>JAJPUD010000445.1:286107-307471 GCA_023553655.1 Myrmecobius fasciatus
GTGTGTGTGTGTGTGTGTGTGTGTGTGTGTGTGTGTGTGTGTGTGTGCGCGCGCGCGCGCGCGAGTGTGCCCGACTCGAAGAGGAATCGGGCTTTGGAGAGCCTTAACCGAATATGGCTGCGGCGGCTGCTGCTGTTGCACTCTTACCATCCAGCTGGTCGTTTTGTTTTTTTTTTTTCCCCCCTTCGCTTGTGCATTTGGGGAATTGGAGGTGGGGGAAAATCTGAGAGCTTGGATAGTTTAAGCCTGAACTTTTTGTCATCTCCTTGCGGTGTGTGTGGTGTTGGGGCTCCCCTCCTTTCCCAGCTGTTCAGTTTCTTTGTAGGAAGAAAGTTAGGATTACTCCTTTCCATTTACCCCACCCCCACTCCCTTTTAAAGGGCGGAGGTGGAGGGCCCAATGTGTGTCTCTGATTTTTCCTTCTGGGGTACTGATTACACACAGCCACAATAGTATATACCGCAAACCGCGGTGTGCAACATGGCTCTGTGTGTGTGTGTGTGTGTGTATGAATGTGTGTGTGTAATGAATGTATGTGTATGCGCGCGCGCGCGCGCGCTCCTGAGTTACTGGGATTGTTGTGGAAAGATGTTTCACCTCGTGCTCATTATTTCAACTAATTTCCAGAGCTACACAAAGCCAAGTTGGGATTTAAAAAAAAAAAAAAAAAAAGAGGAGAAAAAGCCCTATATTAAACACTGCCACGAAAGCTTTCACTTTGATTACTCTTTCCTGGGTAATAGTTACTGCACACAGTTGAAATCCAGCCCCAGGCCTCCCACTTCTTCCAGGCCCTGGAGGCAGAGAATGAAATGTGGACATTTTGTGTTTGAAATGTTGAATTCTTGTGTATATTAAAGAATGTCCTACATGTCTTTCTGGACTAGATTTTTCTTTTTGAAAAATGAATTTTTCAGATGTATATGAATTGTATTGAATTGAGAAACCTCCCCTCCTTTCTGGAGATGGGGGACGGGACGGGGCGGGTTTTGGGTGTTTTGGGCCTTCTTGATTGGGTGATGGGTTAATCACAAGCAGATTGCCCCTTGAGAGCACTGTCCTCTCTGTCAGAAATGATTGCTATAGATATGGAGACACGGACTTGAAGAATTGTTCCAAAGATGTTTTGGTGGACAGAGAGTCCCAAGATTGATTATGACTACTTTTATTGAAGTGTTACTTTGAAAACTTAAATACTTGTTAAAAAAAAGATCTTCCATGAAGCCTTCTCAACTACTTTTCTGGAACCATTTCCATATGGTATCTGACTGCTTTGCTTAGTAGTTAGATTTCCCATTTCTTTGGTGTGTTGAGACATTGTTTCAAATAAACTAGGCTTCTTAAGAGTGTATCAGGAACGTAATTTTTGTTATATTGTTTAGAATGTGTATTTAAGATGGAATTCCCACTGAATTTTACCTTGAGCATTTGATGATATGTCTTCTTTCACAGTCTTTCAATGGAGATTTTTTGTTAGAAATTTATAATTCTAGCAATGTTTCTTTTTTAGGATTTTGTGAAATTATACCTAGTTGTTTCTTTATGAATTTCAGGTGACAAAGAACAGGAAGATTTCAATCAAAGCTTAGATGCTGTAGAATTCTAGTTAAGATGAGTTAACATTTTAAAACTACTAGCCATTGTGCTAAGAACTAGGGATACAGTGAATTTCAAAAGACAAAAACCCTGTGCTCTAGGAGTTCACAGCCTAACACAAAGTGCCAACAACTATGTGCAAGCTAATCTCTACCTGGGACAAAAAGGGGGATTTGAAGTCATTTATCTTTATCTTAAAAATGATTTTTATTGACATTAAATTTAAAATGAAAAAGTCCCTCCAATCACAATATAACCATAGTGAAGAACTATCTTCCCTGCTTTTTCTAAAATTTATTAAAAGACTTTTTTACTCAGTAGGGATACTAGACCTTTGATTTTTAGAATGTGAATGAATATGTGATTTCTCAGCCACTTAGTCTCAGAGAATTGCAGAATACTATTATGCCAAACTTCTCTTTGCATTGATTGGGGGGGGAGGAGTATGATATTATCATAATGATGTATGTCTCACTGTTTTCATAGTTGTAAAAATTTGAGTGGGAGGGGAAATATACCGGTAATTGGTAAATGTTTTGCAGCTATTTGAAATAACATTTTAAAAAATTCTGAGATCATGAGCCTTGCATCTATCTTGTAAGGATTTTTTTTTTTTTAAGCTTGGTGAAGGGGAGGGAGTGTATATGTATAGATAAATGCAATTTGAGCTTAGCAGATTTTCTTTTTTTCATAGTCCAGTATTATTAGTTAGGGTGTTTAGATAATATTTAATGCAAATTATGTTGTTTTTTGAAATTGATCTCCGACATTTAGGTTTTGTTATTAGAAACATGGCATTAGCTCTGCTGTTGTCCCAAAGCTCTGAAGACTACCCATTAATGTCAGTCTTCTATTAGAAATCAAATAGTGTTGGGACTGTGCAAATGTTTACTTTACAAAGCAAAGCTACTAATGAAAAGAACTCTTTTCCCTGAATCTCACATTGCATTTTTTTTTTGAAGATAGGTATGAATTAGAATTAATAAAGTTTTAATCCTCAGAACTAATAGCCTTGAAGGCAAGTTAACAATGTGAAACAATTTTTTAAAGTTGAAGGAATGAGAGATTACTTTAAAAATGTACATTTTTTAAAAAGATTCATCAAAGTGCTCAAATTTATGAATGGTCAGTATACTCTTCTTATGGTACATCTTTGTGATTAGTAAGAAAATATGATATTTTTGGTTATAATCATCATTACTCTTTGTCACAGCTCTTTAGTAGAATATTCTAGTCAGGTGAATTGTAACTTGTTTTGCAGTATGTAAAGCAGAGCAAAATTCTGATTAGAGACTATTTCAGGAGCCTTAGTAATTCCCATAAGTCTTCTAAGTTTCTTCAAAATCTTATTTAACAGTTAAGAGGTTTTAGTACTTATTTACTTATCTCCCATCCTCCCCTTCTTCATTTTTTCCTTAAAAATATGTCAGACAAGGATACTCCTATTTTCCTTCTATTCTTATGTACTGTCCTTCATGGTACAGTTGAGTAGCAGTACTAAATTAGGTTTGTCCCTACATAGTAACTGAATATCTGGATTTGCAGGAAGTGACTTTCATGTTTCCAGGATGACATGTGAAAAATTTTCCCATCTGTTTTGGAGTACTGTGTGAACTTTCATAACTTAAAACAAAAATTCCAAATATGTAAGATTTCTTAAACTTAAAACAATTTTATAAAGAATTAGAACAAAAATTATAAAGAATTTTGGAAGGAAAAAAATCATGGTTCTCAGTAGAATAATGTAATGATTGCCTTAATTCCTGATGTAATTATTATTTCAGCTTTAAGTACTGACTATAGTTCAGCTATAATTAATCAGTAAATAAGTATTTATTAAGTACCTACTGAGTATTAGGCACTGTCCTAAGAATTTCGAATACAAAGACTAAAGTGAAGCGATCTCTTTCATAAAGGAGTGGAATTCAAATCCTTATGCTACTACTCATTAGCCCTTGAGCAAATCAGCTTCTCTGTGGACATTAGACTAGATTGCCTCTGAACTTTTTTCTACTTCTATGACCCAAGAAATCATTGGTGCCTGAATAAGAGTTTGTCATACTTCAATAATTCAATGGAATTCAATTAGTCTTTATGCTTCTTCCCTTCTTGAGGATTAGTCTTTATGTTTCGTCCCTTGATGAAGATTGCAATCTCCATCTCTAAGAGATGTGGTGATCAGAATATCTAAATCAGGGCCTTTTACACACTGTGTGTGTGTGTGTGTGTATGTATGTATGTATGCTTGTAATCCATGGAAATTCTAATGAAGCCTATGGGGCCTTTCTTAGAATTCATGCTTTTAAACACATAAAATAAAATACATTGGATACTAAAGGAAACCAATCCTATTTCAATATGCTTATCAGACTATGATCACATTATGATATTTAACTTGGCTTGTACTCAAAAACTTTCTAGCTTGATAGGACCTGCTAGTCTTTGCATTCTGCTCCCACATTCCTGGAGAATCTAAGATCATTTCTATGACAGGATTCTACTTAGAGGATGGATATTCAGTTGTATCCAGCCATTTCTTGCCCTAGTAGAAATGCTGTGGAAACATGAAAAATATTTTGGTTGCTTGTTTTCTTCTATTTGCTTTCATCAACAAATATTTGTTGCATCCCTTCCATGTAAAGGCCACTGGACATAGATGTGAGGAAGAGACGGTTCTTGCCCTTCGGATGAATCTCAATTAGGAGGCCAAATGCATGGATATACTTTTTAAATTTTCTCTTTCTTCTTGTGTCTATATTACTGGATTGATCTTTATTTCATAGATTTGGTTCCCTTAACTACTCTTAAAGTAAGCAAACATTTAGAGAACATTGAGTATATGAGAAATACAATCCTAAAGGTACAAGAGTAATAAAGTTATCTTTCCCCTTAAGATATCTACTTGGTGGGAGTGGATGGGTAGGACACATTTAAAAGGAGAAGAAACAATACAATGGAACATATGCTCAATGTCAAATAAATTACACATAATTGAACATGGTAAATTTCAGTGAAGAATTAGAATGGTGAGAAATAACTTCATAGAGATGGAAGGACTTGCTATGGTCCCTCAAGGAGCCATAGATGTTGTGCAGAGTCATGAGAAGAGGACATTCTAGGTAGCCATAGCCATGGTCCTAAAGATGAAGATTTATAGTGAGAGCAGAGGAAAGTGGAATTCAGATTATGGAGAGTCTTGAATCACACAGGGAAAGGACTTTGAACTTTCTGTAGGAGCCACCACAAGTTTTTGATTAGGGAGATACAAAATACATTGCTAGGAAGATTTGTTTTTCATCTGTGGTGGATGTATTAGAGAGGGGTGAAACAGGAGAATGGAGATACTAAATTGGTATTAGCCAGTGTAGACCAGAGGTGATGCAGAATGATAGTGGGAAAGAATAGAAGACAAAGATTTGAGCAACATCCTGAAGAATGGGGAGGACTTAATGACTTAGCTGATATGGATAAGGGAGTATTCAGGGATGACTCATAATTGGCCTTGATTTGGGGGGTGGGGGAGGAGAGGTAAGTATAGTCAATGAGTCACTACTGCAGCCATTCTTTCAAACACCAATCTACCCATATCTTTAAGGGAACCCCCATCAGAAGACTGGTTAACTAGGAAGTGACTAGTTAAGAGGTGAATCAGTACATATTCACTTGCTGGCTGAAGGGCTAAGGAGGAATCTGATTTAGCTGTATGAGAGGAAAGGCAAGGCAAGGGGGAAAATGGATGAAGGGAGTCTCTAATCTCTTTTCTGATGGTTATTGTTACACTGGGGAAGGAAAAGTGATAGTGGTTATAGTTTGTCAAACCAAGATTTTTTTTTTTAACCATGTATTTTTTTTTTTTTAAGCATTTCACATAATAGCAAAGATGTGACTGTATAAACCTATGGTACAGATTCTTTTGACTTATAAGATGCATTTCCTCATTCAGCTAATTTGCTGAATTTTTGTTTTTGGTTCTCTGCAGATTTGGTTTTATAGCTAATGGTAGATATTTATGCAACCTTAATGTTGCACTTCTCTCTGAGAACTTTGCAAGTCTGTGGTTATTATAAAGAGATTTGTGGTTTAAGGTGTAAATTATGGAATAAGATAAACTCCATCTTGCCTGTGTATTATTTCCCCCAGAAGGAAGTATATGGTGAGGCTATCTTCAAGGACCTTCAAAGGAAATGAATAGCTGCCAAGAATATGTGGGAAGAAATAAATTGAAAATGAGATGATGAGAATAGATAGAGTGATAGAGTACTAATATAGCAAAATCGTCATTCTTGTTTGTGATGACCATTTTGTGTATTATTGACGAAAACATTTTAACCTCAGGCCAGCTTTTCCATATGTTCAGGAGTTTAGACAGATTCTCTTCATTATGTACAATTAAGGAATGAAAAATAATTTTAATGTTATCATAAGCCAAAGATTCACGGGAAAATAAATTTGTTGGAGAAAAAACATACAAAGATCACATATGTGTGTGTATATATATATATTTAAACTTTTTATTTGCAAAACATATGTATGGGTAATTCTTCAACATTAACTCTTACAAAGCTTTCGGTTACAAATTTTCCCCCCTACTCCCCACCCCTCACCTAGATGGCAGGATATCCACTGCATGTTTATTATGTTAAAATACTTGACAAATCAAATATATGTATACATATTTCCACACATCATTTTTGTGCAAGAAAAATTGTATCCACAAGAAAGAAAAATCAGAGAAAGGAAACACAATGCAAGCAAACATCAATAGAGAGCATGAAAATGTTATGTTGTGGTCCACATTTCACATCCCTCTCTCTGGGTGTATATGGCTTTCTTCAGTGAACAATTGGAACTGGTTTGAAACATTTCATTGCTGAAGAGAGCCATGTCCATCAGAATTGATCATCATATAGTCTTGTTGCTGTGTACAATGATCTCCTGGTTCTGCTCATTTCACTCAGCATCAGTTCATGCAAGTCTCTCCAGGCCTTTCTGAAATCATCCTTCTGGTCGTTTCTCACAGAACAATAATATTCCATAATATTCATATACCATAATTTGTTCAGCCACTCTCCAATTGATGGGCATCCATTCAGTTTCCAGTTTCTAGCCACTACAAAAAAGGCTGCCACAAACATTCTTGCACATGTAGGTCCCTTTCCCTCCTCTAAGATCTCTTTGGGATATATATGCCCAATAGAAACGTTGCTGGGTCAAAGGGTATGCACAGTTTGATAACTTTTTGAGCATAGCTCCAAATCTCTCCAGAATGGTTGGATCCGTTCACAGTTCCACCAACAATGTATCAGTGTCCCAGCTTTCCCACATCCCCTCCAACATTCGTCATTATCTTTTCCTGTCATTTTAGCCAATCTGACAGGTGGGTCACTTATATTTTTTAAAAAATTGCTTACCTGATGTTTAGAATTATCTCATTGTTCCTGTTTGTCATTGAAAATAGTTTGTTATGCAAGAATTTATTGAAAAATTGTGTTAAAGGTGAATAAAACAATAAATAAGACTTTTTACCTTATATAGTAAATATATAGTAAGATAACTATTTAGCAGGAGTTTTTTTTTGAAAGAGAGGTAATATACACATTATTTTCTCCCTTAAGATGTGGAAAGAAAAATATATTGTGGCTAATATTTACTATTGCAGTTATTTAAAACCTGAGTTCAAATTATGCCTTGATACTAATTACTATATAACCCTGGGCAAGTCAAACAGACTGGGAGGAGAGAAGAGTGTTAGGAAACTTTGGAGAGAGAGTTGAGGAGAAAAGGTATCAGCTGCAGAGAAGTCAAGAAGGATGATGATTGAATAACAGTTACCAGGATTGACATTGAAAAGATCATTATCTTGGAGAGAACAGTTGTAAGTTGAGGTTGGAGTGATTAGATTTGAAACCAGATTGCAGAGGTTTTACACAAATCAGAGGACTGGATAGGACCTTATTATAGATGGTTTCTTAAAGAGTTTAGCAGTTAAAGGGGAGAAGAGATGTGAGATGATAGCTAATGGTTATGTTTATATTAATGAAGAGGATTTTTTTTTTTTTAAAGGAGGGGTTAGACAGGTATACTTTTAGGCAGTAGGGAAAGCAGTTAGCATTGAAGATTAGTGAGAAGGGGAATAATTTAAAGGCTGAGATGGAATAGATTCAAAGGCACATATAAAAGGGATTTTCTCATCTGCAAAATAGGGAATTATAGTACCTACTTGATAGATTTGTTAGGTTCAAAGAAGATTATATATACACATATGTCCGGTATGTGTGTATGTGTATGAGTGTGTGTATATGTGGTTATGTATGCCACTTCACAAATCTTAAAGCAATTAAGAATGTTAGGTGCTACTATGACTAGTTAATGTTATAACTTTTATGAATCTTTGTTTGAAATTATTATATTTGCAAAAATTGTGATGGTTTCTTACATGGATTATTTTTTTTTTTTGGTTTGTTTTTAAAAGAAAATGCTTTATGGCTAACATGCAAATTATATTTTTTCTTAACTGGCTTCTAATTGTGATAATTTCTACTTCTTGGAAATTTGAAAATAGATTAATTTTTTTGGGGAAAAAAATTAGTTCAAAGAGAAGCATAAAAATTAGTATAGTAGAAGAAAAGAATTGTCTATTCTTTCAATTACTGTCTTGGTCCGTTTAAAAAAAAAAACCTTCAAAAGAGAAATTGGTAAAAATGCACATCCATTGGTTTATAAACAGTGAGGAGAAATGGATGTATTTTTTAGCATTTTTAGAAATTTTTTTTAGAATAATTTCGGGCCACTTATGTATTTAAAATAGTCACATAAGTAGTTTACATTAATACCAGGTTGGCCTATCCTAGAGTTTTTTGGACAAAGGGGTTGGAGGCTCAAGCTATATACAACTAATATTTAAGACAATGGAGAAAGGGTCATACCAGGTCAAGATTAAAGCAGGTCCCCCAGGGCAGTAAGGGAAGATGGCCTATACAGTGTTAATGCTACACCTATGATCAATTTTTATTCCTTAATTCTGTCAATTTTAAATCTTGTACATGTTCCAGAATTAAATACAAAAGTTATTGAAAACCAAATCTTCTGAAGTGCTTTATGTTTGTACAACTGTTATTATTCGTTTCTATATAGAAGCATAACTCTGCCCATACTTAAGGACTTTTAGGCTCCTGGCCACTGCTTGAAGTGTCAACCAGGGTTCACATATCACTCCTGCTGCCAGTAATGTATTAGATTTGTTTTTTCTAATCTGCTTTGGAACACTTTCAGGATTTTTGCTGTGACTCTTAACTCATATGCTAATTCAAATACATCTGGCCATTCCATTTGGAATTTATTTTTTTTGTTTTGTTTTTTCTTTTTTGGTTGTTCTTGTTTTGTTTTGTTTGAGAATTCTTAAAGATTGGGAACTAGAAGATAAAAGTCAAATGAGACAATATCATCTGTGAACACAAGTACAAAATTTTTGGTTACTTTGTTGCTTTGTTATTTATACAACTCAACAGACCTGTGTTTAAAGAATATTACTGGCAAGGGGGAGTGGCAGCTTCAAGTATGAGAATAGGGGACCGGAAGAGAATACATTCAGTTTTTCTGATATATGACCAGGAGTGGAATCCCTGGCTCAAATGGTATAAACATTTTTAGTTATTTTATTTTTACAATTACAAATTAGTTTTCAAAATAATTGTATTGACTCACAGTTCCAACAACATTTCACTAGTGCACTCATCTTTGCTACATCTCTTCCAACAAATTTTTTTCATATCTTTTGTCATCTTTGATAATTTGCTGAGTATGAGATGAACATTCTTTCCTATTGCTAGTTTTGGGCTATGGCTTTTGTTCTTATATGTTGTTGTCTATAGATCTTGGATACCAAATCTGAGAAATTTTATATAAAGATCTCTTTTCCTGTTTGATACAATTATACAACTCTCATTCAACCACTTTTGAAAACATAGATTTTGTTTATATAGATGCTTTTCAATCAATAAAATCAAAATGATCTCCTTAATCTTTTTTCATTACCTCTATCCTTGTTTGGTAAAGAATATAATGCCTATTCATAGCTGGGAAAGATTTATCATCTGCTTCTCTTTTGTTTAAAAAAATGGTATGATTCTTGATATTAAGATCATGTATTGAATTATTAGATTAATTTGAGACAGCTAAATGGCTGGAGTCAGGAAGATCTGATTTAAAATCTTTACAGATGAGGAAATCCCCTTTATATATACCTTTGAGTCTATTCCATCTCAGCCTTTAAATTATTCCCATTCTCACTAATCTTCAAAAATTAAAAATTAGACCAAACCCTTTATATTTGAATTTTAAATTGAAAGACAATTTTTTTTTGAACATAGTAATATACATTTAAATGATGATTTGGGAACTTATAACTTAGTGACCGGTTTATTTCATATAGTCTTGCTGATCTTTAGCTATACTATTAAAAGCCCATAAAAATACTTCTGAAAAAAAATTTTTTTTTACGGAGACAAAAAATAAACTTTGCCCTTCTAGTATGTTTTCTTTGCTTTTATAATTTGTACCATGTGCTTTTGTGATATGAAAGATTATATTGAGAACAGCTAGATGGCACAGAGCCTTGACATCAGGAGCACTCTTATTAGCTCCCTCAAAAAAAAAAAAAAAAAAAAAAAGATCAGGTTTAAAAAAAAGGTCATGGTGGTAGCTATAAAAAGTTTGACCAAATACTTTTTTTCTATGTTGTATTTTATGAAATATGATTATAAATTTGGTGGAATAATGAAACAATTAGATTTCCCTGCTCTTTGGGTACATTTAGGCTGGTGGTAGTGGAGACTCATTAAAAGTCTACCTACCTATATGCATGCACGAACTTCTGTGGTTGTTAAATGACTTGCCCAGGGTCACACATCTAGGAATGTTAAGTGTCTGAGGTCACATTTGAACTCTGGTCCTCCTGACTTCAGGGCTGGTGCTCTATCCACTATGCCACCTAGCTGCCCTGAATAAATATTTAATTCTATTCTCACAACAACCCTAGGAGATAGCTATTGTTTTCCTCATTTTATAGATGAGGCGCCTGAGGCACCAAAAGGTTAAGTAATTTTCCTACAGTCAAAAAGTAAGTAATTTTTTGAGACTGAATTTGAACTCGGTATTTGTGGCACCATCTAGTTGTATATAGATATCTTAGAGTCATGTTTATGAGAAATACTTAACCTATCTTTTGAAAAAAATTTTTTTTTTCTTTTTGGTTGGGATCCCTGATTTTATTTGTAAGAAAGTTGTAAGCAACTTTCTAAGTTGCCGCATATAGGGCAGCAACTGCTTTGCATTTTATATTGAAATTGAATTGGAGCCACTAAGAGGTTAAATGACTTGTCCAGAGCCCCTCAGTCAGTAATGTCAAAGTTAACTTTGAACTCAGATCAAATTGAGTAACCATCCAGCCAGGCTCCCCCTCCTTTTTTTAAATTTAAAACTCATTGTTTTAAAACTCTGGAAGGTAGGGGGCAGCTAGGTGGCACAGTGGATAGAGCAGTAGCCCTGAAGTCAGGAGGACCTAGTTTCATATCAGCTCTCAGACATTTAACATGTCCTATCTGTGTGGCCCTGGGCAAGTCACTTAACCCCAAATGCCTCAGCAAAAACAAAACAAAACAAAACAAAACAACGAACCTAGAAGGTTGCAGAAAGCATTTTTAAAAATAACTGTCAATCTAGATAACACAATGACTGAAATTTCAAGAAAATCCAAATAGGTCATTTTCCTGACTTAATCTTGCCTCATTCTTTCTATTCCAATTGTTAGAATAAAAAAATGGAAGTTATAGTAGAAATTAATAAGTTTTAAACTCCACTATTAATGACATTTTCAAGAGTTAAAAATAGTTGAGTTGCTTAGACAATGGTTATAGTGTTGAAATGTTTGGTAGAAGTAATAGTGGATTCCGTGGTTTCTGCTAGCTGTTTCATTGAAATATTGAACATGAATTGTACTGGTACTTTTAAGTTTGCAGTGTGTGTGTGTGTGTGTGTGAGAGAGAGAGCGAAGGGGAGAGAGAGAGAGAGACAGAAGGGGAGAGAGAAAGGAGAGGGAGAAGGGAGGGGGAAGGAGGGAGAGAGAAAAAGGGAGAGTGTGTGATTTGGGTTTCTTCAGTAGCATACAGCAACAAATGCTCTTGTTTTCCGTGCAGAGAATTGAGATCTTCCTATGATGGATACAAACACCTTTTGTTAGGAGGATTGTGGGAGTTAAATATGTCTGGGATATATTGTTAAATTGAAATATTGGCTTTTACTTAGAGGCCATAAGTGAGAGGAGAATATTAAGTTCATGTCTCAGGAATTCAGTGTATGTAGTTATTTTGTAAATGGTTGGTATGTTTCACTCTTTTTAAGGAGAAGGATACATTGGCTTCTGCTTTAACATTTTCATTTCCCACTTTTTTTGGGAACTCATTTCTAATATATTTGAATTTTAAAAAATCGATATTACTTTTCCTTAATCAATATGTGATTTTTCTATTTCTCCTCTACTCCAAGTAGAATTTTCCCTTGCTAGAGCCAGAAACACCTGCAGATGAGGTGGAATGTCTAGAATATTGGTTCCTGATGTATTCTTGCACAGGATATGAATCATCAGAAAATCCACTAAAGCTGGTTATTGGTTTTGGTACCTTTCTTTCATTATAAGTCTGGAAAAGTGCTTCTTGGACAAAAGAGGTAGATATGAAGGAATGTATATAGGCTTTTTATTGGATTGGTTAATATTTAAACAATATGTCTGAAAGGGGACTGATATTTCAGTATTTGGTTTGAAGAATGTTGGATGATTAACTAAAGTTTAATTAGGAAAATACACCTCAGCTACTCTGGGATGAGTTCTTAAAAAAAAATAACTGGACAGTTAAAGATTTGCATGATTACAAATATGCAATTCAATGCCCTTACAATGGTTGGCTATATTTCATCTTTGCAGCTTGGTAAGATTGCCACCTCTGTTTCCAGTGTCAGGTTTTTAACAGTGCAGTCAGACAGTCACCACAAAGATTCTTCTTAGTGAGGATCACAGATGTTGAAAACTCCCAGTAAGAGTTAACCTTTTGGAATTGTTTTTTTCATTTGCGTGCTATCATATATTTTGTTGAATCCCAAAAGAAGAAATCCCAAAGAAAAAAATGTCAGATGATGATCTTTAAAAAACAACTTAGTCACTATGATGATTATTTTTTTCTCCTGAAAATTCTAAAAATATTTTTTTTTTGGACAAAAAGGAACTATCGATGGTCAGAATTTTGTAACATTCAATTTAGCAGTGTTGAATAAAATCAGATTGCCCTCTGATAGCTCTTCCAGTTAACCAAAAACAGATTTAATGCTCTAAAGGTCCTTTAAAGTTCATCTATTCCAACCTTGTCATTTTATAAATGAGGCGATTGAGGATGGTAAAGAAGTAATTTTCCCAGGGTTACACAGGTAGCAAGTAGCTCAATGCGATTCATATCCAGGTCTCTTTCCAATATCTTTCCAATCTTGATAACTTGGAAGGAAAATTCTATTTAGTCTCTCCAAATTACACTGTCTACCCATACCAGTGAAAAGGGCATTTACATACTAGATAGATCACAGGATCCTTAGATGCTTATGTGCATTAAGCCTATTTGACAAACATGGTAAAAATTCTTGATTCTTCAAATTTAATTGTATTTGGAACAATGTTTTTGCTATGATAGATTGTTCTACTGGTAGCTATCACTATTTAAAAAATATATTACATTATATTTGCTGGACCAAAAAAATATTTTTTTGGATAGAATTTCTAGTATCTAGCAATATCTCAACAGGCATTGCTAGATAAAGGTGTCTAATTTTCTATTTAGTGTATGTATGTATATATGCATAAATTTAGATATTGCATTTTTGTGCTTGCAGAACAGAAACCAGACTTTATTTAATGAAGAATCACTGATGTTTATGAATCATTGCACAGAATACTTTGATACCTTAAGCACTGATTTACTTATTTATAAAGTTTAGTTTTTTTCTGTGTTCCCCCACTGCCACTTAACCCTTCTTTCCTTTTATTTGGATCATGATATGGGGCTTGTGATTTATGGAATATGTGGAATTCCATGCTCTAAGTCAGATAAAGGCGCTTACTGGCTGTCATTACACTTAGCATGGAAATGGATCTTTTTATCTTATTTGCATGTTGTGTCATCATAAAATTAGTATATATGAGATTGCCAAATCTTTAAAAAAAAGAATATGACCTGTCTCCACCACTTAAAATTCATAATTTTTCTTTAAAGTGCTAGTGGTACAAGAGGACCCTGTATGGTAAATAAAATATGGTGGTTTCAATAACAGTGATTGTGAGATTAAATAAACATAGAAACACTGACAAACATTTCATTTTGGTACTTTTGCTATTCTCAATATTCTTAGGATCTGGCTTAGTTAGATTTCATGCTCTCTCTGCAGAGTCATTTCCTCCTCTATTCCTTCAGTGAGGAAATACCAGCAGCAAAAAAGTTGATACCCTAATCCAGGGCTTCTTAAACTTTCTCCCCTCTGAAGTCTATTGGAATTGTGTATTCCCTTTCACTTGAGAAATTTTTACATGACTTTAGGGTAAATAAGTATATAAAATAGGTATGCAAATGAAACATTTATTGATAATAAATTATAAAGAAATTTATTTTAAAATCGTTCTTTGGTGTGTGTGTGTATATATATAATAGAATATATATATATGTATATAATTCTACCATTGATTAAAGATGAAAGCAAATTTACATACTAATAAGATGAATGCACTTGTTTATTTTTCATAAAGAATTAAATCTTGATGGAATATTTAATACCATTTATTGTTGCCAAATTTTTCATGACCCCTACATTCAGGGTCTAGAGCCACAATTTAAGACTCTTTGCCTTAATCAACTAGTGTTGCCCTTGATTGCTGTCTGTCTGTTTGGCAATGAGATTAAACTTGTTGTTTGAGGTAATTCCAGGGTATTTTTCACTCTTTCTGTAGTGACTTTTCTATCAGGTAAACAAGAAATGGTAATAATTAATGTCAATATCTTTGCTTTTATTTGTTTCCTCTCTTTAAGGGTTGAGCTTATTGAAATAAGTTATTAAAATTCATGAAATATATTGTTGCATCTTTATTTTTTAGCCTAATTTGGTATTGTTTCTAACCTTTGACTAAATAGTTGATGATATGAACACACCCAAATAACATATTTGAAATAAGTGCTCATGCCAGTAACCAATTGTTTCCTCTCTCGAGGTATAATCAGTTACATTTTCTATGTAAGGTTGTTTAGTGTTGGTCATACCCAAGTTCTCTTACCTATAGTTTGAGGGTAACAGATACAAGCTTTTTTGGGTAACCAAGTTCTTGATTGTTACTTTATCAATCCCTGAACCCAATAAAATTTTTTTTCATTGTGTTTTAATGCCTTTTTATTTTGAAGACACCGAATATAAAAACATCTGTGGAGCTGACTTGGTGGATTTTGTTCTTAGTTCTTAGAATTTTGCTACTTCATTCTCTTCAATTAGATGTTGGTTCACTTTTGTTTTTGCTTATGCTTATCATGGATAACACAGGTAAAAATGACTAAGCATTAATAACTCTGCCAGTTCCTTTATTTGCACACAAGAAGTGAAATAAAACTGTTATCAGGGAAATAGGTGAACATAAAAAAGCATGTTCAATGGCCTTATATTGAAGGTGGCGTTGGAGGAAGTTCTGAGTTAGAAATCGGCCTCTGTCATTGATTGCCTGTGTTTGTTACTTTGGCCCAGTCATTTAGTCACCTTATTTGTAAAGTATAGTTAATATAGAACTTAATCTCACAGGTTTTTTTTGGTGAAAATCAATTGGGATAATAGATAGTGTTTTGCAAACCATAAATTGCTATCTAAATATCATTTATTATTATTGCTATAACAACAGTTGGAAAGGTTGAGTGCTGGAGGTTTTAAAAGGACCTAAAAGGAAGATATCTAGTATATTGGCTTGTACATTTGTGGAGGATTTTTGGGAGGACATGGACAAGAATTGCATCTGAGAATGTGGATGGATAGTTTTTTTGAAGGTGGTATCCACATTTGGAGTACCATGGATTTGTGGAAATAATGATAATGCTATTCAGAACCAGGTGTACACAGTAACAGCAAGATTATGTGATAGACTCATCTCTTCTCAGGAATACAGTAATCCAAGACAATTCCAATTGACGTGATAGAAAATGCCATCTTCATCCATAGTTTGGAGATTGAATGTGTTTGAAACATGCTGTTTTCACCTTTTTGGGGGTTTACCTTTTCTTTCTCTTAGTTTTTTGTTTTGATTTTTCTTTCACAACTAATATGGAAATGTGTTAAAAATTAGTGTACATAAATAAACTATATTAGATTGCTGTCTTGGAGAGTGAGGGGGGAGATAAGGGAAGGAGAGAAAATTTGGAACTCAAAATCTGTCAAAAATGAATGTGGAAAACTTTTTACATGTAATTGGAAAAATAAAATTAAAAAAAGTTTAAAAAAATCATATGCTTTTGAAAAGCAAAAACTTCCCACTGTTGTCTAGAAGAGGCAGCTCATTAGTGAATGAAGGAACATAACTTATCAAATTGTTTCAACTTATCTTCACAAGTTTGATGCATATGTCCTTTATAAAGTGTATTTCTTTGAAATGAGTGCTATACTTTTGAAATGTGATAGTTATTTCAAGTAACTCTGATTCCTTCTATTTGAGAAAAAGGGTAGAACTAAGTAGGTCTGGTTAGATTTTACTTATCTCTCCTGTGGCTGTTTTCACTTTACTGTTTATTTTTTGTAGTGTTTGAAATGCTTTTTTAATGACAGCTCAGTGATATAAATAGAAGAAGGGAAAAGAATTTTGTTGTTGCCCTCATTTTACAGTGATAGAAATCAAGGCAATGTGGTCTAAGTCTATTGCCCAGAGTCATATAACTAGTGAGTTGTGCCTGAGACTACTTTGGAATTTAGTTATTCCAGACTTCAGACCCAGTACTTTATCCACTATGCCATCTAATTATGTCCACTTGAATGATGGGGAAACTGAGTAAAGTTGTTGGGCAAGTTTACATAGCTAAGTAGTATAATTTGGGATTCTAATCCCTTTTGACTTTAAGATCAATGCCTTCAGATTGCTTGCAAATTATTAGAGAACAATATCTACATTTTAATTTCTGGAATTTAGTTATGAAGTAGCATTATTCCTCCTATTCAATCCATTGTTTTTTCTGTTGAGGAAGGATAATTAATGTATTGCGTTATCCTAGTTGCTATTGACCTCTTATATTCTCTAGTCTAAAAGACTGCTTGGGGAAATTGCTGCAGCTTTTAATACCACCACCATTTTAAACCATTTTCAGTGCTTTAAGATTGTTGTTCAGTCATTTTGCAGCCATGTTTGACACTTTATGACCCATTTTGGTTTTCTTGCAGAGATACTAGATCGGGTTGTCATTTCCTTCTCCGTCTTATTTTGCAGATGAGGAAGCAGAGGCAAATTAGGGTTGCCCAGAGTCACACAGCTAGTAAGTGTGTGAAGGTCAGATTTAAATCCAAGTGTTCCTGTCTTCATGCTCTATCTAAAAGTGCTTTTTCTCTGTTTTCACACCACTGAGCTGCCCAACATTATGTTTAGCAAAGTGCTTTACAAATATCATTTCTATCCTCACAGCAATCCTGGGAGGTTGGTACTGCTTATTAATATCTCTATTTTAGTCATGAAAAAAACAGAGAAAGAGGTTAAAGAACTTATCACACAGACAGCAAATGGCTAGATTTGAACTCAAACACTCTTCACTCCAGGTCCAGCACTTTATACCATGCCTTAGTGTAAATTCAGGTACGGGTATGTGATCATACCAAGATAAAAATTGTATTTAACCTGGAAATTCATTCTGATTACTTTTTTTGGCTATTGATATTTTGTGTTGTTTATTAATGTAATAAAGAAACTATTTCCAGTGGTCTCTTTGAAGGCATTTAAAACTTGCCTCAACTTTTAAAAGTGAGTAGAATCAAGGAATTTGTTTGCATTCTTCTTTACCAGTTACAAAATGTTTTTGCCAGGTTTCCCAGACTATGTAGTAGAAAGAGATAATGATAATAATACCTTATGCTTGTATAGCGTCTTCTTCTAAGAAGTTCAAAGTGTTTTGCAGACAGCATTTCTTTAATAGAACATTACTATGAGGTAGGTAATGTCATAGTATCAACATTTTATAGCTGGAGAGAATGAGCTAAAATGAGGTTAAGTGGTTTCATCATCACCCACAGAACTAGGACCAGAAGGCTAGTCTTTTAATTCATAGTCTATTTAATTTCAGTGTGCAAGTATAAGCAAACCTCTTGGATATGTTTCTGAAAAATGGTGTAAATTGAATTTTTGCAAATCAGGTATGTTAGATGCATTAAAGAAACTTTGTATTGGGAGAAAAATTCAAGATAAATTTTTTAGCAATCCAAATAACATTGTAGTTCAGATTTTTGAGATCAGTGATTTAGAGCTAAAGGAAACTTTATAGATCTGGTTCAGATCCCTTATTTTATAGAGAAAAATCAAACCCAGTGAAATGAAGCGAAATCATAGAGGCAGCCAAGCTAGAATTTGAACCTTTGTTCACTCCAAATCAAGGATTTTTTGCTACAACACACTGTCTGCCTTTTAGTTCACTGCCATAAAAATCTATTAAAAAAGTCATGATGTTTTATGAGTGATATATTATAGATAGTCCAAAAGGCAATGAAATGTGATCAAAAGCAAGTTACATCCTATTACTAACAGCGCTTCTTCAGTGAGGTGTACAACACTTTACTGAAGACCAGTATTTAGAAATGGAAGAAAGTGGGCCAATCTTGTAGTGAGAGTGAGAGATAACAAGATGGCTTGGCTAGAGGGCACTGGTACTACCCTTCTATTAAAATGATGAAAAGGCATTCTCCATCAAGATCATGTAAGCTCTAAAAAGAGGATTTATGGAAAGATATGGAAAAGAATCCCATGGAATGAGAACATTTAGAAGGATTTTGATATCCATCCATAGAGGGAGTGTCTGCACCAATAAAATCACTGATCTATCATCAATAATTATTATTTTTTATACTTCAGAGGCATAGTGTTTTGGAGTTCTGAGGGAGCTTAGAAATCATTTTGCCTGTATTTTAAAAATTTAACTTATTTTTCTTTTTATTCAACTAACAGGCATTTATTTTCTCTTAACTGCAGGATATCTGTTGCCTTTGGGGGGGGGAAAGGAAAACAAAACCCTGTAAAAAATGTGGATAGTCGAGAAAGACATTTTCTCATTGGTCATGTCCAAGAATTCACTTCTCATTTTACATTTGAAATCATTACTTCAGTGTCTAGGAAGTAGTCTTCTGAAATCATGTTTATTCATTGCATTGATTATAGTTTTTAAGCCTTTCTAATTTGTAGCTATTTTACAATAACTGCATATTTACAAGAATATAAGTTGAAAACAAAATTTCTTTTCATCTTAGGTCTTTAATAGGGAGGCAATCAGCAAAACTTCCAGAAATGTTTCTTTCAAAATTTATACTCATTTTTTGCAGTGAACCTTCCTCTCCCTATCCACATAAAGACAGAATAATGCAATTCTTTGTTTGACATGGTGGTGATGTTGATTTGACTGATTTTGATAGCTTTTGCCTAGTTGCCATGATAAAGACTATAGGTGCATCTGCAACTGCCAAGTGGGAGGAAGGATGTATTATCCATAAGGAAAGAAAAAAGAGAACAGAAAGGGAAGAAACATTTCTTTGATGGCAGGACAGAGTGCATACCTTAAGCTGAAGGGTAACTGAATAATGCTGTATTTAAGAAATCTCTTCCTGAAGCTATGACAGCAATATAATCTTTCACCATTTTATAAGGAAACATGAATAAATGATGAGATTTATATCAGGCATTAACTACTAATTGCACCCTAGTGGATTATCTCTGATATTTTCTGCTCAGACTATATTTAGACAACATTAATATTTCACATAATATACAGTGTATATGGACTACTTTAAGTAATAAGCTTTGTTCCTGACTCAAGATTCAGATAGAACATTTACTATTTCTGCATTTTTGATGACAGCATTTTTCAGGGTCTCTTATTGGTATTGTAAGTCAGTGATATTTAGGAAAAGCTTAAATAAGATCAATTTGTAGTGAATACTCTCCTTTCTTAAGTTCAAGTTGTATTGATACCAAGACTAACCTCTGTGCTCTTAGAAAGTTTTTGAGGTATCAATTTATTTCATGATTTTTAGATTCAGCAACTCCACTGTTAGAGAAACTCAGAAACCTGAGTTTAGTTGTATAAATGGAAAAGGATAGATCGAGGAATTACATACTCAAGAAGGATGAAACAGAATGGCTCAAAGATCTGCAAAAGGAAAGAATATCTCTCCTTGTTATCTTACCCATTGTAATTCTCAGGAAAATCTAAAGAAGTGAAAGGATGAGACAGGAGCAATCACCTGGTTTTCTCTCCACATTTTGTTAAAAAAAATTTTGTTAAATATAAATCAAATTGAATGGGTCTAGAGAATCCCATCTCCTACCCCCAACTTTGAAAATGAAATCCTCTCCTTTTAAGTTTCTCAACAGCATCAAATCCATTGAGCATCTTGGAATTTTTTATTATGAATCTCAAGGTACCCCAATATTATTTTTCAGACACCATTGCCTCTTAGTAACAGTTTGTCTGTTCTTTCTTCCCACACAAAACAAACTTAAAAGAATATGGTAGTAGAAAAGAAGGTAGTTACAGAGTTAGAAAAATAGCTTGAGGTGAGTGGAGAGTAATGTAAAGGAAGATTATAGAAATCTTACCTGGATTATTGATAAGCTCTGGGCTGTAGTTTGAAAATTCAGGCAGGAAATCACACACAAAAAAAACCACTCCTGAAAGCTGGTGTATATATTTAGTTTCTGTTTAGTTTAACTTTTTTCCCCCTCTCTAGAGTAGAGAAGTAAATTGTTTATCTTGTGTTTAATTATGCCTTCTGGAATATGAGTCAATGTGTGTATTTTGGAAAATCAGCTGCATTAATAATTAGAAGCCGACTTCCCAAGAAAAAAGGTAAAATATACCCTCTAGATCTATCTTCTCCAGTTACTGGCTGTGACTTTGGATAAATCACTCAATTCTTCTAGCCTTAGTATTCTCTTTGGAATTGAAGTCCGTTAAAGTTCATGACACCTCAACACTTTTACTAGGTCTTTGGCAGTGGACGAATTCTTGAGCCTGTTTCCTTATCTATAAAATGAACATGATTGTAACTTGGTCCAAGTTTTGTTTAATTGTGAAGTGTATCCTTTATAAAAATTATCATTCTTGAAGATCATCAGAATGTATTAATTTTCCTTACTCAGCTAAGATCCTTTTAGCATGAATATCTTTAGCATGAATATGTTTTCTACTTAGAGAATTAAGGGTTTGACAAGATGTCTAGTGGAGCAAGTGTTAGAGTTCAGGACTATTGCATAGAACTTCAGACCCTTTCTCACTGGAATTCCATTATGTTTAATCACTTTTCCTCGGGGTCACAGCTTTAGGAAACTAGGATTTAAAAAATGAATGAGTCAAGTGAATTGTAGTACAGTTTGGCCAGCAAATTGAGTCAAAAAAAAAAGCTGAAAATGAAGTTACTGTTGACAGAGTTTTTGTTTAAGCATAGACAACATTATTCAAAGGATCTG
>JAJPUD010000445.1:307481-358975 GCA_023553655.1 Myrmecobius fasciatus
TTTCCCATCATCATGTAATATAATCAACCATTTTTTGCTCTTTGTATATGAATATGTTCTTTATATATGTTGATGTGTGTCAAGTTTATAATAAGAAAAATTACCATCACCTCCATCCAAAAAATAAAAAAAGCATAAGATTTAAAAAAAAATAAATAAAATAAATGGAAAAGGAAAAGAAGAGTTATTTGTTCATAGACTTAGTATGCTTTAGATCTGGGAAGATAATCCCAAACCCTCTGAGACCAATAAACTAAGTTTCTGAAAGGATAAATTCCTGGTTGAATTTGTATTCATTCTTGGACTTTTGATTTTTATTCTAGTATAATTGGGCTTTATGGTTTTCTACAGAAAGTGATTCAACTCCATTCGAAAAACAACTGGTTCCTTCCAATCAAAATATGTCATTGACATATCATAACATCCAGCCTCAGATATCAGATCTATGGTAATGTGCGTTCTGAAGGAGCAGGGAATCTGAGGAAATCTGAGGAGTATTGTCATTGCTTCAATTATATAAGGTGGATGTTGGTGTTATCCTGAGGTTTTCTTGGAACTTCGTGGTACTTTAAGGGATGTGCATGCTAGTAGAAACTCATAGCTCAGCCATATCCATCAATGCCAGAGATTGGCCAAGTTGAACTTTGGCAGGTGGTAAATCTTCTATTTAAGTGCTGTTCTGTGTTGATAGGTACAAATTTTGTTTCCTTATGTTTATTTACTGGAAAGCACACACACACACACAAAAATGAAATGAGACTATCTGGCTAATCTGAAAATAAAGGAGATGGAATTTTGAATGGGAACTTAGACAGGCAGGAGATTGGCATAGGCTTTGTTTTGAGAAAAAAAAATATTTGAAGCAGCATTATTCTGCAGGAAATTGTTTTGAGGGGCAGCTAGGTGGTGCAGTGGATAGAGCACCAGCCCTGAAGTCAGGAGGACCTGAGTTCAGATTTGGTCTCAGACACTTAACATT
The DNA here is from genome assembly GCA_023553655.1 of Myrmecobius fasciatus. NCBI lineage: Eukaryota > Metazoa > Chordata > Mammalia > Dasyuromorphia > Myrmecobiidae > Myrmecobius > Myrmecobius fasciatus. The sequence continues at coordinate 308,461 of JAJPUD010000445.1, forward strand.
CTCTAGCTGTGTGACCCTGGGCAAGTCACTTAACCTCAATTGCCTCCACAAAAAGCAAAAAAAAAAAAAAAGAAAAAGAAAATTGTTTTGAAAAGCAGAGATGTTAGTTTGTGTGTGTTTGTGCGCGTGCATGTTTGGTAGAAAAATTTGATGTTAATTTTAGAGATGCTTTCAAAATTATCACCCCAAATAAGAGATTATTATTGAACTATTGAAAATTGAGCTTTTTCTTTCAGATCATGTGGGATTAATCTATAAAGTCATAAACTGGTCAAAACATTAATTTAATTTGGGTTTGATGCTTTCAAATTAATTATTAGGTAATACCATGAACTTTTAGATTATTTGATAAGTGTGAAAGTGACTGTCATTATTAGCATTCTTAGATTCAGAACATTTAAAAAATTGCAGAAAATTATTATTTAGGACTTTTAAAAAAATTAATTTAAAATTGACATTTCTTCTAGTTCATTTTAAAGGATTTAGTCAGTCTGTGACCCTTTTATTTTCTCTGATTCCTTATGTTTTCTTGGTAAGCAAGGTGAAGTAGTCATTGCCGAAGTTAGTAAGACTTGGGTTCAATCTCTGAAGCATGCTAGTTGTTTAATCAAGAATAAGTCACAAGCTCTTAGGCAACCTAGATAGTTGCTGATACATTTATTGAGGGAATAAAATGCATTGCTCTACCCTGATGAAATTGCAGGTTTGGATCAAACCCAGCTTCACCTTCCTGCCCCTAGTTCTCATTTATTGTTAACAGTTGTATTTCATTAATGCTGATTTTGCAAAAGACATAAACCTGAAAAGGAGAATATTTAAATTAGGAAAAAGAAAAGCTTTTTTGGAAATTTCACAACATCCCTGATATAGGGAGAAGCATCCAGTTAGTTTGTTCTCAGCATTCCCCAGTTAATATGTTAGCATCAGTTAAAGTCAGTGAAATCATTTTGGCATCTTAATTTTTTACTTGTTTATGCACCAGCATCATTACTGCTCATGCCTCCTTTGGGATTTAGTTGATTACTGAATTACTGCCAACAGAACTAGCAGGAAATGATGTCTGGGGTATGTAGTATTTGAATAAATATCATTTACATTTTTTCATGTATATCTAGAAACAAAATGATGTACTAGAATTTGAAATTTGAAGGCAGTTCTCATGAAGTTACAGTTTTCAGTGTGTTATATAAGACCTCACATGACTTCTTTTAAAATTATTAGTTAGGTGTTTAATGAATGAAACACTTTTCAAATTCTCTGGTACTAAGGTAGGACTGACATTTTAATCTAAAGCTTCAAGTCATAGTATTTGATTAGAAAGAATTCTAAATGCTTTGACTTGTAGAATCTTTTTGAAAATTACATTTTAATTTTTCAGTGAACAAGCATTTTTCTTTCTAGTTTGTCTCTTCAGTAACTTAAGAAAACCAAAGGAAAATCCTTGAACTAAATTTGCATAGTTATGTAAAACAAATGTCCATATTGGTCATGCCCAGAAATGTTTATCTCATTTGCCCAATCCTTGGTTACAAATATTTCTCCAATTGATACAGAAATCACTAAACTGGAATGATAGGTTCTTATCTGAAACAGAAAGGGGACAAGAATTAAACTAGGCAAAGTAGGGCCATGCATGCTATTTCTTGGATACTTCCTGCTCAGTTATTTCTTTGCTCTCTTAGTCTATTTAGATTGAGGGCTTTGATATCTGAGGAAAGAGAATGGCTTATGAAGGATAGCAGGAGTATTTTTTTAGTCTGGGGTCAGACATCTGAAAAGAGCACTGAAATGGAACTCTAGAAACTTAGGTTCATGGCCTATTTCTGCTACTAATTTGCTCAGTAATCTCAAATTACCTGTCCTTTCAGAGTCTTTGTTGTTGTTTTTAGTTGCTTTTTATTCGGGTCTGACTCTTTGTGATCCCATTTAGGGTTTTCTTGGCAAAGAAAATGAAATGGTTTTCTTCTCCAGCTCATTTCGAAGATGAGAAGGCAAACAGGGTTAAATGACTTGTCCAGGGTCACACAGTTGCTAATTGTCTGAGGCCACATTTCAATTCAGGAAGATAAGTCTTCCTGATTTCAGGTTTAGTAGTCTATCCACTGCCACCTAGCTGCCCCAAGCCTTTGCTTTCTAATCAATGAAATGAGAAGAGTGGATTAAGAGATTATTAAAGTTCCTTTCACTCTTGATATCACTGTATTCTATGGAACATTGGGGGAGGGAGCTTGAGGTGCTGCAGTAGAGAAAAATTAAACATGCCTGTTAGCCATGATAATATTTTTGATAGTCTATTACAGAACTTCTTAAACTATGAGAGGTGACCCCGTATGGGGTCTCATAACTGAGATTGAGTAAAAATGTCTCCACTTAAAAGGGGTCTCAGTGGAAATATTTTAAGAAACCCTGGTCTATTACATGCTTTATAGAACTTGGTTTCTAGTTAGAAAATTATACTCAGTATACAAATAAAAGGAAGAATACTACCTCTGCTCTCAGGGAAATCACATTCTCATGAGAGACACACAATGCAAACATCTATCAAGGTTTGTCATATAAGCATATGATATAAATATGCATGGCATATAATGATATGATGTGATTACATATGATATACATCTTAGCAATAAGGGACAGGTAAATTCATAAAGAAGGCATAAGCACTGGGAAGCCAGGGAAAAGGAGGCAGACATGAAGAGACAACTTCCCTTCGGGTATGGGGAACAAGTGAAAAATAGAGTTGAGCTGTGGAGTATCTTCTGTGAGGAAGAGAAATGAGCCTTGTCACTGGGTCACAGAATGTGCAGAAGGGAATGAAAACTTTAAAAGTAGCAATGGGTCAGGTTAAGAAGAACTTTAGTCAGTTTTTATATTTGATTTGAGATAATGGGAAATGAGGGGCTTATTGTCTGATCTTTCTTTTTTAAAAAAAAAAGTTTCTTTGGTAGCTGAGTAGAAAATGTGCTAGAATAGGGTGAGACTAGGTGGGGGGAGGGGAGTGGGGGAAGAAGGAGGAAGAGGGGTAACCAGCAGCCTATTGAAATAGTCTAGGTGTGAGGAGATAGGACTATCATGGCTGCAGTGTCAGAAAATAGAAAGGACCTTATACTAGACAGCTTCAATAGGTGAGTGGAGAGTAAAGAATTAAGGATGATACCAAAGTTATGAGCTTGGATGACTTGAAAGATAGTGATATCCTCAACAGTATTGGGAACTTGGGAAGAACTGGGGATTTGGGAGGGATGACAGTCACATTTTAGACATGTTGAATTCAAGAGCTCTGTAAAATATTCATATTAAAATGTTCAACAAGCAGTTGTCCCACATACTGGCCCCTTCCTGCTCTGGAGTTATGAGACTGGAGATCTGAGGATCATTTGTCCAATGATAATTGAATCCATGGAGCTGATGAGATCAACAAGAAGAATAAAATTAGAAGAGAAGGTGGTCCAAGACAGAGCCTTGGGAGATACCCACAATTAACTGGAATGCTGTGGGCAAAACAGACTGAGAAGTAGTAGTCAGATAGAACTAGAACCAGAAAAGTAGTGTCATGAAAATCCAAAGAGAAGAGATAATCAAGAAGAGGATAGTTGACAGTGTTAGAGGCTACAGAGAAGTAAAGAAAGATGAGAATTGAGAAAAGGCCATTAGATTTGTCAATTAAGAGATCAGTCATAGCTTTGGAGAGAGCTGTTTGAAGGTAATGATTAGATTGAAGTCATGCTGTTGAAAGTTCAGAAGAATGAGAGAAGTATAAAAGGATTAGAGATAGCTTTATCAAGGAGAGGAGAAATAGAAGACTTTAGGTATCAGGGTATGATGTTTGTGAGCAGCAGGGAAGCAGTAAGACAAAATCGAAGATAAGGTTATTTTATAGTATTTTATGGAATAGAAACCAGAGTCTTCCTTCTTAGTTCACAAAATCTAAGAGCTGGAAGGGACCTTTAGCAGTCATTTAATTCAACCTATATCTGAGTAAGAATTCTTCTTTTTAATAAAAGAGTGTAAGTCTCTACTTAAATACAAATTGTGAAGAGCTCACTACTTCCTGTGATAGTCCATTTCACTTTAATTCATCTCACCCTTTTAAATTTCTCCTTATACCAGGTAAGAATCTGCATCTACTGCTTCTTTCCTCAAACTTTTTTGAGCAGTTGCTCAAAATTAGAAGACATCAAAATTGTGCCATGAGAGGGAAGTGTGTGGTACAGTGGGAAAAGCTGTAGATTTGGACTCAAAGGGTTTGCATTCTTATCCCATGTGTACTACTTAGATCTTGTATGATCTTGGGAAAGTCACAAGGTTTCTGGGTCATGGCCACCTAACTGGAAAATGAGGAGAGGTTTGGACTCAGTAACTTTTGAGATGATTGTTGTTTTTAGTCATCTCTTTGTGACCCATTTTTGGGGGATTCAGAAATACAGACTGGTTTGCCATTTATTTCTCCAGCTCATTTGACAGATGAGAAAGCTGAGGCAAACAGTGTTAAGTGACTTGTCCAGGATCACACAGCTAATAAGTATCTGAGGTCAGATTTAAACTCAGGAAGATGAGTCTACCTGACTCCAGGTCCAGCACTCTATTTATTCATTGTGCCACCTGGCTGCCCTAAGATTCTGTCTAGCTGTGACTTTATGATCTTATGATCCCATGATAGTAATTTGTGCTTCACAGATTAAGGCAGCTTGGCATGAAAGTGCATTCTTCCAGGAGGGCTAAGTTAATAATCATAACAATAACAATAGCAAACATTTATGTAGCTTCAAGTTTGTAAAGGGCTTGACATGTTGATTTATTTGATCCTGATTTAATGTTGGTTTTGCCACTGATTTGCTGTGTAACCCTATATAGCTCTGGGCAGATTGAGGTTTTATCCAGCTCTAAGATTTGGTGATGAAGTCATTTTCATTCCATCTTTGTCCTGCATCTTAATTGTTGTGCAATCCCTGTGCTCTCTCATCTTTGCCTCTGTCTTCTCAATAAATCTGGCTTGTAATCATTAGAGTTATTCTTTGGTTTTTAAAAAAATATCCATTTCTTTTACTCTTTTTACAATCTTCAAGAATTGTCCTTATTCCAAGTCAAAAATGTCTACTCTATGTCATGTGATTGCTTAAGGATTTTGATGGAGCTATTTTGCTTATATGTAATTTTAAAATAGGAATTCATATGAATTTCCTTCCTAATTATTTTTATTCCCTCCCCTCCCCCATTGGGGTTAAATGACTTGTCCAGGGTCATATAGCTAGCTGTTAACTATTTAGTGTCTGAGACTAAATTTGAATTCAGGTTCTTCTAATTTCTGGGCTGGTGCTCTGTTCATTGAACCACCTAGCTGCCCTCTATTCTTTTTTTATTTTTTATTATTATTAAAGCTTTTTATTTGTATAACATATGTATGGGTAGTTCCCCAGCATTGAACTTCTTCACACGTCAGTAAGTGTTTCTTTTTTTTTTAATTAAAGCTTTTTATTTGTATAACATATATGGGTAGTTCCCCAACATTGATCTTTACAAAGCTTTCCATTACAAATTTTACATTACAAAAGTCCCCTCCCCTCCCCTAGATGGCAGGAAGTTCACTACATGTTGAAAAACTTGACAAGTTGTGCAAGAAAAATCCTATCTACAAGAAAAAAAAGAAAATCAGAAAAAGGAAACACAATGCAAGCAAACCTCAATAGACAGCATGAAAATGTTATGTTGTGGTCCATATTTCATATCCTTTTCTCTGGGTGTATATGGTTTTCTTCAGTGAATAATTGGAACTGGTTTGAGACAATTCTTTGTTGCAGAGAGCCATGTCCATCAGAATTGATCATCATGTAATATTGTTGTTGCTGTGTATAAGCTGCCCTCTATTCTAATTCTTAAATGATTGCATATCATCTTATCAAAAATTGAGCTCTTTTTGTGTGTACTTATTTTTCCAGTCCACATTGACACAAATGGAAAAAATATATAGTACATGGACACCAGAGATCTGAGTTTGTCATGTCTCCAACATTAACTAACTGGGTACTATTGATGCATCAACTGGTACATCACTGGTACATTAGCCTCTCTGAGTCTTGATTTCCTCATCTGTAAACTGGTGATGTGAATACCTATTATAGTTTCCTCATAGTGTTGCTGTGAAGGTAAGAGGAAAAAATGTTTGTCAAGTACTTTTCAACATTAAAGTGCTCCATGAGTACCAAGTAACAACAACGACAATGAAACTAGATATTGTCTTTTGGAAATCATCCATTATCAGTTTCTATTCCTCATCTACTGTATGCCATATTCTCCCCCTCTTTCTCTCCCTCCCTCCCACCCCCCCCCCCCCCCGTGTGTGTGTGTGTGTGTGTGTGTTTTATATTTTTGAGATATTTGGAGTATTTATTGTCTTGCTACTTTTTCTTTGTGTCATTATCAGGGACTGTATGATATGGTAAAAAAGAGTATTGAGTTTTCAATCAGAAGGTCTGGTTTCCAACCAAACAAGATAATGCAGATAAAGTGATTGACAAACATCAAAGCACTATGTAAATGTCAACTGCTACTTGCTCCCTCTCTAATACTATGCATTGTGTAACTGGAAAAGTCCCTTCATCCCTCTGAATCTCCATTTATCAGCATATATTGAGGGTCATTGGATTAGATCCTCAGTCCTCAAACTTTGTGGTCTCAGAACTCTTTTATGTTCTTAAAAATTATCCAGGACAACCCTACAACCCTCTCCCTGCCCTAACACTTTTATTTTATGTGGGCTATCCATTATCTTTATCATTATCTATCTATATTTACCACATCAGAAATGAAATTACATATTATTATGAAGAGTTGTGACCTTGAGATCCTGAAAAGGTCTCAGGTACTCTCAGAGGGCCTTAGGGCATACTTTGAGAACCCTTGGGCCAGATGATTCTCTCATTGATTTCCAGACCCAGATGTTCATGTTTTGTGTTTATCTTAGCTTTTACTTGATGCAAAGGAATTGCACTGACTCTTTGAACTCCTTAGCTTTATTTTATGCACTATGGAGATTAAATGCCTGGAGGGAATCACTGGATAAAACTCGAGAAATTCCTTTGGGAAAAAAAATGTAGAAGCTTTTTGAAGGTTTTCTTCTAAAATGGAGGGATTCTTGGCTAAAAATTTTCATTTTATTAAATCATTATTTTAGAGAGCTAGTCATCAGAGTTGGGCAAACCATGTTTGTTTTCTGATCTTTCTAAGTGTTGGTGATACTTAGTATTTTGGCTCTTTGATTTTGTTAAAATAACAGCCATGTATCTTTAATGCTTTCTTTTAAAAAATTGTAAATAGCAAAATGATATCCATAGATTATAAGGGAGATATCTAGGATTATGAAATCCAAACTTCAGTTTTTAAAATTTGCATACAATGTTTCAGGTAAAGGATACCTTTCCTTTTCATGGTTTTTCTTTTTTTATTTGTTTTTGCTTTTTTATCTTTTGTGTTGCATCACTTTCATTTTTGAATGTTCCTCTTCCAGACACTATGAACCATCTTTTGTAATAATATATTAAAAAAAGGGGGGAAGGAAGCATTTTTTGGGGAAAAAAACCTAACAAACATACCAACTGAGATTGACAGTAAACACACACACAGTAAATGCAAATTACCAACTATTTTAAGACTATATACTCAGTATTATTTTTTTGTGCTTTTTTTTTTTTTAATCTTACAGAACTCACATTTTCTCCATTTCCCTTCTTTCCAGTCTCTCATATTGAGTAGCCTATTCTCCTCATCAAAAGCAATTCCTCTCAAGGCCCCCTTGATCCCACAAGTCAACTCCAATAGATTGCCCTTACTATCATCTCTCCTCTATACCTAATTTTCAACTTTTTCCTATTTGCTCCTTCCAGCTACCTAAAAACATGCCCAAGTTTCTTTTTTTTTTTTCAAAAAAAAAAAAAAGAAAAAAAAAGAAAGAAAAATAGCAACTAAAACTCCCATCATTTGAGCCTGCCTTCGTTCATACTTTCATCCTATAATTTCTCTTTCCTTCTAGGCTGAACTCTTGTCATCTTAATCCAGGCACCTCTACTTCTTCTCTTCTCCTTTGTCTACTTCTATTTCCTCCTTGTTTTTTATTCTACTGAAAACCCTCTCTCTACCACTGCTAATACATAATCTAATGACCTTTAAATGTTCCTTTTGGGCCACTTTGCAGCATTTGCCTCAGTTAACTACCTTTTTCTCCTGTATACTTTCTTGTATTTAACCCTGTTTCTCCTTCTGTCAGTCTGACCACATCTCACTTGCCTTTGCTAGATCATCTATATCATGCCTTCTAATAGTGAAAGTATTCCCAAAGTTTTGTCTTGGACTCTCCCCTCTATTTGTCACCTCAGCAGCTTCTATGAGGTTTAAGTAGCATCTCTTTGCAGATAACATTCAGTTTTTGTCTCTTTTCTGAGCTTCCATCCCATAACACTGTCTGCTTATTGAACATTTCAAATTTAGGTTTCTCTTTCTATCCAAGACAGATCCAACTATTGTTCCCCTCGAACCTCCTTTTTTCCAAATTTACCTATGACTGTCAGGATCCCAACCCATTCTCCTAGTCATGTAAGTTCATAAACCCTCACTTTTGCTGAATCTACATTTCCAATTTGTTATCAAATCTTATCATTTTTATCTTGCTATCTCATACATATTCCCTTCTTTCATTTTCATATAATTCATATAGTTCAGGCCCTTAACCCAGTTTGACTGGACCATTGGAATTTTGTTGTTGTTGTTCAGTTATTTGCATTGTGTTTAATTTTTTTTCTCACCCCATTTGAGGTTGTTGTCTTTTTGGCGAAGATATGCGGTGGTTTGCAATTTCCTTTTCCAGCTCATTTTGCAGATGAGGAAACTAAGGCAAACATGGTTAAGTGACTTGCCCAACTCTATCTTGTTTGCATGTACCTAGTTATTTATATGTTGTATCCCTGATTTTGATGCAAAATCCAGGAGGATAGGAACCTTCTTTTCACTTTATATATTCAGAACTTAGTATGATTCCTGTTTTATAGCACTTGCTACTAAATCCTTTTTGACTATATTTTATATTTATGGTCCTCCATTTTCCAATGAAAGGAGGAAGGTTCTCTTTCTGAGAAGAGATTTAATTCACAGTTCCTAAATAAATTTGGCCACAGAGCACTTTGAAACTTGACATATATTTTTGGAGACTATCGATGATCTGGAGGAGAGATTCTGGGCATATGTGATATTCTAAAAAAGAAAGGGACAACAGGGACATTTTGGATCTAGATGAAATAACTTTATTTTCATACTGAAAAAAGAAATGACATAAGATCATATTCATACTGAAAAATTGATGATATTCTTGTTTGAAGTCTGTTAATAAATAATTTCATTGAATCTTGGGGCCATAATCGATGGAGGAATGGAATTTGTAATTTTAAGTAGAAAGTCAGCAGGAATTCCTCCTAACCTTCCCCCAAAAGGCAGTTTACTTTGTCATTTTCACAAAGGTTAAAGTCTCATCATTTGAGATACCTCTATCTTTGAATCTCACTCAATTTACAATATTTTCTCTATATCCTAAAGAAATTTTTTTTCTTTGTTCTAAATCGTTTTTTTTTTTAAATATAGTGATTGACAAAAAGTACTTTTGATTAAAAAAAAAAAAAGGAACAAACCAGTTCCATGTTTTAGATTTAGCATACAATTTGTGATAATTTATCCTGGTTTTGGGGGGGTGGAATTAGGAAAGAGAATCCTTGAGAAAATGAAACCCATATTTTATGTTTAGTAAAAGCAATTCCTAATTCAATATGTCTTTAAGTTACACTTCAATACTAATATGATAATGCCTCTTTAGCAGCATCATTGGGAAGAAAATATTTTTTTCCTTTCTTTTTTTAATACTTTGAACTTAATGAAAACTCTTATTTTAAAGGAACTTAGATAAACATTCCTGCCTGAAATGTGCAATGTTTTGCATTATTCCTAAATTTCATAGAAGACAAACTATAAATGAAGCTATCTAATCTACTTTCAGGGAACTAAAAGATGACAAGAAACAATATTACAAAAGGATAAAGATATTTCTCCCCTCCCCCTTTATATTTCACAATTTATAGATATAAACTTTATTTTACTTCCATAAATTCAGATTATCAGGTTTCTTTCCCCCCCCTCCCCCCCGGAGATATCCATTTGCACTCCAAAATTAATAGAGTTCTGATAATTGTGGGAAAACTATTTATAATGAAAGATTTATCAATTGACTGGTGTGTATTTCCCTTTTCTGTTTCCCTCACAAGTTAAAAATACATAAAAATTTCATCACTGGATATCACAATTTCTTACCTAACTTAGATATAGCTATCACCCTTTTAGTATTTTTAGCAGCAGGAGGGAAAATTCCATTAATAGTTCAGTTCTCTTCTATCATAGGATTAAGAATATTTTTTTGGGGTTGGTATTTTGTAATAATTTTCTGAATTGTGGTACTCTATATATTCTACACTGCAGTATATTGTGTTATTTAGTATGTACTCTTTCTTTTTAATTAGCCAAACTAGTTTGTAAAATTATCAAGGATAGGTATGAATAGACTTTAAAATATCCAGTGCTGTCTGGAGCAGAAAGTTGTTTAGTAATTTCAGTCATGCTGGACTCTTTGCATACTATTTGAGGTTTTCTTAGTAAAGATACTGGAATAGTTTGCTATTTTCTTCTGCTCATTTTACAGATGAAACAGAGGCAAACAGGGTTAAGTGACTTGCCCAGTTGCTAAGTGTTTGAGTAACTGTGGGAAAGCTTTGTGGCCTTGTTTGTTCCAAAAGGCATAATAAAATTTTCTCATCTACTAAATGAGGGGGTGATCTTGAAGCCTGTTTCCATCTTAGAAATAAAAAGCTCTGCAACAATATCATGGAAAAAGACAACTTCACTCTTGATCAGTCCATTGTTCAGCTAATATTCTGTTCATTGCTGCTATTCTTAAAGTTGCAAACATCAGTCCCATTTGCCTAGCTAAATGAAATGGTTTTGTAAACTTTCTTAGTTTTATCCCAGAAGAAATTTCTATAAACATTTTACAGTAGGTTTTTGAAAATTTTGGTTTAACAGATAGATTTCCCTCTTTTAAACAAGACAAAAAAGTGAGAGCCGCAAAGAAGCTCAATAAAATGAAAGGGAAGCTATTTAAGAACAAACAGGAAATACCACTTCCCATAGCTGAATTGTAGAGTTAATCTGCAGAGTTCACTGGTACAGGTCAGAAAGTCAAATAAAACAACATGACTTCTAAAAAGGGATGCCTGCCTCTTTTAATGCTGCTAGGACTATTTGCAGCTGTGCATACTGTCAGGAAGATTAGTGACATCCCCATTTTCAGATTTATGGTATTGGAGACTCTCTCTTTGATGATGGGATGATGCAGGTGGGTTAGGAGGAGGAACTTTCCCCTCCATTCTGCCTCCCATGGGTTGGATGTACAATGGGGGAGGGAAGGATTTTCATTTTCTGAAAGATTTTCTGAGTTAAAAGTCCAGCTCAGAATGGAACAATGGTATGTTATAGCATTCCAGTTACAACAGAAATATGATGCAAAAATTGAAATACTGTGGCCCTCTAGAAGCCTTGATGTTTTCTCTCCATAACTATGCAAAAAAAAAAAGAGTAGGCTAGAACTGTGAATTTAACTTTTGTTTCTGTGTCACAACTTGAAAATTCTAACATAATTTTCTCTAATCTTTTTTTATAGAATGTGTATATATTAGACATCTGCACTGATTATTCTTTGCTATTTCAAAAGTCTTATTTTCCTCAGAGAAACAAAACTGGCGAATAACCGCCATTTCAAATTGCCATTTTCCTTCCTTTTATTAAAGAACAGCTTCTGTTACCAAAAAAAAAAAAAAAAAAAAAAAAAAAAAAGCTGTTGTAGAAAAAGAGAAGAGGCGGATTGTTGCCCTTTGTCTAAAATATAGATGAGCCCAAAGAGAGCCAATTTCCCACTCAGTAACAGAATTAATGAGTCCCATTAGACACGCAACAATAGAAACAGAACTTCAAAGGTATTTTTTTTCCCCTTCAAAGGTAGATTTCTCAGAATGGGAATTGTATGATACCCTTCTGGTTGAAAAGCTTTCAAAAAATAGATTCTTAGCCTCCAAAGAAGTGAATTATTATCAAAAAAGAAAAGTGATCTTACTGTCCATCGAGCAGAAAATTCTTCCAGATATGAACACTTAGATGCAACTGCCTCCATAGCAAAGAACCTCAAAGCTTAAACACAGCATGTGTATATGCATATAACTAGTTTCATTATAAATAAGTAATTTTTTTGAAAGGTGACAATGGAAAACTAGATTGGTTTACATTAGACAGTTACTTAGTTTAGAAGCATTTATTAGGTGTTTTCTATTTGTCAAGCCTTATGCTAAGTTTTGGGGGAAAAAAAAACCAAAAAAACAAACTACAACAGAAAAATGAATAGTCCCTGCCCTCAAGGAGCTTACATTGAAATGGGGAAGTTATTGGTGTTGAGTTGTTTTTTCAATTGTGTTGGACTCTTCATGGCCTGATTTGAGGTTTTCTTGGTAAAGGTACTGGAGTAGTTTGCCATTTTCTTTTGCAGTTATTTTACCGATGGGGAAAACTGAAGCAAACAACATTAATTGACTTGCTTGGGCTCATGCAGCTAGTAAATGTCTGAAGCCATATTTGAACTCTTCCTTACTCCAGACCTGACTGTATTCACTATGTCACCACCTAGTTGCCCCCATGGGGAAAGAACACATATAAAAGGAAGCTGAAAAGAGGTTGTTGGAAAGGTGGGTAGGGTGAAGGACACTAAAGTCTGGAATACTTTCTGGAAAGTAATGAGACTTAAAGTGTAGTTTGGCCAAGTTCCAAAGTTAATTCAATAAATATTTATCACCTTGATTCTAATGCCTTCCCTCTATTGAATATTTCTAACATTTCCTGTATATTTCCATATTATCTCCCTTATTAGACTGGGAGCTCCTTGATGATGATGATGATATTAGCTGTCATTCATACAGTGCCTACTTAAGCTGGGCACTTGTGCTAATAATAAACACTTTACAGTTATTATATCTTTGATCCTAACAACAACCCTGGGACAGAGGTTCTATTACAACATCAATTTTATGGGTTAGACAAACAGTGGTTAAATGATTTGCTCAAGGTCACATGGCTACTATCAGAGGTTAGACTTGAGCTCAGGTTTTCCTGACTCTAGACTTGGCATTCTGTGGCATCCAGCTGCCTCTCCTTGTTTCCTTGTTCTGCCTTTTGCTTTTTGTGTCTTCAGACCCTTACAATAATTTCTGGCACAGAGGAGATGCTTAATAAATGTTTATTGACTGAGTGACACCTATTTTGTGCCAGTCTTTGTCTTAGTTACTCAGCACATAAAGGTAAAAATGGGAAAAACTTCCTACCCTGAAGGAACTTACTTTTATGTGAAGAGAGGGGAAGAATGCAGCAACACAGTATATATATATATATATATACATTAGAAATTAGATATAAAGTAATGTCTTTATTTACAGAACATATGAGTAATTTTTCTACATTGACCTTGGCAAATTTTTTTTTGTTCCAAATTTTTTCCCTCTTTCCCCCCACTCCCTCCTCTAGATGGCAGGTAGTCTAATACATGTTAAAATATATGATAAAACCAATATATGTATACATATCTATAGTTATCTTGCTGCACAAGAAAAATCAGATTCATAAAGAAAAAAAAATAACTTAAGAAGGAAAACAAAATGCAAGCAAATATTCACAGAAAGCGTTAAAATGCTGTGTTGTGGTCCACACTCAGTTCCCTCAGGCCTCTCTCTGGATGTATATGACTATCTTCATCGCTGAACAATAGGAACTGGTTTGAATCACATCATTGTTGTGATGAGAACCATGTCCATCAGAATTGATCATTGTATAGTCTTATTGCTGTGTACAATGATCTCCTGGTTCTGCTCATTTCACTTAGCATCAGTTCATGTAAGTCTCTCCAGGCCTCTCTGAAATCATCTTGTTGGTTGTTTCTTACAGAACAATAATATTTTGTACCATTTATATACCATAATTTATTCAGCCATTCTCCAGCTGATGGGCATCCACTCAGTTTCCAGTTTCTTGCCACTGCAAAAAGGCCTGCCAAAGATAGATTTCTTTTAGGAATTTCTTAAATTTTAAAAGTAACTTGCATTTCATGTAGGTGAGCCTGTGCAAAGTCATGTGGGAGAAATAGGAAGAATCCATAGTCTTAGAAAAGCCTTCCTTGGTATCTTAAGAATATTCTTGTAGCACATATATAAATTTAAATGCCTGTCTTTAAAAGCCTTCTAGGAGATAGAAACAAAGACCAAAATAAGAGGGGAAGAGGGAAAAGAACTAGCTCTATGTAACAGGATTGTTAGTGTGAAGACACCTGGGAGTGAGTGCCACCTGGCAGCCCTGTGGAAGTCACTGAAAACCCAGGAAGCTCCAAGGGAATTTGCTGGTGTGTTTATCTTGCTGTGAAATTGTTGCATGAGTAATTGTAAAGTGGAAGAATCATGTTAATTGATTTTCTTCACATACATAGTTAATATTGACAATGTTTTGCAGCTTTGTATTCAATAATTCAAGAATTACAATAATCTTATCATTTCTCTTGCCAATTTTATGTAAATTAATATTTGTCTTCATAGACCAAATCACAAAATTCATAGTGGGATTGGAGGGGACTTCCCGTAGTCATTCATCTAAACTAGCTGGCTTGGACAGCTTTTGGAGGCTAAGTCAAGCATGTTTGCATTGGACACACCTTCAACTATAATCTAGTCTTCATGTTACTATCTTGGCCATAAGGACACCAAGGAGATTTTTGTCAAACGTTTCATTCTAATAAAAAATACAGAACAAAACTATACTCTTCTCTCATTCTTTTGATCTGTCAGCCCATAACTATGACAAAAATAAATGGTGTTTGGTTTGGTTTGTTTTTTAGTGAAACAGCATTGCTTTATTAGCTTTGTCAACTCCAATAAGTCATTTGACTTATTTGAGCTTTATTTTCAGCATCATAAAATAGGAATGTTGAAAGGATCTAATAAGGTTATGTGGGAGAAAACACTTTGAAAACTCATTATTACATAGATATGTAGTAGTGTCATCATTGAGTCAATCCATAACTATTTATTAATATTCAAAAAAGTGCAGCTAAGTGGCAGAGTGGGAAGAGTGCTGGTTCTAAAGTCAGGAAGACATATTTTCCTGAATTCTAATCAGGCCTCAGGTGCTTATTAGATATCAGTTCCCAGACAAGTTAGTCATCTCTGTTTGCCTCAGTTTCCTCATCTTTAAAATGAACAGGATATGGAAGTGGCAAACCACTCTAATATCTTTGGCTAGAAAAACCTTAAAAATGAAGTCAAGAAGAGTCAGATATGATGAATTATCAACAAATATTTGAGACACTGCTAAGAATTGGGGATACAAAGAATAAACACAACCAAGTAAAAAGAAATCTAACCAAAAGATAGTCCCCTCTCTAAGGGAGTTTGAAATCTAATGTGGGAGACAATTTTCTTTTTTTCTTTTTTCAACTATAAAATTATTCTTCCCTCAACTTCCTTATCTCCACAATTGGAAAAGAGAAAATAGGAAAATCCTCACACTCAAAAATCCAACAAAGCAGATTCCACAATGGCAATGTCCAAAAAAAAAAAAATGTCTCCTTCTCCTTGAGATCATCCTCTCTATGTCTAGACTGGATAAGATTCAAATTCTTTATCATTTCTCTGGAATTATGAGTAGTCCTTGACTTGAACTTAAATTTTGATTTATTTTTATTTTTCTCCACTTAACAGTATTTTGTTTCTTTTCAATTACTAGCGAAGATTGTTGTCAATATTTATTTTTATAAGATTTTGAGCAAGTTTTTCTTCCTTTTTTCTCTCCCACCTCCCTAAGCAACACATACACATGTACAATCATGTTAAGCAATCATGTTGTGAAAGAAGACTTAGAATTATAAGGAAAAACTAGGAGAAAAAAAAAACAACAAAAATAAAAGTAGTATGCTTCTGTGTGCATTCAGACTCTATAGTTCTTTCTCTGGATGTGTAAAATTGCATTTGTACTCAGGAAGATGAGTTTTCCTGACTCCAGGTCCAGCGCTCTATGCACTGTGGCACCATGTAGTTGCTCCTTGGCCAAGATTAGTCATAATTGGTACAGTAGCTGACTTCATTTTAGTAATCAGTTTAGTAACACTATTGTAGTTATCTTGTATAGTTTTTTCCTGGTTCTACTTCATTACAGCAAATAAATCTTCTATTGGTCATTTCTTCCTGTACAGTAATATTCAAATTGGGGTAGCTAATTGGTGCAGTGGACAGAGCACCAGCCCTGAAGTCAGGAGGACTTGGGTTCAAATCTGGCCTCAGATACTTAACATTTCCTAGCTGTGTGACCCTGGATAAATCACTTAATCCCAATTGTCTCAGCAAAAAAACCCCAAAAACAAACAACCCCCCCAAAAAAACCCACAACAAAACAAAAAACCCCAATAATATTCAAATTATATTTATGTACCATAATTTATTTATTCAGATTGTCTACACTTTGTTTCCAATAACAAAATCAGCTATTATATAAATATTTTTATACACATGAGTTCTTTCAGAAAACGTGGAGAACATGTGACTCTTCCTGATGGATTGTATAGAGCAGGGACAATATTATTTTTCTGCTGCCATTCTAACATTTGGCGTATTGGTGACCCTTCTTTTTTTATTTGCAAAACATATGTATGGGTAATTCTTTAACATTAAATTAACCCTTACAAAGCTTTCTGTTACAAGTTTTCCCCCCCTACTCCCCATCCCTCCCCTAGATGACAGGATATCCACTACATGTTAATTATGTTAAAATACTTGACAGATTGAATATATGTATACATATTTCCACACTTATTGTTGTGCAAGAAAAATTGTATCTACAAGAAAGCAAAATCAGATAAAGGAAACACAATACAAGCAAACATCAATTCAGAGTATGAAAATGTTATGTTGTGGTCCACATTTCACATCCCTCTCTCTGGGTGTATATGGTTTTCTTCACTGAACAATTGGAACTGGTTTGAAACATTTCATTGTTGAAGAGAGCCATGTCCATCAGAATTGATCATCATGTAACACTGTTGTTGATGTGTATGATGATCTCCTGGTTCTGCTCGTTTCACTCAGCATCAGTTCATGCAAGTCTCTCCAGGCCTCTCTGAAATCGTCCTGCTGGGGTGACCCTTCTTTAAACCATGGGTGATTGAATGACCTGAAAACCAGGACTGATGATGGAGCCTGACTTTGTCTGCATACAAAAAGATCAGTACGTTCCTCCCTCAGTCCTTTTTGTATTTTCTGGTAGCTTTCCTGAAAAGAAAGTGTCTTGGGTTTCTGGGTGACTGAAAGTTTTGCACCTGACACTTTAAGCTTGAGCACACTTGAGCATCTTTCCTCCTGCATACATAGGCTCCTTGGAAAGGGCATGCACAGACTTTTAAGCACCTTGGCACTGAGGCACACCTCTAGGATACCTTGTGAATTCTTCTTGGCTAGCCCTGGTTTCCTTCTGGGTGCAGTGTTGCTACTGGACAAAGTTTCTTACTTGCTCACTTGGCTTAACGCCTAGCAGGCTTTGGAGTTTTGGCTACTAAACCTATTCACTTCTGGTCTGGGTCAGGCAGGCAAAGTTGTTCTTTAGGGCTGGCTCCATACCAGACTCAGCTTTTGCTTCCACCAGTCCCAATGGTCTCCTGCCAACTCCAAGTGCTGAGAGAGGACCTCTCTGAAGATTCTTCAAATCTTTCAAAACTCAGAAGTCTTAATCTGCCTTGTTCATTCTGTTTCTAAGTGCTCATTTACCTAAAAAAGATACCACACATTCAGGTTCACATGGAGGATGGTGGGATAGAAGCCAGCCTATTTCTTTTCCACTTAGAAGCTTACAGCAAATTTCCTTAAAAAACAAAAAACGCTCAAGGGAGAGGGTGGAAACTAATTTCATCTTCTTTACTAGTCTTCCTTGCTTCCAAAACTAACTGGAAAACTTTTGTCAACACAGTACAAATCTCTCAGTCATCTAGGTCTAGAAGGATACACAAATTGGATTAGCAGCAGATATATTCCACATCAAAGCTTCTTAAACTGGGGATCACATTTCCATGTAGGAACATTTAATTGAATGTGGGGGTTGCAAAATTATGATTTGTTATTAGTAAATGTGTGATTTGTGTATATCTATTTTATAGATCTATTTATGATGTAAAATTTTTTTGAGTATAGAGTGGGGCATTGTGAATGGAAAACATTTAGGAATCCCTGCTCTACACAACCCACCAGAAAGGGCTAATCAGATAATACTCTAAGGACAGAGCTTTCATTGGCCAGTCCTCTATTACATTTGCCATTAAGTAACTAGAAAAAACTGCATTTTCTTTTTCTTTTCTTTTAATTAAAGCTTTCTATTTTCAAATCATATGTATAGATAATTTTTCAACATTGACCCCTGCAAAACCTTGTGTTCCAAATTATCTTTACACATATTTGAAAAAATACTGTATTTTGAAATTGAGCAACACCCCCACCAAAAACAAACAAACAAAAAAACACAACCCAACAACAACAGACAAAAGGAAATTAGTTCATCATGCTTTGTTTTCAGTGTATGCCTGATGGTGTATACCTGGTGATTACTGCCTGCTCTCCTAAATGCTCATACATGATTAGTTTAAAAATTTTCTTGGAATGACAGTCAAGTTTACCACTCTTATTTTATTCAACTTTCCTTTTACCCCTTTGAAAAATAAAGGCAGATTTGCCCATCTCTACTCTTCTGGTATCTTGCTCATTCTCTATCATTTCCAAATGTAATTGGGAAAATTCCCAATATATTGGGATATATTTCCCAAATAAAATTTTTTCCCTCTTATAGGTCTTGAATCACAATATTCATTATGTACTTTCAAGTTTAAAGAGTTATCCTGAAGCAGAGAACATAACAAAATGAATTGAGTATTTCTGCTAATGGCAGTTTTTTTGTTTTTGTTTTAGTATTTTATATTCTTAATCTTTTCTGGTTCTTCTTCCTGTTTAAATGTCACTTTAGAAAGTTTTTTTTTCCCCCCTAATCTCTTTAGGCTGTTTTGTGAGTCTGAGATCATTTTAGGCTTTAGCTTATCTGTGAAATTTTTTTTTTTCACATGATGAGAAACTTCATGGTCTGGTGAATAGGGAATTAAGAAAGAGGTCTGATTTTAAATCTTGCCTCAGAAACTTAGGTGAGAGCTCTGAGAGTAGCGGCAAATCACTTAACTTTTCAGGTGCTCAATTGATAACAATAATTCAGATACATCTATGCTGATAGATTTTAACATCTAGTACTAAAATGTGTCTTTTAATATAGAACACCTTGCAATTAAAGACCTCTGCTAGAACACAGTAAATTTCTGGATGTTTTAGCCACTGGCCAAAATTCATGTTAAGATGAAGAGAGCCTGTAATGTAATTGAAAAGAGATTCTTGTTTCTGGCTCCTGTGTTGATGGAAGTAGTTCTTGTCTTTAATTTCACGTTACTTATCATTTTCCTTTAGGGCACTTAAAATAGTTCCTTAGCTTTTAGCCTTGCATGTGCCAGTACAAATTATCCTGGCCAGCCTGGATAATTGATGTAAATCAGTATTCATTTTAGTAACTTGGTAAAACAGAACATAAAACAAAACAATAGAAAGGTTATATCATAAAATTGAGGTAAGACTATTGTCTCTGTTGTGCATGTATGCATGTGTTGTATGTGTGACATATTTACCTGATGCTTTGATTCTGTTGATTCAATGGGTTATTGAATCATATCAAATTTAGCCAATTACTTTAGAGAATGAGATATTTGGATCATAAAATGTTCTCAGTTTTTCCTTCCTTTGTGCAATTAACAATCATTTATTTAACATTTGTTATATGCCAGGTACTACATGAGGCACCTGGACTTATCATTCCCTGTCACTACTTATTGCTACCAAGATAGAAGTTCTCAAAAGATTTACATTCTATCAGGGGAAATACTATGTACAAATATAAGTAATTAAAGGGCAAATATGCAGAAAAATCACAAAATAAGTAGAATGTACTTAAATACAATTTAGGTAGGGAGGGCAATTATGGGAATCAGGAAAGGCATTGTGCTGTCAAATTGTGTTTTGAAGGCAATAAGGGATTACATGCAAAGGGGATGTGGAAAAGGTTCATTTTGGTATGAAGGAGGACCAGTGCAAATGTAGGGTTACAAAACATGGGGTACCATGCATGAGAAATAGAGAAAGATAAGTTAATTGGATTGTAAAGTACCGGAAAGAGTAATGCATAAAAATGCAAATTTATTTTGGGACCATATTATTCAGGGCTCTAAAAAACGGGCATTTGTTTACATTTTATCCTAGAGGCCATAGGGAACCACAAGGTGTTTATTTGTTGAATAGAGGAGTGATATATGAAATCTGAATTTAAGGAAAACTTTGGCAGCTCTGCTGACTTTAGACTTTGATGGGAAGAGATTTGATTCAGGGAGATAGATTAGGAGGCTTTAAACAGATCTAGATGGCAAATTTTGATTCTAGAAGAAAGTGTATTTATGCAGTTATTTAGTCAAGAAAATTTTTCATTCTACTTCCAAATTTAAAATGACTCAGGGTCATATAATTCTTTATTAAATGAGAATACTTAATTGTCTATAGGGTTTAAAAGAAATAGCAGTTATTAAAAACTAATTGAAAATTTTAAAAAGGTAGTTTGTTACCTTTTAAAAAAACATTATTGCCCTATTTTCATGTTGCAAGATTTGTTTTTTTTCTAAATTGATTTGTTCTTATATCTAAACACAACAAAACTACTTTATACATTGAATTTACTTTTACTTTTACAGGAATTAATTCAATTTTTTTTACATCTTATGTCTCTCTTTTGTTGTATTCACTTTTCTATGATTTGACATTCACTTTATAAGATGTTGACATTCTTTAATTCATGAAATCACAATTGTGTCATTGGATGTTGTGTTTTTTTGAAGTTTATATTTCCAAATTTAGCTTTGATTATAATTATTCAGTTTTTGATGGTGTTTAAACCAGATTTTCCAGGCAATCAAAACTTATTTAGATTCATCTTTTGGGGAAATTTCTTAACTTTTTAATATTTAAAGCAGTACTTGGGACTTTCTCTAATTATAGAACAATTCCTCATCTCAGCACATTAATATACTGGTTTATTTTCTCTTTGATGAGCATAAGATTTCCAGGTCAGTTAGAAGTAAGAAATCCCCTAACTCCTCTGTAATTAGGCCAAAGAATATTAGTTGCCTTTGACCCTGACAGGTCAGGTATCTTGCTTGTGGGTACAGAAGCAAGACTTGGAATCTGTTTTATTTTTCAATGTTTCTTATTTGTATCTTGTTCCCTTAATATAGTGTCTGTGATCTCCATAAAGTTAGGAACTGTGTCTTTTGTCACCTTTGTGTCTCCTTCAGTGCCTAGTGTAGTGCCTGCTTACAGATGTGTGTGTGTGTGTGTGCACATGTGCGTGCATGTGCATGTAACTGAATTGAATTACAGGAGGTAATTCCAAAGGAACAAATTATAAATGAATGTTAAATAAAAATGATACTGATTTATGACAATTAAAATGTTACTAAGCGCTGCTTATATTTCTGATTTTCAATATTGACACCAAATTGAATTATGATTGTTTTATGTAAGCTTTAAGTTTTGCTAAATCTTAAAATTTCACTAAGATATTTGGGATATTCTATATTTCGAATGAATCTTGTGTGCTTCATTTATATTTAGCATCAATGGTGTTTCTTATTTGTGTTTTTGAATTCATTCTTGTGGTAGGTGAATATTTGCAAATCTCAGGATATAACTTAAAAGTGGAAGCATGGGAAAGTCGCATGATTGTCTTGCTACAATATATTGAGAAATCTGTAGAAGTGACTATTTTGACAAAATAGGATATATATGAAAATAATGGCAACTAGGGGAGCAGGTTTTATGTTATGATGGTGTTTTTTCAGATATCATAGATTTCTGATTATATAGTGTTTTTTGTTTTTTGTTTGCTTGTTTTGGTTTTTGTGGTCTTCTAATATTGTCATTTGGAAAAAATGAAGTCTCTTAAAATTTTTTTCCCTTGAGGCAATTGGAGTTAAGTGACTTGCCCAGGGTCACACAGCTAGAAAGTGTTAAGTGTATGAGACCAGATTTGAACTCAGGTCCTTTTGACTTCAGGGCTGATGCTTTATTCACTGAACCACTTAGAAGCTCCTAATTATTTCAAGCTTTTTCATGAAATGAAGGTCCATCTTTTAAAAATACTATTATCTGATTCTAATATTGTGTGACTGAGTCATGCAATTTCAAATTTCAAATTTCAAAAATTTCAAAAAGAAGTGATATGATGTCATAAAGAATCCTATAAATATAAGAGAAAGTAGACTGATCATGTGATAGTGTTAAGGGACAACTTTTGGAAGGCCTTCATATTTCATTGGTAATATCTCTCAGAACTTTCCAGCAGGTTGGGCAGAACTCCTGTGGCAAACTCATTGGAATGCCTCTGTCTCTGTGGCATCCTTGGAAGGAAGCCCATGTGGATCAGGTCACAGATCATTTAAGTACCTGAGAAAGTAACTAATGTTGTCATTAGGTCTATGGTGAAGAATGTGAGGTAGTTTGCTTTTATGAAATGGAAATATATTTCTTGACAGGTATGGCACTTAAAAAGGAAAGCTTCAAATACTATCACATCTATTTCTTTCTCTGAGAGAAATTAAATATTAAGCATATATCTAGATTGCTGAGATACATCATATATACTTTGGTGAAAAATGCATAGTAATTTTGACTGTAGTGTATTCTTAGTTGTTTAAATTTTTCACAATAGAATTACTGTTCTATAGCATTGAATTTCAGCCAGGGGTAGGACATTTTTTTCTGAGCAAGGGTGGACAATTCGCCAGCATTATTGTCTGTATCTCTTTCCTACAGTTGTAATAGTTCAGAAATGCATATTTTTGGCAGATATACCTTATATTTTATTTAGTTGTTTATGAATTATAGTTAGGATTTCATCAGAAACAATACCCTAGTTGAGTCTAGATTTGGCTGCTTTATTTCCTTGAACAACAAATATTTTCAATTTCAGAAGATGACCTCATAGAAATATGATCTATTGTAAGCTCTGAATAGCTGCTTATTCACCAAACTTTTAAAAGATGATAATTTTTTGCTTAACTGTTCAGGACACCAGATGCAAAGTTTCTTTCTTTTTTTTTTTCTAAAGCTTTTTATTTCAAAACACATGCATGGATAATTTGACAACATTGACCCTTGCATAGCCTTGTGCTTCAGACTTTCTTCTACTTCCCCCCATCCCCTCCCCTAGATGGCAAGCAATTCAATATATGTTAAACATGTTAAAATATATGTTAAATCAAATATGTATAAACATTTATACAATTCTCTTGCTGCACAAGAGAAACCAGATCAAAAAAAAAAAAAGAAAGAAAGAAAGTAAATGAGTAAGAAAACAAAATGCAAGCAAACAACACAAAAGAGTAAGAATGTTATGTTGTGATCCACATTCATTTCCTACAGTCCTCTCTCTGGGTGTAGATGGTCTCTTCATCACAAGATCATTGGAACTGGCATCAATCATCTCATTGTTGGAAAAAGTCACGTTCATCAGAATTGATCATTATATAGTATTGATGTTGTGTACAAGGATCTCCTAGTTCTTCTGCTCATTTCACTTTGCATCAGTTCATGTAAGCATCTCCGGGCCTTTCTAAAATCCAGATGCAAAGTTTCTAATGTTAATTGTTTCAGCCCCATTATATTCCAGCTGTTGATTGTTTTTGGTTATCCCTCTGGGCTGTAGATCTGCTTGCAAGGGTAAGGGATGATATAGGGAATATGTATATGTCCTCTGAATGAATTTGGGCATGGGGTAGGGAGTGTAACTGTGTAACTACTTAGACAGATCATCTTTGTTGAAAATAAAGCCTTTCTTATCAGTTCAGAGATATATTTGGGTACATCTTTGAGAGTGGAAATGCCCCTTGGAAAGATTAACCCTATTGGTCATCCAAATCATAATATCAATTGCTTTCACTAATTTGATTCCTTAATTTAAAAATTGAATGTGGTGGTGATGGTACTGGTGGTAGTTTTGTGGTGAAATGAGAAAGATTTGAGACTGGAAAGGGAAAAAACAATAGGACCTAAATATCCAGTCTGAGACTCAGCTTATGTTACCTTCTTCCTTTTGCCTTGCCCCTACTCCTTTCCTTTCTTCTTCTTGACTATGGATGCTCTATCATTCCTCTGCTTGGTGGGAGTCTGGAAATGAGTTGTATGTAGATATGTGAATAATAGTTAACATCTATATCATGTTTTAAATTTACAAAGTGTTTTATCTGTGAGACAGGCAGATATAAATAATAGCATTTTACAAGTGAAGTTACTGAGAGATTTCCCATCACCACAGCTAGTAGCTATCTCAGGCAGGATTTGTACACACATGACTTACTATTTTCTTTGGAAGAAATAAGTTAATACAAGACAAAAGTTCAAGATCTGTATTCTACAAGGTTTCAGAAAAGGTATCCAGAAATGGTTTTGAATAATGTTTAGCTTTTATTTGTATAGTGCTTTATGATTACAAAGCACTTCCCCATTCATTTCCTTATTTGATCTCACTGCACTATGAAGAAAGAAGGCATAACAATTGCTATTATTTAAAAACAAGGAAACTGAAGTTTAAGGAAGTTATGGGACTCCCATAAGGTCACACTGACTGGTTTAGTCTTTTTGGCTATCAGCTTAGTTATTCCTCTGTCAAATTGTGATCCCTGTTAATAGGTAGGATTCTGAGGGGAAAATGAAAGCTTTTCTTGTGGGGGGAAAGAGTAAAAAATATGATAAGAGGAGAAAAGATTAATGGTAAAGGGTTGGCATAAAGGAGGAAGGGATAGTGAATATTCCCCTCTGGTTCCTGTTAATGAGTTATAGGATGAAGATAAAGATGCAAAAATAAGTGAGGGTTAAATTATTAAGAATCTTAAATATCAGGCTGAGGAGTTCAGCCTCTTATAAATAATGAGATATCAATGGACATTTAAAAAACTTTTTTTCAAAAAATTTGTCCCTTTCACTCTTTCCTTTCACCCAACCTCCATCTAAGCCATGGGGGAGTAGGGAGGGGGAGGGGAGAGAAGGAACCCTCAAGTACATTGTTAAATAGTCTGAAAAAAAAATTGCAAATTAAATGGGTCTCCAAGTGTTTGTCTCTTTCTGCATTTTTAAGTTCATCCTCCATCAAGAGATGAATGGTGTGATTCATTTTCATTTTGCTTTATCATTGTACTAATCAGAATTCTAGTCTCCCAAAATTGTTTTTCCTCTATTGTTTGTTATTGTAGAACTTGTTCAATTCATAGTTTTCTCAGTGGCCTCTGAAACTGTCTAACGATTTCTTGTGGCATAGTAATATTTCATAGAGTTCATGTATTCAGATTTGTTTTGCCATCTCCCCTTAAGAGGATGCCTTTATAGTTTCTCATTTTTGACTTCCACAAAAAGAACTCATAAATATTTTTTAATCTTCTCTTTGATTTTTTTTTTAATTTTTTTTAGAGATTTAGATCAAGAATTGTATAGCTAGTTCAAAGATTATACTCGATAACTTTCTAGGCTTATTTCTGAAGTGCTTTCTAGAATGACTGGAACAATATCTGTTTTCCTCAGGCCCTCCAGCATTTGTCATTTCCCCCTTTTGTCATCTCTCTGATTAACATGAAGGTTTTTTTGGTTGTTATTGTTTAGTCACTCAGTTGTGTCTGATTCTTTGTGAACCTATGACTATACTGGGGGGTTTCTTGGCAAAGATACTGGAGTAGTTTTCATTTACTTCTACAGTGTTTTAAAGCAAGCAGGGATCAAGTGACTTAGAGGAGTAGGTCATAGGGAGTAGGTTATAAACTAAGTCAATAGGGTGTTTGAGATAAATTCATGCACATTGAAGTTCCCTAATAGGAGGGCAGGAGTAGGGGAGCCAGGTATTGAACTCATTGAGGAAGGTAAGGGAGTGAGCTGGTAGTCAACCACAAGAACTTCCAGGATTGTGATTGGGTGGTAGTTATGAATAGCATGAACTTCATAGGAAGAGAGGCTACTGAATGAAGGAGGAGGTAGGAATGTAAGCCCGGATGCTCCGATTCCAAAATTAATGTTCTTTATCCTGCTACCATGTCTAAGTTGTTCATCTGAAGTCTTTTTTTTTTTTTTTGCTTTTTTGCTGAGGCAATTGAGGTTAAGTGACTTGCCCAAGGTCACACAGCTAGGGAATGTTGTGTCTGAGACCAGATTTGAACTCAGGTCCTCCTGACTTCAGGGCTGGTGCTCTATCCACTGGGCCACCTAGCTGCCCCTGAAGTCATATATTTAGAACTCAAATAGACTTTAAGCCTATTTAATTTATTTATTTATTCATTCATTCATTTGCTAAGATGATTGGGGTTAAATGACTTGCCCAGGGTCACACATCTAGGACGTGTTAAGTGTCTGAGGTCAAATTTGAACTCAGATCCTTCTGACTTCAGGGCTTGTGCTCTATCCACTGCACCACCTGGCTGCCACAGAACTCAAATAGACTTTAGAAGTTGCCAAATCCAACATTTTTTTTTTTTTTTCTACAAATGAGGAAAGTGAGGCTTTAGGAGCTTAACACAAATAGTAAGTAGTAGAGCTTTAATTTAGGGTCAGGTGCTCTGATTCCAAAATTACTTTTCTTTCTATGTCAGCACACTGTGTAATCCAAAAATAATTGGTGGGATTTGAAATAATATACTAAGTGGAGTAGCCTTATTTTTGAGATTTGGGATTTTATTTAATTTTTGGAAGGCCAAACTCATGGGGAAGATGGTATGTCAATGCATTAGCATTTTATTTAAGGCCTTTCTTTGAGTGTCTATGTTATGTCTAAGTGTTATGTGGGAATATATATAGCTCATCCTTTAAGGTTTATATAACTGTTTAATAATGCCAAAGTGGCAGGGTGTTTTTTTTTTTTTTTTTTTTTGCTTCTGTTCTAGCTTTATTGGTCACAATACATACATACATACACACACACACACACACACACACAGACACAGAGAGTGAGTGAGAGTTTTGCTCTTCTTTGGGCTTACACTACAGTGATTTTTTTTTAAAGGAAAAAAAAATTAAAGGGAAAAATTAAAAGAAAAAAGGAAAGATTTTATGAAGTAAAATGAGCTTGACATTTTGTCCTGAATGTGGCCTTTGAAAAATGTTGCATGGCAGTTGCATGACATATGCTAGTATGAAATAATATATTTCAATCTTAAGTCACAATTCATAGTTTGGATGAATATATGTGTATCAGTTTTCATATTGATAAGCTGGGCAACTCATTCTTCCTTTAAACCAAAGTATGTCAGCAAACTTCTTTTTTTATTTAGACCTGTGCTTTGATTAATATTGGAATAATCTGAATGTCTTAATAGTGAGCAACATGATGGGAAAAGTTGTGGATTTAAGCAATCCATGAACAAATCCTAACTGTACTCTTACATAAACCATGGACATATCACTTACCTCCCTAAGCCTTTTCATCTGCAGAATGGTAATAATAATCTTGGTGTTACTTGCCTCACAGGGTTGTTATGAGAATAACATATCCTAAACTGTTAAAGACATGAATGTGCACTGTTACAACTTTAATAGATCCATGTTTTGATGGGGATGGAGCAGTTAATCATCTGTCAGCTTCATGCATTTTCCTTGGTTATCTGCCACCCCTGAAATGTTTTTTCCTTTCTTCCTGTCTGTCTGTTGACTTACTTCCCTGGCTTATTTTAAATTCCTAAAATTCCATTTTCTACAAGAAGCTTTTTCTCTGTTAAATTATTTCCTACTTATATAGAATTTGGTTTTGTATATTTGTTGTACTCATTGGATTGTGAGCTTCTTGAGAGCAGATACACCCAGTATTTAGTATGGTACTTGGTATATAGTACATGCTTGCTTGTTTGGGATCTAAAAAGAGATGTTTTATAATTAAAACCATTCTTTTCCAATTTGAGAGATCAGCCTATGTCAGATAGATATATAAATATCTAAGCCCTTAGTCTGGTTTCTTATGATTTGAGATTGATAACCTTAGAATCATCAAAAGAATACTGGTCCTGGACTAAGAAATTTCTGGGTTCAAATTCTATTTATCATAAATAGGTAGTGTCTCTGTCTTCTACATGAAAGCAGGAGTTGAGGAATAGAGAAAGATTTTGAGCCAAGCACAAAACTTTTTGAAGAAAGGAGAGTGGTCTTAGAGGTAAGAGGTAACAGCTCACAGAATCTTGAATAAGCAATAAATATAGATATAATGATCCTCAAAAGGAGACAAGTTATTGAGTGATAATGCTAGAGGGAAAGCCTAAAGTAGGCACTGAGAGGAAGAAGCATTCAAACTCTTCCCCTATGTGTGGGAAGGATGGCAAGCTGTGTCATGAGTAGGGAGTTTCTGGAAGATAGAATAAGTGCAAAAGGAAAAGTTTTTAAGATAAAGGCAAATTTGTTGCCTAAGGAGGAGGCATTACAGAGAGCACAGAGGAAAGAGGGCTAAGCATCTTTAAAGTGGGCCTTTGTTGAATTGTAGGGAATAGGCAATCAGGGAATGGAGAATGAGTTTTGAACTGTGAGATGAGATTAAGAAAGGGATTATGCTAATCATAGAGGAATGAGTTTAGATAGGCTTCATCATCCCTAGATGTTCAGCTTTAGGGGCCTGCCATCTCACAGTATCAGACAAGAGTTATGGCTGGAAAAGGGGGAATATCCAAGTTGGAGGTGGTCCATGGGAGACAACTGAAGTGGAGGAATTGAAAGTGGCTACGTCAAGGAGGTGTTATTGAATGGCCTAGGGAAGCTCAGTGTTCTACTTATTCTCTGGCAATTGCTTCTCTCCTTTCCCAGCAAACATAGGTGAGGCAATTGAAAGAAAGTGCTTTGTAAACCTCAAATTGTTCTGGTCGATCATCTATCTATCAGTAGCTAGGTGGCTCAGTTGATAGAGAGCTGGGTCTGGAATCAAGACTTGAGTTCAAATGTGACCTCAGAAACTAAGTAGCTGGGTGATCTGTCTATTTGCTTTAATCCATTGGAAAGGAAATGACAAATCATTCCATTATCTTTTCCAAGGAACCTAAATGGAGGTCATGAAGGTAGGACAACTGAACAGTGTATTGATCCAAGCCGATATTTGCATTAATGAATTTAAGCATTTGATAATGCATAGCAGAACGCTCCCTCCATCAAAATAATTGCTACAGAATACAGGTGAGGAACTGCAGCATCTGTGTTGTCCAGCAGATCCTTTGAATAATGTGGATGAACTGGTGCTATTTCTGTTCCTTTCTATCTGATTAAGCACTTTATTGTCGGGTGATAGAGAGATAAATTCAGATCTGTACACACCTTCTGGGATAATATGGTATTGTATTTGAAGGAGTAGTTGGATTCAGTTTTGCAAAGATTCTATTGTAGATTGGTGCAAGTAGAACTAATTATTTCAGGTCATCCTCTGTGATGTTTGAAAAGAAGTAGAGCTTGTATACCCTCCAAGAAAATAAATGGATTACTGAAGAGCTTTGATTGGGATTAGCTTTCATGAAATGGGTTCATAACATACTCCCCACCCTCTGCTGAGACAGCTCTGGGAGCCAAGGTAAAGAAATTAGCAGTACTCTTTCTGGATCTATTTTAGGTGTAGACCAGCTTTCGGTAGTTTTCCTTGGTGACCTTGTAGAATACAGTGTGGTTTAAATGTGATCTAGTTTTTGGAACTCGATTAAAATAACACAATGGTTTGTATTGCTGAATCCTTTTGTTTCTGCTTAAAGGACAGAATGTTTGTTTCTATTAAATTCTTACTTTTGAATATACCAGCCCAGACTTGCATGCCCTAAGCTTTCATTGCTTCATATACGGTACCACAAAGTTAACGAATAATATTCTTCATCTGGCTGTAAGGAGTCCTTTGAGAATAGCCAAAAGTTCTGATAGTGTCCCTGTGTGAGACATGCATAAAATATATTTAGTATTATATACTATCAACATATTTTATCTTTTAATAACATAATAATTAAGACTTCTTTTCCAGTAGTAAGGGAGGGCCAAAAATTTTTATACAGATTTTCCAGATGCAGGGGCACTGTGCTTTAACTCCCACAATTAAAAGATAATTGTTCTTGAAAAGATACTCAAATTCCTTAATAAACAGATACATGTAAATCAAGGTGTTGCCTTATTAGGCACAGTAGAATCACAATAAACAATATAGCAAAAAAAAAAAAGTAAACAGGCTGTGTCCAATCACTGACAAGGTCAAATATGTTATAATATATTGAAATAATTGAATATTGTAATATCATAGGAAACATGGTCTAACAGTATTTTTGCAAATATCTGCTAAAGGAGGAGGATTTTTGGTTATTGCTGGAGTTCTCTTGATGAACTGGATTCTGCAGTAAATATTCAGTTTATTTATTTATTTATTGCTCATTTAGTGTTTGTATAAGAAACCTTTCAGATAAAATTAAGATAAAGGTCTTTATTGAGAATCCATAATGGGCATACTATTATATTTGGTACTTTGGGGAAAGGTAAGTAAAATGAACTATCTTCCTTGGAGTGAAGAAATTTTAATAGAATAGTAGTAAAGAGTATAAAAGAATATAAAAAAATTGACACTCTAAAGTAATTACAAGAATAATCTGGGAAAGAAACGTTCTATATTATTTAGGCTAGTTGAAAAATGGTTGATGCTAATTGTGGGGAGTGGGAAGGAAAATCTTTAGAGAGGAGATTGATTGTCTTTGTGCACCAATTTAATGAAGATTTGGCAGAAATGAAGGATATAAACTATATAGGAAAGTAGGAGAGAAGAGTAGATTGGAACTGTGAAGGAAATTGAAGAAGAGTCGACATAGAGAAATTTATATTTTAATTTCAGAGTGAAATGCTGAATTTTTTTGGAGGAAAAACATTTAGAACTATTGTTGAAGAAGTATTAATGATGATGATAATGGAAAAATAGCTAACATTTTTCTAACTTTATGTGCCAGATGCGATCCTCATCTTATGACAAATATTTTCTTATTTGTTCTCCTGGGATAGAGGTATTTTTGTTATCCTAATTTTGCAGATGAGGAAACTGAGGCAAACGAGTAAAGTGACTTGCACAGGGTCATACAGTTGACAAATATCCAAGGGTTGAATTTAGGTATTCTTGACTCTGGGTCTAGGGCTCTCTCCATTGTTCCTTGTAATCCAACAGAAGATAATAATAGCTATAAGAGTATGCAGAATAGCGATAAGCTTATTATAATTTATGTTAAAGGCAGTGCTGGAGCCAGATTGAACTCAGGAAAGCCTATTGTTAAATTTTCATTGAGAACATTTACACCTCAGAAATGAGCAAATGCTACAAATCTGGGCTTGATTTGTATTGTTTTATTAATTGCCTAGACTTAAGAAAGTGAAAGAAAATATTAATGATGCAGACTCAATTTTGAGATGTCCTAGGAACATTTCTTTTTCTGGAGAGCTGGTTGTTAAAAAAAATTCCAAGTGCATCCCTGCCTGGAGTTTAGATCAGTGTTTCTCAACTGTCCTTCAACTCTCCAACTTTTCTGGGCCTGCAAAGCTTTTGCTGTCAAAAGATCTTTTTAGTTAAAACCTACTTAGTCCAATTGCCTTTCTTTGTTTAATCATTTCCTATTTGTTTTGTATATTGCTTACTTTGTGTGTATTAGTTTGTATAGTTTTTCTCCTTGGGACAGTAAGCTTCTTAAGGGCAGGGCCTCTCATGTACTTTTTTGTTTGCATTTAGCACAATCCTTGGCACTTACTGGGCACTTAATAAATGTTGATTGATCAATCATCCTAGGTCTTCCTCTCTGAAATCTGCTCCTGTCTTCCTGTCTTCCTTCTAAGGACAGATTTGGTGAGGAATTAGCAGCATTGTCTAGTTTTGAAACATTGTTCTTAGCTAGTTATAAGGACAGAGAGAGTGACAGTGATCATCTGGGAATATTGAGAACTGAGTGAACTGCAAACCAGCAAAGTTGTGTTGGAAGTTGGGGCACACCTTGTTTATGCTTCTTATAGGCTTGACAGGTGCTAACTTGTTACACAGGGCTTCAGCCAGGGCTGGAGGCCAGAAACTAAACAATTTACTTGGCTCCAGTGATTCTAGTGTATTAAATTTAAAATAGGGCAAAGGCCAAATTAGGCCTCCTTTTACTTTTGAATAACACTTCTACTACCCATGCAGCTGGGATGAGAAGACATTTAGAGTATTAAAAAATTATTCGATGAAGATGATGAATCAGAATTGCTAAGGATTTCCAAGATCATCTCTACCTTCTCAGTTCAGACATTCAGACATTCTTTCATGATATTTCTATCCATAGATCATCCATCTTTTGCTCAAAAACATCCATTGATATGGAGGTAGCACATTACACTTCTGTTTAGCTTAATTTTTAGGACATGTGAAATCATATCTTTATTTCCCCCTAAATATTAGGGACTTTCCCCCTGTATCAAGTTGCCTTTTAAAAAATTTTTTCAGATCAGTTGTTTTAGTTTTTGCTAGGAGATACTTGAGTCTCTCAAGTATCACGGGATACTTGATCTCTTGACTTTGTTTTATTTTTTTGTGTCTCATGAAGTCATTGATTTTTATTTGGTCCATTCAAATATTTAGGGAATTTTTGGGTAAGTTTGCATCTCTTATGTTAAGCTGTTAATTCTTTCAATCCTTTTCACCATAGTTTTTGTTTATTTTTCCTCTAGTGCTCTCCTTTTATTTAGCAAAAACTAATTTTTAACTCTTTAAAACCTCTTGCTCCCTTTCTTCTAGAATTTTAGTTGAAAATTTGTATCCAAGCTGTGTTTTGCTTATGAATGTCTTTCTCTTGATCATCCCTGTCACCATAATAGGTTTCTGTGGTACTCATCTTTTGTTTGCTCACTTTTCCACTCTACTTCTGACTTCAGATTTTATGTTTTGTCCAGGGTCTGTAATAAGAATGATTAGGTTGATCCTGCTAGTCCAGATTCTTAGGCACATCTCAGAGTGGAAACCTTGCAGTCTTTCAGCACGCCTCAGAACAAGTTTAATCATTTTCTTTTCGGTCTAAGCTCTGCAAGTTCCTGATTTATGTTTGTGTTTGAGCAACAGATATGAGTGTGTGCCTCCTTTGTAGGGCTCCTGTTGGACTAGCCAGATGAAAAACCAGTGACTGACTGGTAGGTTTCCCTTTGACTTAGAATTCTTTCCCTGATGATTTCTTTGCAAGCTTCATACTGGGTTAGACATTGGAATGGTAACCCTGCTGTTGGATTAGAACTACACAAATTTTTGCTGCTGAATTTATTCCTAGCTCAGTAGACAGCTCAGGACCTGAGACCATTGGCTATAAGTCTTCCCCTCAGTTTACTTGGTGTATGTGACCAGGAATTGGCAGTGAGTAACAAACCTGCCAGCTGGCACCTGATTCTAAACCCTGCTTGCGCAGTGTCCCGCTGTGGGTCTGGTATCTTGTCTAGCCTTGGTGCACAGTCTCAGACCTATTTTCATCTCTGGACATTAGAATGCTTTCTTTCTTGTTCCTGGCTATATCTCATCCACAGTGTCTGTAAATCTTTTCTCTTCTTTTTTCTTAATGCTTATATAGGTTGGGAAAGTGACCATGACTTTTCTTGTATTCTGCCATCATCTGGTGCATTTTCTAGATCTGCTCTGTGTGTGTTTGTGTGTGTGTGTGTGTGTGTGTGTGTGTGTGTGTGTGTGTGTGTGTAGCACACTACTCCTACTCTCATTTTGACCCTACCTTCTTAATACTGTGAAGTTTCTATTACTTGCAGCGAAAGGAAAGTTGGTTTTGATTTAACCTTTCATTTACCCTATTACTGGGAATAAAAAAGAACCTTTTGTAAAAAACCTTTCCCAGTATCCTTTAATGCTAGTGTCTCCCCCTGAAATGATCTCTAATTTATCTTGTGTATGTTTTATCCTTAGAATTATCTATATAGCATTACTTGCATGCTCGTTTTCCTCATTAGGCTATAAACTTTTTGAGTTCAGGGACTGTTTTTGCCTTCCTTTGTGTGTAAGAATGATTCATTTTAGAGCATTTTTATGTCAAAGATTTAACTGAAAATCAGGTTATTATTTATTTATTTTTTTACCGGAGTCTCCAAGAAACTAATTAGGTGTCAGCTTATTACAGATGGTGTTTACTATAAATTAATTTGACATAATTTGAAAGTTGTAGATTTGGTAAAGGGAGTTATATGTTTAACCTATTTTTAATTTACCCTATCATTTTGAAGAAGGACAGTATGGCATGGTAAAAAGGGTACTGCATTTGGAATAAGAGGAGTTAGATTTAGATCTTGAATGTGGTGCCTTTTTCTACCTGTATGACATTGGATAAATTATTTATCTTTTCTGGGTCTTAGTTTTTTTATTTGTAAAATAAAGATGTCAGATATAAAGATTTCCAAGGTCTTTTCCAATTATAAATTCTATGATTCTAAGAAAATACTAATAAAGAGTAAAAAATCATTTTAGTCTGTCTCTGAAGGGAGTAGGGAGTTCATGTCTTCCAAAGAAATATGATATTATAACCATCATAGAGTCATGGTTAAGGTGGGATGCACAATTAGTATCCACTATAATACAATTGGTGAAACATGTTATGAGGCTGGTTATCATTTCTTCCTTGAAAAAAATTCTTCATTTTGTTCATTGGAGATTTATTTGCTCCCTGAAGAAATGCCCTGGGAAGTGTGGTTTTCAAATTAAATTCTCTGCCAAGAGTTTTGGATAAACTCTGCAAGTATTTAGAGTTAGTAGCAAATTCAGATAATTTCCCCCTGATTAGGAGTCAGATTTGACACATCCTCTTCAAGTGGTTTGCTGTCATGAACAGATGGTTTGCTTATTGCAGAACAGATGTCGGGGTTGAATCAGCAAGCCTCTACCCACTCTCATACTAGAAAGTGTTTCCCTTGGCAAATAGACTCTTCTGACACAGTCCTGATCCTCCCTCCCTCTCCTAACACACCTCCCTCATTCCCCCTCCCCACTCTAATTTTTGGCGGTTTTCCAAAATGTGGGCCAACACAGAACGTTTTTAGATTTTCAGTAAAGTATGACTGATTCATTATTAGTTCATCTGAAATAAGGTGTACTTCAAAGCACATGTAATTCTTGAGTTGATTAAGTAACTCAATTCTTTAATAATAATAATAATATAATATCTTACTCTTGTAAAGAATAACAATAATTGGCATGGTGCTTTTAGGTTTGTTTATGAAATACTTTATGTAAATTTTCTAATTTGAATCTGACAGTAGCTTTGGGAAGTAGGTATTACAGATATTGTTGTCATCTTAATTATCCCTATTTTACATATAAAAAAAATTGAGTTTCCAGGAAAAAAGATTTTCTTGTTCATGGTTACATAGTTAGGAAGTATTGGAGATGAGTTATATAACCATTATTCTTTCTATTGTACCACTTTTACTTTTATTTTTCCTTGATACATGGCATTTAGAATTGCATAAGTTTTTACTCTGATTCTCTTGGTTTGCAGTAAGTTGCTCCTTTTTTCTTACTTTAAAAGCTGAAAAATGTATAGTATACCTTAATTAAAGATTTTCTAAATGTAACATCAGCTTGAATCAATGCAATTTTTTTCTAGTCTGAGAGACTAGAAAAAGTCATTTCCTTTTCTACTCCTAGATGTTTGTTGCAGCCCTGGGAAAAAAAAAAAAAACATCTATGTCTTTTAACTTCATCTCATATAATAATTTGGAAGAGTGATTTAGATTCAGGGTTGCTTCCTTAATTGGATATTCTTTTCCTGGTATTC
The DNA here is from genome assembly GCA_023553655.1 of Myrmecobius fasciatus. Classification (NCBI taxonomy): domain Eukaryota; kingdom Metazoa; phylum Chordata; class Mammalia; order Dasyuromorphia; family Myrmecobiidae; genus Myrmecobius; species Myrmecobius fasciatus. The sequence continues at coordinate 344,537 of JAJPUD010000445.1, forward strand.
TGGTTAGACAGAGGACCACTGTTTTGAAAATGAACTATGCTTCTGTCAAAGCAGTGTAATGCTGTAAAAAATATCAGAGGAAGGGTAGCATGAGAGAAAGAGTCCTGGGATAAGTAAGAGTTAGGAAATGTGATTTTTCAGTCCCAACTTTACTACTTATTGAGTAACTTTGGGAAAATTTTAAACTCTCTTCTTTACCTACAAAGTAAAGGACTGGGACTAGATCTTGAGTTTCTAACCTGGGGGTCCATGGACACTTAAAGGCTCCATGGGATAGACAGGACTTTTATGAAACTGAATAGGAAGAAAAACCATTTATCTCCATTAACCTCTATATGAAAGGAAGCATTTCCATTATTCATTTAAAAATAAAATTCTGAGAAGGGGCCCATATGTTTTATAACACACAATTAAGAACCCCCCCCTTTTTTTTGTTGTTAAAGCTTTTTATCTGCAAAACATGCGTAGGTAATTTTTCAACACTGACCCTTGCAAAGCTTTCTGTTATAAATTGTTCCCTCCTATCCGCCACCCCCTCCCCTAGATGGCAGGAAGTCTAATACATGTTAATTATGTTAAAAATATTTGACAGATTGAACATGTGTATACATATTTATACAGTTATCTTGCTGTACAGGAAAGGGAAAAAAAAAAAAAAAAAAAAACCTGAGAAGGAAAACATAATGCAAGCAAACATCAATAGAGAGTGTGAAAATGCTACGTTGTGGTCCAGACTCAGATCCCACAGGCCTCTCCCTGGAATCCTTTGATTTAACCTGCATTATCCAGCTTTCTGAAGATGTGTGCATATACATACATCTGTAGCTCTTCTGCATTGTTAAATCATAATAGCTTTTCATTTCAACATGAACTTGTGTTGGTATGCCTGACACTGGACAGTAGAAGACAGTATTGCCATCCTTATAAAATTCAGAACACATCTCAAAGAAGAAATGTTGTATACAGATGATATAAAATGAAAATTCCCAATGGATTCTTTTCAAATTTCATTTCTTGTAGAAGTAGAAGGAGGTTACACATGAATTCTCAAATGTGACTAACAGAACACTGATTTTCTTCTGGCCGTACCCTGGGGTACTCCCTTGTGATAATGTTTATGATGGGCACAGCTAGGTGGCACAGTGGATAGAGCACCAGCCCTGAAGTCAGCAGAACCTGAATTCAAATCTGATCTCAGACACAACATTCCTTAGCTGTGTGACCCTGGACAAGTTACTTAACCTCAATTGCCTCAGCAAAAAAAAAAAAAAAAAAAAAAGATAATTATAATGTGACTGTTTCTGGCATAAATTAATCATAAATATAGTCATTCACTGGTGTCTTTCATTGGTTTTGATGTATTTTTTTTGGGGGGGAGGTGGCATTTGTGTATGATAAAATGGGAGTGAATTTGCCGGAAAAAAAGCCCTTGTCCTGAAAAAAACTTTCAAGATGTATTATGGTTCTTAAAAGAAAAAGGAGTGATATGAACAAATCAAAAATTTTTCCTCAGAAATGATTACAAGAAAGGCCTTTATAATTTTTTAAATTACAAAGATGCTTTTTTTCAAAGTTTGAAGATTTCCATTTTAAAATTCATCACAATGGCATTTGATCTTTAGATATAATATTACTTTTAGATTTTTACTCATGGTAAAGTTAGAACAATTATTAAATTACTTTATATTTATTAAAGTAAATAAAAATGGGGTCTACCTTCTTGCAATAAAGCAATAATAGCATATTAAACCCTCTTAAACAGTTGTTTAATTAGGTTAAAATATAAATTCCTCCTCTAGAGAATGCCATAAAATAAAGTAAAAATACATTTAATTATTAGAGGGTAGGGAAATAGTATCTTTATCTTCCATAGCTATTCTGTTTATCTTTGGTAATGTAATTGTTTCAACCTTACTGCTCATTACTCTCAAGTGTATTGCATCTGTTCTAATCAGATGAGTTTCCCTGCTGTTCCGTAAAAGTCATATCATATTCTAGCCTTTTTGTCTTCATTCATGTTCTGCTCATTCAGGAAGCTGTTATCTCTGTTTGCCCATCCTGTGGACTTTGGATGCATGTTTTTCAAAAAACAAAATAGAACAAAAAAAAAATCCCAGATAAAGTATTTGATAATATGCAAAAGATAAATCATGACACAATTTTACAAATATAAAGTAGGTTCTGTTACCTATTCTGCAAAATCATTTCTAATTTTTAGAGCAATTTTCTTTTGAGTATCTTTTTATAGCATTGACTTTCTGTAGCATTCAGTTTAGTTCTGTTACATCTTAGTATTGTATTTGCTCTTTCATGTATATTAATAGTGATTTCACTGAGGATAGTGCTAAGCATACTGTAGGTATTCAAATAATGGTTGGTTTTGATTAGAACTTTACCATCAATGGGGATGTAAGAGAATGTGGGAATAAAGAGGGGAATTTGGAAACCTGTATGTTCATTTTTTTTAAGTTGGTCCATCAGTTTTGAGTACATGATTAAAATTGGATTCTTGGAACAGTGATTCCCAGTGCTGCATGATTCATTCAAGAAACACTTAGTGATCCAACCATTCTGGAGAGCAATTTGGAGCTTTGCTCAAAAAGTTGTCAAACTGTGCATACCCTTTGACCCAGCAGTGTTTCTACTGGGCCTATATCCCAAAGAGATCTTAGAGGAGGGAAAGGGACCGACCTGTGCAAGAATGTTTGTGGCAGCCCTTTTTGTAGTGGCTAGAAACTGGAAACTGAAGGGATGCCCATCAATTGGAGAGTGGCTGAATAAATTATGGTATATGAATGTTATGGAATATTATTGCTCTGTAAGAAACGACCAGTAGGACGATTTCAGAGAGGCCTGGAGGGACTTGCATGAACTGATGCTGAGTGAAACGAGCAGAACCAGGAGATCATCATACACAGCAACAACAGTATTACATGATGATCAATTCTGATGGACATGGCTCTCTGCAACAAAGAATTGTCTCAAACCAGTTCCAATTGTTCACTGAAGAAAACCATATACACCCAGAGAGAGGGAAATGAAATATAGACCACAACGTAACATTTTCATGATCTCTATTGACATTTGCTTGCATTGTGTTGCCTTTCTCTGATTCTTTTTTTTTTTTTCTTGTAGATAGGATTTTTCTTGCATAACTTCTCAAGCATTTCAACATTATTAACATGTAGTGGACTTCCTGCCATCTAGGGGAGGGGAGGGGACTGGGGGTAAAATTTGTAATGGAAAGCTTTGTAAAGATCAATGTTGGGGAACTACCCATATATATGTTATACAAATAAAAAGCTTTAATAAAAAAAAAAAAGAAACACTTACTGACATGTGAAGAAGTTCTATGCCAGGTTCTGGGGATGAGGGTAGGGATGGGGGAAAGATGCAAAGTTTGCTTCTCTGTTCTTGAATTTTATAATACAGCAGAAAGGTAGAGATGGAATGATCATAGATTTTGTTAGAAATGTAGAGTATCAAAATTCTGAACCTTGAAAGTGGTTCTGTCCCAGGAAATGGTAAAGTTCAGTTGATGAGCAGGTTGAGGGTTGTCTATAGAATGGTGGGAAAAAAATAGATCTTTGTAGCAGAAGTTAATAAATTTGAAGTTTCCAGGATATTTAAATCCCTGTGAGCAACAGCAAGAGCATGGGACTAAAAAGAGTGTTATAGGACTGACTAGAAGCATGGATGGGGATTTTGGGGGAACTGCTATGGTATCTCCCCTGTAGCTAGGTTAGAGACTGGACAACTGGATTCTGAAATTCACTAGCTAGATTTATTTGTTATACCTATAGCTTGATTTAACCAGCATGACCCCATGCAGAAATAATTTAATCTTCTGGAATCCAGAAGAAAATTTGGATACTGGCATTTTGAAATGGCTCCTGCCAAGTTTTCATTCTTCACATGGTGCTGCTAAACCTTAGTTGGAGGAGCAGATTGAAAATCTTTTATTGTTGGTAAGGTATTTAAAAGTCTAAGAAATAGATAATTTTTAATAGGTCATTTTTTTCAGCTCTAAATCTCTGTTCTTATGAACATAATCTTAATCTCAGCATCATATGGTTATCCAAATAGGCTATCCAAATGGTTTCTCAAAATGACTTTTTAGTAGATTGACTAATAAGTGATCTGGAACTTGTGAAAGTATTTTCAATAAGATTTCTTGGTCAAAATAATTTATTTTGTCCACATTACCAAAACAGGTGTTGTCTAAGACACAAAAAATTTTGGTTTTTTTTTTTCAATTGAACATTTCTTTGATGAGAAAGGGATAGTAATTGGACCTTAGATTTCTCTAGTATAGGAAACTTCCAAGTGCAGAAACTCATTCTTACCAATGTAGGTTGGCACTTTCCCTGTATACAATTTTAAGTTTCAGAAAATTGCCTAAAGCAAAGGTCTCAAACATGCTGGTGCAGAGATGTTTATGTATGATGAGAAGGGCATTGTTGTATTTGAGTTTGACACCAATAGCCCTGAGCCACTGTGGGGTTAAGGGACTTGCCCTGGCTGACAGAGTTAGGATCTATCAGAGAATCTGATTCCATTCTTCAGGGCACCAGTGCCAGACCTGTCCACTACACAATGTTCCCTCTTACAAACTAAATATTATACTATTTGTCAAGAAGTGATTCTGTCTGTGTGACTTTAATCTTCTTATATACTACATTATTTTCTGGCTTTCAAAAATTATATAAAGCAAACATATACATGCTACTTTTGTAGATAATAACACTGCATAATTCAATCAAATGAGAATGTGTATATTATTTTGCAAACTTTAATGATAAGTATATGTTAGCTTTTATTATTAACAGCACATCTATTCAGTACTCCATAATTTAGCATTCTCCCCCTTAGTTCATTTATCAAGATAGATGTAATTCTTTTGGTGTCAGGGCTAGAAATAGACTTCTCTTTCCTTACGCAGAAACTAATAGCCCTTTCATTGGAGAAGAGTGCTGAGCTGTAGAACATAAAATACCACAAGAAGATATAGAAGGGGAGGCATTAGTTGAGCTTCACATAAATTCTCATGGGCAATTGATTCATTTTAAGCATACTTAAGAAATTAACTGGAAGCAGTGAATGTGACCCAGAAAAAGAATTTTTGGATGAGTTTCTAATAGGGGTCTAGTAAGAACAATATCACACAGTGGAATCTAATCTTTTGATATAATGTCACAATCTGAAAAGATTTTTCTGATACTTAGAATTTTAAAGGTTGATGTTCAAAATCAAATCCAGTGTAAGGCTTATTTTAAAAAGGTTATGTTTGTTTACATAATACAAAATTGTTAAGTCCTGAAATCATAGTGAGCTTGTTGACACATGCATGTCTTAGTTAGGTTGTCTTTTTGGCAGAGAAAACACCTAGAGAGGAGAGAAGGGTGCTGTCTTCAATGAACCTAACCAGTGAAAGCTGTCCTCTTCAACAAACCTAAAACAAATGTGCAAAGAACCCACTTTATATTTAGATGGGTTTGAAATGAACTACTTTCATTATTTTGTAACTGTTCAGGTATAGGAAAGACATCGAAGACTGTGGTGTATATATTTTGTTCAGTGTAAATACTTTGAAAATAACTTTTGCAAGTTGCTTCAGTGTGAGTCTTAATTTATTATCAACTTTTGCCTTAGAATTATTATGTTGGCTTCAATTTCTTTCCTATCCAAAAGATTTTGCATCATGGTTAAGTGTGGAGCTGTTAAGTCATCTATCCCTTAATTAAAACTTTGCTTTGACTTTTGATTATGATTACTTTGTAGATGCTATTTATTTTTCTTGCTTTAATTGGAAGTACTTAGTTAAGCCAAAATGAACTGATAGCCTTTTAATTTCCTTCTTATAAGAAGTTCTCTAGTCTTGGCTAAAATCTTGTATAGCTACCTTTGGTGGAAATATTCTGCAAAGATTTTCACAAGATAAATCCTTTTGGAAGAAAGGCACTCAGTAAAGATTTTCCTTTGATTTGGAAGTTCTCTTTCCTTGAAGGTGATAGGATACTAAAATAATCACCACTGTTATTTTTATGTCATCTAGTAAATCAGATAATCCTGACTGTAAGCAGTGCTATTTCTGAAAGTGCCTGGAGGTACAAGAGAGTTTTTCCTATATAACTTTTCTTGTTAAGTTTTTATTACTCTCCTCTTCTTCCATGCTTGTTTGTTGATTAATGGGAGTTGTACTAACTTTCTTTGACTTGTTCACTTTCATAACTTTTCATCCAATTCTTTTTGACTAATGATGTTGCAATATGGGTGTTTGCTTTGTGGTCTTGGCAGGCTGAATACTGTGTACCATAAGATACACTTGTGTCCTATTAGACATTTTTGTACTATAATTGACTTAGATGTTTCAGTCACAAACTCATTAGAATATACAACTGGGGATTTCTAGCATTTTCTGATTTTTCACATTCTCCCACATGATAATCCCTATAGAGCTTTTATTCATATCTTTACAAGTACTAATTTGAGCTCTAGTGACTATTTTCTAGTGAAATTTTCTAGTGAAAATTTTGCAGCATATCAGCATATAAACCTCACTAAAATAAGAATAATTTTCTTGGAGTCTGTTTTTCCCTCTGAAAATAAGTTATTTTATTTGAATCTAAACTTCCTTGGTTACAAATGTTTCCAACCATTGTCTCAAGCCCAGAGATCTCAAGTACTTTTAAAACTATTAAAGTATCCTATCAAGAGCAGCTTTCCCAGCTGTGTAGCCAAATTTAACCTTTCTTCATTTACATGATTTGATAAATATTGTCAATTACTTAAAAACAAAGATTGCTTACATAATTGTAAACAATACTGAATAAAAAGGTGAGATATTACAGTGAAGATACATATTTGTGTCAAATTAAGGTAAAAAAATTATACTGTTTTGGTTTGGAGTAAAGATGAGAACATAACTGAGTTGAAATTGAAGAAAACAAGTTTAGAAGTCCTTTTGCTGTTAATAAGGGTAATCCTCAATTAAGTATCTCTTATCTACACTGGGAAGAGACCCCAACTGCCATATAGTAAAACCCCCACATTTGACGTATGAAGAAACTAAAGCCCATCATGAGGCCTCAAGACTTGCTCAAGGATTACACTCATCAGGTAAATGTGCACCATCATAGACAGTTTACACTGACAACTTGAAAAGAGTTTATATAATATAGTTCTACTCTGTAGGATAACTGATAAGAAAGATTTTGAGAAATAGAAGAGAAGCATCTACTTGCACATAAGGATGTAAAGAAGTTCAACATCCTATATAGGTAGCTATATATATAATCAGGAGTGCTGATTTTGTCATTTCATCTCTCATTGCCCTATGTCAACTCTAAGACTATAAACTACAAAGAAGATTCTGATATATATTAGCAAAAGATTTCGTGTGTGTGTGTGTGTGTTAGAAAAATAGAGACAAAAATATTTACCATACTTTACAGGATGTTTGTGAAGAAACCTTAAAACTGTATATAAATGTGAACAGTTATTTTCTGTGGGAGAGGATTGATTTGTAAGGACAGATAAAAAATAATTTAATCTGCTTTTTATTAGTTCAATGTCTATTCACTTACAAAGATAAAGTTTTATACTAATTCTGTGAAATATGTAAGAGTTAAAAGGATATGGCTACAACAGGCAAAGCTTGAATGAGCAATTCAATTTGCTTTCACACATTTGCTTTCTATGTGACCTTTGGAAAGTCAACTAATTTCTTTGGATTTCAGTTTCCTTTTCTGTAAAATGAGGGGATGTCAGTAGTTGACTTTTCATTTTCCTTCTAAAGGAATAAACAATTTTCTTCCATTGGGAAAGTAAATAATGAAAAACAGTAAACTAGGAAGTGAAGGATGAAGGAAGAGGAATTGTTTATTATTATTATTATTATTTGATCCTTTCTAGTAACTACTTACTGAATGAGTATGCAAATCTTTAGATTTTTTTGGTTACAATAAAGAATTAGTGTTGATCATGAAAGAATATATCTATATATACTCAGCACCTGTTTGGCCCAAACTGTTAACTGAATGAAAGTATATACAATTTTTTTTTTTTTTGTCAGGAGTTTTCAGATTTAAGGGCAATTAGACTTGAGGGACCCTAGTAAGGTAAAGGATTAGGAATGGAGTTTTACTCTTTCTTCACAATGAAACTGGCAATGGAACAAAGAAGTTTTTGTGGTCATAGAAGAAAATAAACAGAAATTTCCTTCCACATATAATCAAACACTGTTTACTTCTTACCACGGAATTCACTTTTGAGAAGCTGTAATATGCTTATCACAATGTTAAATTGAAGTCTGAATTGATATAAATTTATAATGGAACGGACAGAAAACTTAAGGATGAAGAAGCAATAAAAGAGTAAACCCTTTTAAAATAAGGGTTCTTGATTTAAGCTCCTTTAAAATACTTATAACTTTAATATGACAAAAAAGGAAAATGCTAAATGTTGGAGAGAATGTGGGGAAATTGGGACACTAATGTACTGCTGATGGAGTTGTGACCTGATCCAAATATTTTGGAGAGTAATTTGGAACTATGTCCAAAGGGCATTCAAGTCCTACACACCCTTTGGTGTAGCCATACCAGACCTATTGGTCTGTATTCCAAAGAGATCGTAAAAAAGGAAAAAAGAAAAACTTACACATGTAAAAACATTTATAGCAGCCCTTTGTGTGGTTGCTAAATTTTGAAAATTGAGAGGATGCCCATCAATTGGGGAATGACTGAGCAAGCTGTGGTTTATTAATATAATGGAATACTATTGTGCAATAAAAAAAATGACAAATAGGGAGATTTATATGAACTGATACAAAGTAAATCATTTGCAGAACCAGGAAAACATTGTATACAGTATCAGCATCATTGGGTGATACACGGTTATGAATGACTGCTTTTCTTAGCAACACAATGATTCAAATCAAGTACAAAGGACTTAACCAAGGATGCTGTCTACATCCAGCAAAAGAACTCTGAATGCAGATCACAGCATATATTTTTTTCTGTGCTTATTCTTTTTCATGTTTTTCCCCCTCTTTTGATCTATTTCTTCTTTCACAACTGTGACTAGTATGGAAATAATGTTTTACATGATAGCCTACTATTGTCAGAAGAGAAAAAGGGAGAAAATTTTGGAATATTGTAAAAACAGATGCTAAAAATGGTTTTGACATGTAGTTGGAAAAGAAAAACACTATTAAAAAAAAACAAAATTCTTGATGCTTTCTTTTTTTTTTTTTAACATGTTGGATTTAAAATGACACAGGATGGAAAAAAGCATTAGTTATTTAATGTCTTAGACAAATTTAGATAAAGTTAGGAGTGCCTTTACAGAGAACTAGAATGACATAAGCAGATCCTCTGTTAGTTTTGCCCATTATTTCACTATGACTTTAATGCTGAATTACTCTGGTTAAAAGGATCCCTACTTCTAGGGAAAGGCACAAATTATGGCAAAGGATACAACTTGTGCTTTTAATTCCTTGCTCTCATTTGGGCAAGTGATAAGATCTTTTTTATGGAGGTAATCTAAGTTGTTGGAGGATGGGGACTTTATATTTTTGTTTTTGTGCTAGGATAATGCTAGGTCCATCTGTTATTAGGTACTTAATGAGTTTTGAATTGATTGTGCATTAACACGATCTCTAATGGAGATCATCATGCTTGTTCTCCTTTCATAAAAAGGGTTTGAGGATAAATGTGTTTGTGAATATTTTGTTATTTTAGAATAAAGATTTGCATTTGAATGCTTCTGTTAATATGTCTTGTAAGAATTTTCCTTCTCCCATAGATTGGCTGGGTATTGTAAAGAAGATAGGCTGACAGTCCCATAGAGTACTTCTTCATGAGGTGATCTGGTGAATTCTCCTTTCTTTTCCTTTTCCTTTTCTTTTTCCTTTTCCTTTTCCTTTTCCTAGGCTTATTTAATCTCTGATAACTCATTCTCTAGTACAGACATGCCAGACTCACCTTGTAGCTTGTGACCCCAAAACTTCATGTAGGCTGAACCAGATTAAAATATAAATCAAAAATAGTTAACAAAGTGGATAAAAATATAATACAACATAGATAACCTTAATTTGTGGTTTTCTAAGTCAACATGCAGCTCTCAAGTCTGTTTCTATTTGATATTTGCACAGTCAGTAAGTACAAATAGTATCTTCTTGCCCTTCTTCCCCTTGTTGAACACCTCTGTCAATTTAGGAAGTTTGTAATCTAGTTGAGGCAATGAGTCATGAAGCCAAAGAGAACAACACAATAATATTGTGTGTCTATAGGCACACAAAAAATGGAGCTTCTTGGTTTGGAATTAGTTGAAGTAACTCACACTTTTCATGTGACATACCTGCAGTTAGATTTTTGTAGATTTAATTAATTTTAAAAATTAGATTCTTGTAGATTTAATTTATTTAAAAAACCAGAAGAGACATCAGATCTGGTCCAGTTAATCAACCTTTTGCATAACAGTGTGACTGGAGCTAAAATTGTTTTTGATATTTGACTATAAATCCCAAGTGCCTGTAAAGACTGTTCCATTTTCTCTTATAAGACAAAATGTACAGCACCTGTCATCATTATAATTGGAAAAAAAAAATTTTTATATCAGCATATTAGAGAATATCAAAACACTCCTATTTTCATCCTCTTGCTAAAGAGGTATAGCTTCGAGGGTCTGCATATTTCTTTTTATTTCTGTTCTGTTTGCTAAGCTTTAAAATTTTGTTTCCTTTGTTTTTGTGCCTTCTTTGAGATTGCTTTCTCTTCTCACTCATCCTGTCCATTGTTACAACATCAGGAGATTGGAAAGGAATATATAATCTCTTAGTTGCAAAATATCTTTTAAAAAATCCAGTCAAGTTCCTCAAGTAATTCTTTTATGAGAGGAGAGATTTAAGATGCAGTAGGAAGTAGAAAAGGCCCATCCAAGGAAATCAAACAGGGGCAATTTTAGATTTGCAGTCATCTCATGGCATAATAAAGGTTACATTCTTGTGGTAGGAGATGTTTCATGAACTACATATAGCATAAAACTGCAGGAAAAGATGATTCCACTGGGATTTAAGACCAATAAAAAGCAGCAAGTGGAAAAGAAAAGTAACCTAAATTGGAAGTATCTAACCTTTCCTGTTTCTCTTTATTTTGTGCTTTCCATCCCTTTTACTATACTCATTATATTCTTTTTTTTTTTTAATTTTTATTTTATTTGCATAACATATGTGTGGGTAATTCTTCAACAATAACCCTTACATAGCTTTCCGTTACAAATTTTTCCCCCCAACTCCCCACCCCTCCCCTAGATGGCAGGATATCCACTACATGTTAATTATGTTAAAATATTGGCAAATCGAATATATGTATACATATTTCCAAACTTATCATTGGTGTGCAAGAAAAATCTTATCTACACAAACGATATATCAGATAAAGGAAACACAATGTAAGCAAACATCAATCAAGGAGTATGAGAATGTTATGTTGTGGTCCACATTTCGCATCCCTCTCTCTGGGTGTATATGGCTTTCTTCAGTGAACAATTGGAGGTGGTTTGAAACATTTCATTGTTGAAGAGAGCCATGTCCATCAGAATTGATCGTCATATAGTACTGCTGTTGCCGTGTATAATGATCTCCTGGTTCTGCTCATTTCACTCAGCATCAGTTCATGTAAGTCTCTCCAGGCCTCTCTGAAATCATCTTGCTGGTCATTTCTTACAGAACAATAATATTCCATAACATTCATATACCATAATTTATTCAGCCATTCTCCAATTGAAGGGCATCTATTCAATTTCCAGTTTCTAGCCACTACAAAAAGGGCTGCCACAAACATTCTTGCACATGTGGGGCCTTTTCCTTCCTTTATGATTTCTTTGGGATATAAGCCCAATAGAAATGCTGCTGGGTCAAAGGGTATGCACAGTTTGATAACTTTTTGAGCATAGCTCCAAATTGTTCTCCAGAATGGCTGTATCCGTTCACAGCTCCACCAACAATGCATCAGTGTCTCAGCCCTCCCACAACCCCTCCAACATTCATCATTAACTTTTCCTGTCATTTTAGCCAATCTGACAAGTGTGAAGTGGTATCTCAGGGTTGTCTTGATTTGCATTTCTCTGATCAATAGTGATTTGGAGCACCTTTTCATATGACTATAAATAGTTTTAATTTCATCCTCTGAAAATTGTCTGTTCATATCCTTTGACCATTTATTGATTGGAGAATGGCTTGAATTTTTATAAATATGAGACAATTCTCTATATATTTTAGAGATGAGACCTTTATCAGAACCCTTAAATGTAAAGATGATTTCCCAATTTATTGCTTCCCTCCTAATCTTGTCTGCATTGATTTTGTTTGTACAAAAACTTTTTAACTTAATATAGTCAAAGTTATCTATCTGGTTTTCAATTAAAAGTTCCAGTTCTTCTTTGGACATAAATTTATTCCATCTCCACAGGTCTGAGAGGTGAACTATATTACATTCCTCTAATTTACTTATAGTATCACTCTTTATATCCAGATCATGAACCCATTTAGATCTTATCTTGGTATGTGGTGTTAGATGTGGGTCAAGCCCTAATTTCTTCCACACTAGTTTCCAGTTTTCCCAGCAGTTTTTGTCAAATAGTGAATACTTATCCCAAAAGCTGGGGTCTTTGGGTTTATCAAAAACCAAATTGCTATAGTTATTGCCTAGTTTGTCTTGTGATTCTATCCTATTCCACTGATCGACTACTCTATTTCTTAGCCAGTACCAAATGGTTTTGATGACCGCTGCTTTATAATATAGTTTTAGATCTGGTACAGCAAGTCCACCATCTTCAGCCTTTTTTTTTCATTAATCCCCTTGAAATTCTAGACCTTTTGTTTTTCCAAATGAACTTTGCTACTATTTTTTCTAGATCTGTAAGATAATTTCTTGGGAGTTTGATTGGTATGGCACTAAATAAGTAAATTAGTTTGGGTAGTATTGTCATTTTTATTATATTCGCTCGTCCTACCCATGAGCATTTTAAGTTTTTCCAATTGACTAGGTCTGATTTGATTTGTGTGGAAAGTGTTTTGTAATTTAGTTCATATAGTTCCTGACTATCCCGGCAGATAAATTCCCAAATATTTTATACTATCAACAGTTATTTTGAATGGAATTTCTTTTTGTATCTCTTGCTGCTGAACTTTATTGGTAATATATAAAAATGCTGATGATTTATGTGGATTTATTTTGTATCCTGCCACTTTGCTAAAGGTGTGAATTGTTTCTAGTAGTTTTTTAGTTGAGTCTCTAGGATTCTCTAAGTATACCATCATGTCATCTGCAAAGAGTGATAATTTGGTTTCTTCACTACCTACTCTGATTCCTTTTATCTCTTTTTCTTCTCTTATTGCTAAAGCTAACATTTCTAATACAATATTAAATAGTAATGGTGACAGTGGGCAGCCTTGTTTCACTCCTGATCTGATTGGGAATGGTTCTAGTTTGACTCCATTACATATGATGCTTGCTGAAGGTTTTAAGTAGATACTACTTATCATTTTAAGGAAAAGCCCATTTATTCCTATACTCTCCAGTGTTTTTAATAGGAATGGGTGTTGGATTTTATCAAAGGCTTTTTCTGCATCTATGGAGATAATCATATGATTTTTATTAATTTGGTTATTAATATAATTGATTATGCTAATAGTTTTCCTAATATTGAACCAGCCCTGCATTCCTGGTATAAATCCTACTTGGTCATGATGTATTATCCTGGGGATGACTTTCTGTAATCTTGTTGCTAAAATCTTATTTAAAATTTTTGCATCAATATTCATTAGGGAAATGGGTCTATAGTTTTCTTTCTCAGTTTTCTCCCTACCTGGTTTAGCTATCAGCACCATATCTGTGTCATAGAAGGAATTTGGTAGTACACCTTCTTTCCCTATTTTTTCGAATAGTTTATATAGCATTGGGATTAATTGTTCCTTGAATGTTTGGTAAAATTCACATGTAAATCCATCTGGTCCTGGAGATTTTTTCTTAGGGAGTTGATTAATAGCTTGTTCTATTTCTTTTTCTGAAATAGGGCTATTTAAATAATTTATTTCCTCTTCTGTTAATCTGGGCAATCTATATTTTTGTAGATACTCCTCCATTTCATTTACATTCTCAAATTTATTGGCATAAAGTTGGGCAAAGACTCCTAATTATTACTCTAATTTCCTCTTCATTGGAGGAAAGTTCTCCCTTATCATTTTTGAGACTAATAATTTGATTTTCCTCTTTCCTTTTTCTAATCAAATTAACTAAAGGCTTATCTATTTTGTTGTTTTTTTCATAAAACCAACTCTTAGTGTTATTTATTAATTCAATAGTTTTCTTATTTTCAATTTTATTGATCTCCCCTTTAATTTTCAGAATTTCCAATTTGGTATTTAATTGAGGGTTT
>JAJPUD010000445.1:363975-420952 GCA_023553655.1 Myrmecobius fasciatus
GTGACAGTGGGCAGCCTTGTTTCACTCCTGATCTGATTGGGAATGGTTCTAGTTTGACTCCATTACATATGATGCTTGCTGAAGGTTTTAAGTAGATACTACTTATCATTTTAAGGAAAAGCCCATTTATTCCTATACTCTCCAGTGTTTTTAATAGGAATGGGTGTTGGATTTTATCAAAGGCTTTTTCTGCATCTATGGAGATAATCATATGATTTTTATTAATTTGGTTATTAATATAATTGATTATGCTAATAGTTTTCCTAATATTGAACCAGCCCTGCATTCCTGGTATAAATCCTACTTGGTCATGATGTATTATCCTGGGGATGACTTTCTGTAATCTTGTTGCTAAAATCTTATTTAAAATTTTTGCATCAATATTCATTAGGGAAATGGGTCTATAGTTTTCTTTCTCAGTTTTCTCCCTACCTGGTTTAGCTATCAGCACCATATCTGTGTCATAGAAGGAATTTGGTAGTACACCTTCTTTCCCTATTTTTTCGAATAGTTTATATAGCATTGGGATTAATTGTTCCTTGAATGTTTGGTAAAATTCACATGTAAATCCATCTGGTCCTGGAGATTTTTTCTTAGGGAGTTGATTAATAGCTTGTTCTATTTCTTTTTCTGAAATAGGGCTATTTAAATAATTTATTTCCTCTTCTGTTAATCTGGGCAATCTATATTTTTGTAGATACTCCTCCATTTCATTTACATTCTCAAATTTATTGGCATAAAGTTGGGCAAAGAAACTCCTAATTATTACTCTAATTTCCTCTTCATTGGAGGAAAGTTCTCCCTTATCATTTTTGAGACTAATAATTTGATTTTCCTCTTTTCTTTTTCTAATCAAATTAACTAAAGGCTTATCTATTTTGTTGGTTTTTTCATAAAACCAACTCTTACTTTTATTTATTAATTCAATAGTTTTCTTATTTTCAATTTTATTGATCTCCCCTTTAATTTTCAGAATTTCCAATTTGGTATTTAATTGAGGGTTTGTAATTTGGTCTTTTTCTAGCTTTTTTAATTGTAAGCCCAGTTCATTAATCTTCTCCTTCTCTGTTTTACGCAAGTAAGCATCTAGAGATATAAAATTACCCCTCATAACCGCTTTAGCCGAGTCCCACAAATTTTGGTATGTTGTCTCATTGTTGTCATTCTCCTGGATGAAATTTTCGATTGTGTCTATAATTTGCTCTTTCACCCATTCGTTCTTCAGGATTAGATTATTTAATTTCCAAATAACTTGTGGCCTATTTTCTCCTGGCCTTATATTATATGTGAGTTTTATTGCATCATGATCTGAGAAGGATGCATTTACTATTTCTGCTTTTCTGCAATTGATTTTGAGGTTTTTATGCCCTAACACATGATCAATTTTTGTATAAGTTCCATGAACCCCTGAGAAAAAAGTATACTCCCTTCTATCACCATTCAATTTCCTCCAGAGATCTATCATACCTAACTTTTCTAGCCTTTTGTTAACCTCCCTAACTTCTTTCTTATTTATTTTGGAATTTGATTTATCTAATTCTGAGAGAGCAAGGTTGAGATCTCCCACTAGTATAGTATTACTGTCTATTTCTCCTTGCATCTCTCTTAACTTCTCCTCTAGGAATTTGGATGCTATACCACTTGGTGCATATATGTTAAGTATTGATACTGCTTCATTGTCTATGGAACCCTTTAGTAAAATGTAGTTTCCTTCTTTATCTCTTTTAATTAGATCTATTTTTGTTTTTACTTGATCCGAGATAAGGATTGCTACCCCTGCCTTTCTTTGTTCACCTGAAGCATAGAAGATTCTGCTCCAGCCCTTTACCTTCACTCTGTATGTATCTCTATGTTTTAGATGTGTTTCTTGTAAACAACATATTGTAGGATTCTGGCTTTTAATCCAGTCTGCTACCCGCTTCCGTTTTATGGGAGAGTTCATCCCGTTCACATTCACAGTTAAAATAACTATATCTGTATTCCCTGCCATCTTATTTACCCAGAGTTATGATTTTCTCTTCCCTTTCCCCTCTCTCCCTTCCCCCCTCCCCAGTACTTTGCTCTTGAAGACCACCTCCCACCAATAATCCTCCTCCCTTTAGAGTCCCTCCCTCCCCTTTATACCTTTCCCCTAATCCTTCTATTAGTTTGTCCCTTTCCTTTTCTTCCCTCCCTCCTACCTTCCCACAAGGAGGGTCAGTGCTTTCTTTGAAGCCAAATGTGTCTGATATACTCTCTTAGAGTCCAATCTAATGAGAGTAAGGTTTACACAATCAATACTCATCGCCCTCCCTTCTTCCCCTCAATTATATTAGATCTTCTATGTCTCTTTATGAGATTTTGCCTTATTTTACCTCCTATATTTTTACTTTATTTTGCCTCCTTTTCCCCCCTCCCCCGTTTTTCTTTTTCAGTATGGTATCCCTTCCACCTCTAATTTCTTTTCCATTATTATCAAAGAAAAATCAAATTATACTGCCATTCTTTAAAGGATACCTATAGTAGGAATATAGTTCTCAAGAGTTTTCCTTTTTACCTTTTTATGTTTCTCTTGAGTTCTCTATTTGGAGGTCAAATTTTTTGTTCAGATCAGGTCTTTTCATTAGAAATAGGTGAAATTCTCCTGTATCATTGAATGACCATCTTCTTCCCTGGAAGATGATGCTCATTCTAGCTGGATAACTTATTCTTGGCTGTAATCCAAGTTCTTTTGCCTTTCGGAATATCTGGTTCCAGGCCCTTCGATCCTTCAATGTGGAAGCTGACAGATCCTGTGTAATTCTAATGACAGTTCCTCGGTATTTGAACTGTTTCTTTCTAGCTGCTTGCAATATCTTTTCCTTGGTGCGATAGTCCTGAAATTTGGCCACGATATTCCTTGGGGTTTTAATTTTGGGGTCTCTTTCTGGAGGTGATCAGTGAATTCTTTCAATGCCAATTTTGCCTTCTGATTCTAAAACATCAGGGCAATTCTCTTTCATGATTTCCTGGAAGATAGCATCCAGGTTCTTTTTTTCATCGTGGCTTTCAGGGAGTCCGATAATCCTTAAATTGTCTCTCCTGGATCTGTTTTCCAAGTCCGTTGTTTTTCCTAGGAGATATTTCATATTTTCTTCTATTTTTTCATTTTTTTGTTTTTGTTTAACTGATTCTTGAAGTCTTATTGAGTCATTTACTTCTATTTGTTCAATTTTAATTTTTAGAGTATTATTTCCTTCAGTTATCTTTTAGCTCCTTTTGTAGCTGGCCAATTGAATTTCTGGATTCAATGCATTCTTTTTCCATTTTGCCAGTTTTATTTTTCAGTGAATTGTTGTCTTTTTCCAATTCACCAATTTTGTTTTTCAGTGAACTGTTTTCTTTTTCCAATTCACCAGTCCTATTTTCCAGTTTTTGATATTTCTGTTGCCCTGATCTCAATTTATTTCCCCATTCTTCTTCTAGCTCTCTTTTTAGATTCTTAATGCAATCATCCAGGTAAGCCTTCTGAAAGGGAGACCAACTTAAGTCTGCCTTTGTGGCTTCATCTGGGATTGTTTTCATAATGTCAGGATCTGGGGACTGTTCTATTTTTTCTCCGTAAAAGCTTTCTATGGTGAGAGCTCTCTTCTGCTTCTTGCTCATGATTTAAAGTTGGGATATTGGTCAAAAGCCGAGAAAACTGCAACAATTTATATTTGCCCTGGGGCAGTTTGCCGAGTTGACTTCCGGTCTGAGGCTGGTCGGGCTAGATTCGCACCAGGACCACGTTTTCAGCTGTTCTCATCCACCCCCTTCCAAAGGCAGATCTGCCAAAGCACCTGCCCGCAAGCAGAGCAAAGTGGTCCAGGCGTCTCCCAGGGGCTTCCTGGGTGCCCAAAATCCGCCCCTCTATCGCAGCCCTGACTTCCGCCCCGGCTGGAGTCCGATCGCGACCAGCGGCCGATTTCCCCTGAGGCTAACCTTCTCCGGAGTTCTTTCAAGGTAGATCTTTTATAGAAGTGCGTTGTAGTCCAAATGCTTGGCGAGGACCTCACTCGGAAACCAGTTTTAAGGCTTACTTTGTCTGGGTTGGGGGAATGTCGGAGGGAGTTCACAGAGAAAGCTGTCCGCAGTTCGCCATCTATACTCATTATATTCTGAATGATATTCCATCACATTAGCTAAGGAAATATTTTTCTTCCATTTATATCTTTCTAGGTGATTGTTGCTCATAGGTATAATGCAAAATCATTTCTATCATCAAACTAAAGATCACAAATTTGTAGTTTTATAGTTTTACTCACTGAGGATAAGAGGAATGTTTAGGGCTCTGAAATAAACTCTTTAATTAGGTAGATCTGTCTCTGTCTTTAACATTCTGTCTTAAGTGTGGGCTACCACTGAACCATAGTACCACTTATGAAATGAAATCACTTGCACAGGGGACTTAAATGACTACCTATAGGTCACTATCAGGTTTTATACATTGAAGGGAACACAGTATCAAGGATAGAATGAAGTTGAAGACCCGGTATTTGAAGACTTGCAATTTATGCAATTTCAAATGATTAATGACATATTATACCACCCCAATTCCTTACCAAGGGGTGATGGATTCAAAAGAAATAATAAAAAAATGCATTTTTAGACATGGACAACATGGGAATTTGTTTTGTTTAATTATGTCTATTACAAAGGGATTTTTTATTTTGGATAAAGAGAGGTAGGAGAGAGAAAATGTATGCTTGTTAAATGATAAAATTAAATGAAAGAAAAATTTTAAATTTTTTTTAAAAATTAAAATGAATGTTTAAGGGAACTTTATTGGTAATAGTGGAACTGCTTAGAAGTGTTATGGTACTTGGTAGGAAGACAAGTTGATAGCATATATACTTTTAGCTTTGAGGTAAGCTTGGTATCTACTATGTCTCCCATCCTTCCAAAAAGATGTCCTGGAGTTTAAATTTGTTTTCCTGTCTTTGTGTGTCACTGCATACAAGAAATCTGCATTCATTTTCTTTAGCAAGTATTAAGAATGGGGAACCACAAGGATTCTAAACAGTTCTTTTATTATGAGTTAAAGTGGTTCAGTTCCAAGCAGGGAGGTAAGAAGAAATGATACCCCTTGTCTCACTCAGAGGAGCTTCTCCAAGCAGTGTGGCAAGCAGGTGCACTCAGTGTACACTGGAGAACATACTGTCTTGGTACAAAAGTTTCAAGATGCTTGAAACCCTGAGATAGAGCCCTCAATAGCTCCTGTCTCAGCAAAAGGATACCATGACCCCAAATCAAAGAAAGTTTTTAAAATGTGACTAATGTGGAGAAGTTGGTATATTGCACAGCTGTCTTTAGCCACAGCTGTACCATACAGATTTTCTCTGGCCCCCTTGGATTACAAGATCAAAACAATGTATACTGACATTAAAGTAAAGAGTTAGGAAGATTTTCCAATGAATAATGTAAGGAAGCATAAAGTATTTTTTAAATGATTACTTAAAATTTGAAAACCTTGGCTATTGCCTTCAAAATATTTTGACATTATCCAAATCAAGCAATTCACTTCAGTATTTTGCGAGAATTTTTATTAGCTTTTGCTATGGTTACAAGAACATACAAATGACATTGCTTTAAAGCTACCAGAGTGTACTCATAACAAGTAACATAAATGGATTATTTATTATAGTCCTGTAATACTTATATGCTTATTGCTAAACGACCACAATATTCACATTGTACCAGAATGTCTTATTTGTACTTTTTTTTAATAAGGTATCATTGGGACCATCCTGTTGTTGCATATTTCTTTTTTTTTTTTTTGCTTTTTCTGAGGCAATTGGGGTTAAGTGACTTGCCTAGGGTCACACAGCTAGGACCTGTCTGAGACCAGATTTGAACTCAGGTCCTCCTGACTTCAGGGCTGGTACTCTAACCACTGTGCCACCTAGCTGCCCCTGTTGTTGCATATTTCATTGTGTACTATGTACATTATACTTGGTAGGTGAAAGCAGTTGTCTTTTGAAAGGATGAATTTCTCTTGCTTATACTTCACAGGATGATCCTAAGACCGAAGGTGGTAAATTGTTTTCATTTCATCATGCTGGTTCTCACCTGATCCTTCCTGGTATGCTCTAAAGTAACTAAGGATACATTTAGCACCTATTTTCTCTTCTATTGTTAAATGTTAAATTGAGAATTTTCTTACCTTAAAAAATTAGTTTAGTGGCTCTTTTTAATAGTGAGATGATTTAGGTCAGTTCTAGTGCTATTTGCACCCACAGAGAGAACTGTGGGTCACAACATAGTGTTTTCACTTTGTTGTTGTTGTTGTTTTTGTTTGTTTGTTTGCATTTTGTTTTCTTTCTCATTTTTTTCCTTTTTGATCTGATTCTTCTTGTGCAGCATGATAAATGTGTATAGAAGAATTATACATGTTTGACATATATTGGATTACTTGCTGTCTAGGGAAAGGAATGGGGGGAAGGGAGAGAAAAAAATTGGATTATAAAGTTTTGTAAGTGTGAATATTAAACTATGCATATGTTTTGAAAATAAAAAAGCTTTAAAAAAGTTTTAATGGCTAACTTACTGATTGTTGTCATCTTTAAATAGGTATCTGTATAGTTATTTTTGATCAATATTTATTAAGTACCTAGAATGTGGCAGACATCATGCTAAGTGCTGGGCCTCCCCTGAAGGGAGTTTACAGTCTTATTGGGAAGACTACCCAGAAATAAATCAATATAAAGCAAGCTTTCTATAGCATAAATAGAAAATAATTAAGAGGGAAGTCATTGGAATTTAGAGAGTTTGGGGAAGGCTTTGTCCAGAAGATGGGATTTTAATTGAGAACAATTGGGGGAACTCATTCTAGGTGTGGGGGACAATCAGAAAAATTGCCAGGAGCTGAGCAATAGAGTATTATGTTAATGAACCAGCCAGAAATTTAGCACCATTGGGTGGAATAGTATGTGTTGGGGAGTAAGGTGAAAGAAGACTGAAAATGTAGTGGTGGTGGGATTAGGTTTGAATGCCAAAACATGCCAAAACTTTGAATGCCAGACAGCATTTTTTATTTCCTCCTGGAGATGACAGGAAGCTACTTGGTGAATGAGTGAAGAATGGATTAGAATAATGAGGGAATAGAGGCAGGCAGAGCCACTAGCAGTAATTGCAGTAATCAAGGTGTGAGGTAATGAGGGCATTTACTAGACTGGTGGCAGTGTCAGTGAAGAAAGGGGGGAGGGTCTGAACTAGTATTTTTAGTCGTATAGACAACTTTCATTCTCCTCCAGTGCACATAAAATATTTTTGTAATTTATATCAGGCCTGGGTATGGTGGTACATGCTTGTAGTTCCTCTTACTATGGAGGTTGAGCCTGGTGGATCATATGGGTTCCAGAGTACTGTGTTGCAGTAGGATCAAAGCTGATTGAATAATTATAATAAAACTGGCACTAATTTAGTGAATCCTGAAAAGTAGTTTAGGGTGGGAAGGGAAAGGTGGTTACCAAAGAATGTTAAACTTTTGTACTAATTAGCAATGAGATTGGCTCTGGAAAGCATGGTAGGGAAAGGGGGATCTATTTTCTTTCTGTCTCTATTTCTCTTTCTCATATCTTTTCCTTTATTAATGTAGTTTCTAAACTTTGTAAAGTGAAGCCCATTTTTACACACAAAAAACTATCATGTCATCTCAAATGATGTAAATAATTTAGTTCATATTTTTGAAATAAAATTAAGAAATTATTGGAATTTGCTAACAAAAGCTATTATTCGTAGACATGTTTTGTGCTCCTATATAATATGACTTGCATTAAAGAAATCCATCAATTATATTGAAACCTTCTCTTGAGGTGGAATTACCATTACAAAGGAACATATTATATAAAATGAATTTCGGTAACGTCATACACATATATGCATACCTGTGTAATCAAATCTGGAACTACATCTGTTGTTAAATCCACTGGAAATGCATAATATAAAGATTTATAGTTCCTAGTTAATTGATCATATCTTTTAATATCTAGGTAATAATCCTTCCCACTGTATTATCTGCAACTGAAACCAATTGAAACTGCTTTAAAAGAGATTTACCAATCATTGTTTTGACCATATTAATAGTTACTCCTAAGTTTTTGAGGTTCAAATTTTTCTTCCTCCTTCCAAGACAACAAGCAATCTGACAGGTTATACATGTATAATCGTATTTATCACATTTCCCATTAGTCATGTGAAAGAAAATTCAGGAGAAAAGGAAAAACTATGAGGGCTCCCCCCCCCCCCCAAAAAAAAAAGTAAAAGTAGTATGCTTCTTCTCCTGGTTCTGTTCACCTCACTTAGCATCAGTTCCTGTAAGTCTTTCAAAGTTTTTCTGAAATCTACCTGCTTATCATTTATTATAGCACAATAGTATTTCATTACATTCATATACCACAACTGTGCAGTCATTGGCTCTCCAGAATGGTTTGATCTTTTCACCACTCACAATTCCACCAGCAATACATTAGGGTTTCAATTTTTCCACATATTTAATTTACAGAGAGGTTTAAGGATTTGGCCATAGTTATACAACTACTTTATTTCAAGGATATTACTTGAAATCAAATCTTCCTGATTACTAATAGTACTCTATTCATTATACCCACAATTTTCATTTAAACAAATAAAAGCTGTTCATTATTCATTATAGCATAATTAATTGAAAGATCACAGCAACTAGGCAAACTGACTTCCTAGAGAAGAGGTGGCACATGAGTTGGTACTTTATTGAGTACTATGGTTTTTTAAGGTCTTGAAAAGAAAACCTAATCTAGGTTTGAGGACTGCCTTTGACAATGGAGGCAGGTGATAAATGCTCTGGGGGAAAAAAGAGCAGGCCCAACATCTGAAAATGAGGAGAAACAATTAAGTTGACTTCTTTGAGCCCATTCACATTAACCAAAGAAGGTCCTTAAGGTTCTTTCTTTTATTTTTAGAGCTTTTATCTTGTTGGGTTTTTAATTTGATGAAGTTCCTAACTTCAAATGATTTGATTTTCAGGAATCTAATTTCTTTGCTGTTGTGGTTTTGATTTTCTCCAATTTATACTACAAAGAGGATATTGGCATTTTTTAAAGCTTAATTATATTCATTTGACATTTTTAAAATAAAAAAATTCCTGTGGTCTATATTGGCATATATAGAATCTCAATTTTGCTTTCATTTGGGTCATGAGGTAAGATTTTTGTTAAGGGACTGTTGGAGAAAGCAGAGAACTGGGTAGAGTCCCTTTTTTCAATAAAAAGAAAACTTTTTCTCTAATAGATAAGGCAATAATATTAAGAATATAACTCAATGAATTTCATTTAAATTTATGGAATCCTACCTTTCTTCTATTTTCACTTGCTTAGTACTATCCAAATGGTAGATTTATTCAAGCAGGATTTATTCCAAGTGTATTTTCAGAATTTTGTTCACCGGGTTTATTGAGTTTTCCTCTCACTTTAAATCAAGGATACTTCTAAGTGAGCAAATGAAAAAGCCTTCTTTTGTTCCACACTCAACTAAATGCTAGAGATAAGCTGATGAAAGCAAGATAGCAATTGTCCTCAGAGAACTTACATTCTGTGGCAAATGGTGTAATTATCAATATCTTCACCTGCAGACATGGTAAAGGAGCTTTTTGCATATCTGGTTTTTTTTTAGTGTCTTGAAGAATCATTACCTTAAGCTAAAATAAAAATATTTTTCAGAAAACAAGTTAGGATTCATTTTGTAAAAACATTCAACATTTGTGTTATTTCTAATGTTTCACTATTGTCTTTATAAGGTTATAAAATATGTCTCTGGAAAATCCATTCGCTGGTGAATTACTCTATTTCTTGCATACATACTTGCATATTCTGGTAAGAATTGTATTTAAGTATTTAGAATTGGAGAAACCTTAAATCTTCTGCATTCACTCCTTTTAGTGAATGAGTGCCGGTCTTTATTTCCCCTTCTTATTGGCTCATATCTATGGTTGTTTCTATGGCTATATTTACAAACCTGATGTGTTTTGAATCAGCTTTTTCCCATTTAGTGTAATTTGTAAACTCACTTGGTTTTACTTCACTGCTTGAGGCAGGAATACTCTAATTACTTCTAGACAATTTTCCTGTGCATTTAAAGAATCTGCCTCTGAATTTGTAAGGAAGAAGCATTGGTAGGATGGGGAAATAACTGCAAAAACCTGTTGCCCTTAAGGTTTAAAAAAAGATGACAAAAAGAAATTCCTTGTAAAAAAAATTTAAGTTATGTTGAAGGAACTAAAAAAGACTGCATATACATCTACTTCATTTTTTGTTTTTAAAACACTTCTCTCTCTCTCTCTCTCTCTCTCTCTCTCTCTCTCTCTCTCTCTCTCTCTCCTCCTCCTCCTCCTCTCCCCCCTCAAAAAAAAAAAAAAAAGACAACCAAAATCATGCATTGTTAGGCAAAAACAAATACTATTTTGACCTTCTCTCCCCACCACTCCCTGTCTCCCATTTATATCAATTTTCCTGATTTCATTGCTTCTCTGTCAAAAGGTGGCCTGATCTGCCATGAGTTCTCTGGATTTGTGATTACTCATTGCCTTGATCTGACTACTTTGTTTTATTGTATAAATAACAACATTGTTTTACAACATTGTTTTATTGTATAAATTGTTTCCCTGGTTCTAGTTGATTCACTCGGCATCAATTCACAAGTCTTTCCTAATTTTTATCAAACCATTCTCTTTATCTTTTCTTAAAGCCCAGTAGCATTCTATCAGATATTTTATTCATTTTCAGGAGTTTCAGAAATTTGAATCACAATTGAATTATTTTTTAAATTCTGTGACTTATTTGTAGGTGGATATCTATACTTCCTACTAGATTATAAATTCCATTAAAAAGTACTATGTAACTTTATTTTTGCATATTCCTCAGTGCAACTATAGTGTGTATATGTATATATGCACACATACACACAAACATAAATATATATATTATATAATTTAATAAAGCCTTTGAATGAAAAAATGTTAGCGGCCATATTAATGGATAGTGGTATAATTGAACCAGTTTCTTATATATGTTTTTGATGGTTTCTTATCCATTTATAAGACTTATTAGAGATATTATTTCAAGTCAGTATTATGCACAGTACACTGTGATGGGCATTGTAAATATAAAGACAAAAATGAAATAGCTTCTTGCTTGAGGCTTATCTTCTTTTCTAGGATATTATATGTACACAGCTATGTAAATGTGAGATAATTTTAAAGGGCCAAGGATATTTACTAGGTGATAGACAAAATATTAAATAAACAAATTCTATTTAGCAAATGTTTTCATCATTTACAAAACAATTTACTTGTCTTGGCGAAGGAAAGGGCAAACCACTCCAGTTTCTCTGAAAAGAAAAACCCCATGGACAGTATTGGCATTCTATATGCATGAAGAGTTGGATAGAACCAAATGACTAAACAATAACTACCCTGGGGCTTTCATCATTGAAGACTGAATTTCTTAGGATTTGTTGCTTTCACTAATAATTCAGAAGGCATTTTTCAAATGCTCACTCAGTGGAGAAATATACTTTGGAGGTTAAAAAAATCAGTCTGTTTTAGTCATGCTCTATTAGAGATACCTATGAGACACCCAGGTAAAGATGTCTACCATACACATGGTACTTGTAATTCACTAGTACTTGAAATTCAGAGCATGACTTGAGTTGGTTGTATAGACCTGTGAGTCATGTGGAATAAATATGATGAGGGAACTCAAGGGAGCTGATAGGATATGAAGAAAGAGAACCCAAGACACCTTCCTGAATTGTAAGGATACCCACAATTCAGGAGTAATAGATGGATGATTCATTTAAAGAAGAACACTCAGGAGAGAAGAGCATAATGAAAGCTGACAGAGGGTTGGTCAGCAGAAAGATCAAGAAGTATGAGGACTAAGAAAAGGCCATCAGAGATAGTAGCTGAGAGTCCTTTGATAATTCTGAAAAGTATCATTCAACTATGTATAAGGGATTGACTGGGCACTTTTTAGAAGATGAGAAAGCAATTTTAATTTTAATGAATACCATTATTATATTTAATTGTAATGAATTCTCTGCCTTGGCTGACAACTCACATTAACACTTTTGCTGATGTGGTTAAAACATAAATTCAAGTAAAGTGGAATGACAGGTGTCATTCCTCCTTCCCTCCCTTTCTCCTTTCCTTTTTTTCTTTCTTCCTTTCTTCCTTCCTCCCTCCCTCCTTCCCTTCCTTTTTTGTTCTAATCCTTTCATTTTATGAATGAGGAAAAAAAACACCTCAGACAAGTTAAATGATTTGTGGGAGGTTATATAGTTTATGAGAAGGCTAGTATTAAAACCCAGATAGTCTATTTTAATTGTGGTCATGTGTATAAAGTAGGGACAGGAAATGTCTTAGACTGGGCGTAAATATGGTACTTTAGTAAGAATGCTTTTTACCTGAATCTAATAATAAGTCATGGATGATTTTCCATTTTTTTCCTTCATCTTCTGGTGGAAAATGCGCCCCCCCCCCCTTTCCCCAATATTGAATTGAGGGAAAAAGAGAGAAATTAAAAGCAATAGAATCTGTCAACTAGAATATTAGTCATTGATTAACATAGATATAAATAATATATTTTGCATATGGTGAAATATTTTGAGAAGCAATTCAGCCTTAAATTGTTTCAGTGATTGTGAAAGATTTTCATTCTAAGTTGTCTTCAGTTCAGGTCAGGAAAGATGGAAATGTTTTGTGCCACATCTAAATTAGATGTCCACTTTCTGTGTCTATCATCACAGCTAATAGTTCTAACTAATTTTCACTGGAATTCATAGCATAGATAACCACAAATAAAGTTAACTTTCTAGGACTGTGGGTCATTCACTATAGGAAAATCAGACTGTTAACAGATTTTAGAGATAATTTATTCAAATCCTATCATTTAATGGGTCAGGGAAAAAAATGTAGGCAACAAAGTGACTAGCATGGAGTCTTGTAGTAATTGTCAATTTTTTTTGGGTAGTCATTTCAGTCATATTGGATTCTTTGTGATCCACTGAGGTTTTCCTGGCAAAGATACTGGAGTGGTTTGCATTTTCTTCTTCAGCTCATTTTATAGACCAGGAAACTGAGGCAAACAGAGTCAAGTGATTTGTTCAGGGTCATACAGCTAGTAGGTATCTGAGGCCACATTTGAATGCAGGACTTTCTGTTTCCAAGCCCAGTGCTTTATCCACTGTGCTAGCTAACTGACCTTAGTTACTATTAGAGACAGGATTAAAAGTCTGCCTCCCAGTCCACATGACTTTTGTATTGTATCACGAATGATTGACTTCCTCTGTGTATTACCTATAAACATTTTGTATCCTTGCTGTCTGTGAATATGTCATATTGATCTACTAAGCTGTAAGTAACCTCCATGAGTGTAGGGATTGTTTTATTTGAATATTATATCTCACCTAGTATCTGCCATATTATAGATGACTAGTGTTTATCAAAATAAATTTTCTGAGGAAACTGAAGCTTAGGTTAAGTGAATCTGAGATTTGATTAAGCACATATCTTGATTTCAGGTTCATCTTTCCACTATATCAGGCAGGCTGACTCAAAAGGTTTCTTCATGTTCTTTACTGTCAGTGATGAAGACCAAGGCTTACTGCCTTAGCTTACCAGATCTTAAAAAGCAAAAACCCAATAGAGTTTTACTGAGAAGCTTTATATACTTGCTGTGTGATATGTGGTAGTGATGGAAAATTCTTTGTGTCTGAATAGATAATCATAAATGCTAATTTCTCTTAAAAAGTGAAAAAAACCAGTTGTATTAATGAGATAATTTGGCCTGATCTGCTGTGAACTCAACCATCCTAACTAAATATATGATATAATTAATCTTGGAAGGCAGATAAACTATATCCTCCTCCTTGCTTTCTCCCTTCTTTTGTCTTTTACTTCAACCATTTGTTTTTGTAGATGTTGACTTGCAACTTTTTTTTAAAAATTGTATCCTGTGTGCAATGTCTGTAATAGACTAATGTGAGAAAGGACAACCTAAAGAATGAAGCTTTTTATTTCTATGACATCATGAGATCTATGCAGAAGAACAAAAATCTTGATAATGATCTAACTATCCTTGAATCATTGAGGATTGATTCGATTCCTCCACTCTGCTTTTTCCAGCTACACAAAAGCTCACTTGTATTCATATTTAACTGTATTCTTGAAAAATTATGTATAAATTGAGTTTAGTGATCTAGGCATTTTAAATATACAAAGACATTTCAATTTTTAAAAGCAGTGAATTACACTAATAGAGCATACAATTCTTTAGTGATATGAATAATGTGAATGAGGTAATGAACAAGCAGGATTTGGCTGGCTATATATATCTACATCTATCTATCTATAAAGTATATACTTGCACACACACACTAGTTGGCACAGTAGATTTCAAAGTAGAGTTCAAATCTGACCTCAGACACTTGGTAACTATGTGAACCTAAGCAAGTCATCTAATTATGTTTGCCTTAGTTTCCTCATCTGCAAAATGAATTGGACAATGCATACTTCTCCATTACCAATATAAAATAATAAGGGGAGGGAAAGAGTGAAAGAAAATACGTTCAAATGTGGATGAGTGATGATATAGACAAAGATGGTAAAGCTGAAAGAAGCATTTTCTGGGTAATCAGTGAGCCCTATTTTGGACAAATTATTTTAAGTTGTCAGTATAACAATAGCAGCCAGAATAATTTATAGATAGTTGGAGATGCCAGTCTGAAACACTTGGTACTAGCCAGTATTTTCTTGAGAGACCAGCATATAAATAGCTTGTCTAGTATTACAACAAGTTAGTGATAGAATCAATTATAAATTTTTTTGATACCTGTTCCGTGTTTCTTGTCCACACACTCTTCTATGCTGAGGATTTTGACTATCTTATTGACAGTGGATAGAAGAGTTTTAAGCCTCAGTTGAACACAAAACAATATTTTAGAAAGCATGATCTGACTGCAAGTCACTAATTTAACTTTCTCAATTCTTTTCTTAGCAGGTTACAGTTTTAATTAGTGATCTGTTTTAGAAATGTTAAGGTGTCATGTTGGGGTTTCCCCACGATAACTCTTCATTGTTACTAGTTTGCTAGGTCACTCTAACTAACCATACTATGATGTTGAGTAATTTTGATTAATGTAGTGCAGTGAGTGCTTTGTAAAAAACCAGCCAAGTGAAGATATTAGCGGCATAATAAAGATCCTATAATGGGATTCATTTGTCAGCTGTTTATTAAATGCTTCTATTGTGCTAGCATTTAAAAAGGCCAAGGTTTCTCACTGCATCCAGAGTCATCTCCAGTTATCCTGATCTATTTCTTGCTACTGGACTCAGATGATTCTGGAGGAGAGAGTGAGGAAGGTGACCTTGCACAGCCCTCCCTCACTTAAATCCAATTCACTTGCATGTCATAGTATCACCTTTCTGGTTTCATGGTTCTCTTTGAGAAAGAAGGACAAACAATCGGTGAGTAGTAGTAACTCCCCCAATGGGGCCCCAACTGGCCAGTTCCAATGGGGCAATGCAGTTCCCTCCCTCCCTCCTTCCTTCCTTTCCTTCCTTCCTTTCTCCTTTCCTCTTTCCCTTTTTCCTTCCTTTCCACCCTCCCTTCCTGTCTTTTTCCTTCCTTTAATACAAAGAAGTTAAAAATGCTATAGGAACTCATCAGTGATTTTAGTTTTGGCTGAAATGATGGTAGCTAATATCACATAAAATCTCTCTCACTATATTAAATAACAATAATGGGTATCTAGGTGTCATGCTTGAGAAAGTGTCAGAAACATTCATCTTCTCAAGTTCAAATCTGGCCTCAGACACTTAATAGCTGTGTGACCCTGTGTGAGTCACTTAATCCTTTTTGCATCAGTTCCTTATTTATAAAACAAACTGGAAGAGGAAATAGTAAAGTATTCCAGTATCTGCCAAGAAAACCCCAAATGGGGTCATGAATAGTTGGATACAACTGAAACTGAACTATAACACCAACAATCTTTACTATATTCCAGGCCCTCTGCCAAATACTTTACAATTATTATTTAATTTAATCCTCACAATAACCCTGGGAGATAAATTGAAGGAAGTGGGGATTATCATCCCTATTTTACTGATGAAGAAACTAAGCCAGACAGGTGACTTGCCCAGAGTCACAAAGCTAGTTAGTGTCTTAGGCTAGATTTGAACTTATAATACTGAGCCTGAAGTCAGGAAGATCTATCAGTAATCAATAAGAATTGATTAAATAAGACATCTACTCTCTGCTAGACACTGTACTCAAAATCCTTCTCTAGGTTGTGTGCTATCTATGTAGAACCTGATTAACATCAAGAGTTTGATTTGTGTATGATCAAAGGTAATTTTTTTTTTTTTTATGTGCCAAGATTGAAGAGGGAGGAAAGAAGTGGACTTGTGTCGTTTTGGCAAGAGTCATTGGAGGAGGAGTCAGGTTATTCTTCTTAAGACATTTTCTATCATGTTAGTGGTTGAGAAAACTCCCAAGGATTTACTGTGTACCTTGTTTTAGTTATTGATGAATGTGCTTATCTACACGATTGTATATATTTAGATTGAGTGACTTGAAAAATCAGTCTCTTGAAAATCAGAACTGCCAAAGGTTTATTCTGGCTGTAAAATTCTTCTCCCTTTTCTTTTTTCTTGTTCCTTTCTAATCAAATATGAAGAGCCAGGTAAGCAAACTTGAAGACCACTTCTTTTGCACATGTTTCCCATATTTTCTCTCTTTAGAAACTTGTCCTTAATGTTTTTTCAAAGTAGTAATGAATTTCTTTCAAACTCATTCTGAATTTTTGTTTGAAACAACATTTAAATATAGTATTTAGGAAATTTAATATTTAGTTTTAGTTATATTTTATATTTATCTATGTTTAATATTTATTTAAGTGGAAAACATACAGGACTAGGCATATCTGAATTTTAGTCCTGGCTCTGACATTACATAACTCAATATTCAGGCCAAAAAAGGTGAAACACAATTTTTCATTCAACTAATAGTAAAAATTTATTAATGGGCTTATAGTTGCAGAACAATGTGCTATGTGCTGGAGAAAAAAAAAATAGGTAAGACATAGCCCTGACCTGTCAAGAACCTATATAAAGCAAGCTCTTTGAGGACAGAGAATGTCTTTTTTTTCCTCAGGTTTTTATGACAGTGTTGGCACATAGAAAGCATTTAATATATATTTATTAATTTAATTGAACATTAGTTATGTATAATTATACAGAAAAAAACAATTATTACATATTATTCTGAAGAGCCAATCAGGTATAGGAGGAGGATGTTTTGGCTCACTAGACTTATGGTACTAACCTCTCCACTCTCCCAACAAACATGCTCATTGAATCTGGAAGCCAGGGATATTACAACTCTTATTGTATATTTAGGGAGTCCAGGTATTCAGTTTTGCTTTGAGGTGTAAGTGGCCCTCAATAGGGTGGGATAAGATATACAGGGTGAGATACCTTGCTTCTCTTTGCTCTACTATTCACTATTTTGAGTGGCTAATTTTTATTCTGATAATTCTAATAATAATTATTTTTATGGTTATTGTTAGCAAACAAAACAGACATTTCCATTTGCATGGCAGAAGAGAAAAAGGGAGTTATAATTGAAATTGTGAATTTATTATATTTTTAAATTTTATATAATAAATGCAAACTGTAGCTTTCAAAGCTCTCCAGATTATTTATGATCTTTCATGGCTTTTCTTCTTTTTTCTTCTCTATGTTAAAAAGAATCTTTTAATGGTTTCCTCCCCTCCCTTCTTTTTTTTCTATTCTATTCCCACCTTCCCCTTTCCTACCACTCCCAATTAGAGAACTAAACGAAAAAAAGAAAACCTCTCATAGCTTGTATGCATTTTCAATAAAAAAAATTTCCATATTGTGTCCAAAAATATTTGCTGTATTCTCTATCTTGAGTTCCTAGGAGGTAGGAAGCATGCTTCATCATCAGTCCTTTTGAATTGTGGTTAATTGCTGATTAGTTTTCAGGTCTTTCAAGATAATGGTCTTTATAATACTCTAGTTATTTAAAAAATTATTTTCTTGAATTGGGCTTCAATTCATATAAGCCAGGTTGCTTTCAATTTGCCCCTTTTGTTTTAGTACAACACATTTAAATACTATAACTTATTTAGGCATTTTCCATTTCTTTGCCACTGCAAAAAGAATGACAGTAATACTTTAGAGTGATTTCCTTTGGAAGCTGCAGACCAGAAACCTATAGGTGAGCTTCTCTTTGGCTAGCTTGTCATTTCCCTTTCTACAGCCTCATTTAGTTTTTTTCCTTTAGAGAAATCTAGCCAATGTCATTATGCTTCTATATATCCCCTAAATCTTCTTCCCTACTCCCCTCATGTTGTGATGCCAGATTTTGGTGTTGTAGACAGAGAATTGAGCTCTGGGTTACTATTGCATGACTCTGGACAAGTTGCTTTCTCTCTCAAGCTCAGTTTTTGTTTGTATCTGTATATTAGGATCAATAAAATCTGCACTGGGTTATTTTGAGGATCAAATGAGGTGGTATGGGTTAAGTGCTTTGCAAATGTCAAAGTGCCTTTTAAACATCTATACCATTGCCCAGTTCTATGTATCTGCACTGAAAGAAAGTATGTCATTTTCATAATTGTCATTGACTTCTATAATTTTATTTTGAGTCTTTACTCTCTTGTATTTAAGGGGTGACAAAGAGAATTGCCACATATTTAATCATCTCATTTCCTCATTTACATATTGAGCAACAAAATTTTACTGCAGAAATGTATATGGCCACATCAACTCATTCACTAGTGGGTCCAGGAATTAAAAATTTGTCTGACATTTTACATATTCATTCGATTTTGTTTCTTTGGCTAAATAGAGGATTTTGCATGAAATTTGATCTTGACCACTCATTAAATCTGCTCAAGAGTTGTAAATATATAAAAAATGATTCTGTGAATCTACCTTTTAATGTTTTTAAAAAACTTTTAGGAAGTAGTCAGTCCTAAAGTAGGTTATTTTCCATTTGCTCATTTGCTTTTCTTTTCCAGATTTGAATGTGCTTGCATTTATTAATTTGTCTTAAAGGATATTTTTAAAGATAAAAGATTAGAGCTGATTGACAGCTTGTTTCAGAAGTACTGCACACTTCATTTGTGGTTGCTGATATAAGATACACAATGAATGCAAAGCATTCATTTTGGGTTTCCAATTCTATACTGAGTAAGCATTTTCTTTTGTACTGTAGAAAAAAATAAAAAACTGTATGATGATCTTGTTATTGAATCAATAATGCTTAATGTAATCTAGTAAACTTTCACTAATTTCCTGATAAATTAAGTCAGTCTGGAATTTTTTTTTCTCCCAAACCTTTTCCCTCTTTTGCTCATACCCCTTAACTCATTTTTTCCCTGGAGGGTCTGATACAAAGGCAAGTATACAAAAGCTGACAAGGGAAATGCTTGCTTGAATGAACAGTTTAGAAGACTATCAAATTATTTTCTGGTTACTTTGCTAGTAGACTGAATACTGAATGATAAAGTTAATTTGTTGTATTCAAGTTCCTGTGTATTTTTAATTAAGTGGATTTTTTTTTTTTTGGTGGTGCGCCCACTTATCTGCCAAATGTAGGCTTCTAATTTACATGAAGTCATACCAATTAAAGTCTCTTAAGATTATGGGGCTTATACCTTAAACCCTCCCTGTCTCTCCACAGAGGCACTTAACTTTAGGATGAATTGTTAGACAGTGAAGCAGGCTTCCTGCAATATTTTTTGGTTTTGTGTATGATGATGATAACTTCCTGAAGGAGATTGTTATACACGGTTTTATACAAAAGACAATTATTTGCAAATCCAGTTGAGGAATTACCTTTTGATAATTCCTATAATTTGGTAATACCTATAGCTGTATGGAAGAAGTTATTAGTGATCTTTGTTTTCCACAAATTTTCATTTTTTAGTTCTTTCTCATAGATATTTGATAGGTAAAGAAGATAAAAAAGAATGCTTATATGTATGATTATATAATGATTGTATGTAGGTATGGAATATATGTATGGAATATATGTATGCATTTATACATATATCCATACATATGCACATATATAAATAAAACCTCTGGTCTAGAGTCAGATGTTGCTGTTGCTGAGTCATGTCTGAGTCTTCATGACTTCATGGCTCATAGTACACCAATGCTGTTTATGGGATTTTCTTTTATTTGTGCTAGAGGTGTGAGGCTTTGTGATTATGCATGTCATTTGATATATTTCGGCCTCTTTGGTTCAAATGTGAAATGACCAGATTGTACTGGATTTAGGGGCTTGTTCAGATCTTAAGTTGATGATTTGATGATCTAGAAAGTCTTTCTTCTAGAGTTAAATATTTCAATCCCATCAATTATTGGGATTGAAGGTAGATTGCAGTGATATTTTCATCAAGAAGCCACAGTATATGTTTCTAAACTGGTTAGTAGATTGAAGAGAGGTCCACATTAAAAAAAATGAATATAAAGCATTTAATTAAATAAAATGTATACTCATGTACACATATTTATATGTATATAAATGTGTGTGTGCATTTTTATATGTACATATACTGTCAAAGTGGGAGTTATATGGCACCAAAAGGTTCAAAACTTTTGGTCTAGAGTAAGATGTTGTTCAGTCATGTCTGAATCTTTATGACTCATGGATCATAGCACACCAATGCTGTTTATGGGGTTTTCTTTGCAAAATTACTGGAGTGTTTTGCCATTTCCTTCTCTGGATCTGAATATCACTCCTGAGTCATCACCATATTCCCTATGCTGTTTTGCTATTTGAGCTAGTCTTGGAAAAATGGGTAGGATTTTGTAAGATGAGGATAAAAAAGGAGGCAATTCTGAATAATAATAATAATAATAATAATAATGAAACAATATAATCAAAGGCTTGAAAGTAGAAAAATGTGAATTTGCTATTGTAGCTATGAGGAGGCACTGGGTGGGATGTATGTGACATCTAACAGTAGACAAAATGACTTGGAAAGTAGAGAGAGAATTCAGTTGTGGATACTTTTTAGGGAGCCATTGTAATAATCCAGAGGAGAGTTTATGAGGGCTTGAATTAGATTATAGATAGTGGGAATGGAAATGGAAGTGATGGATGCAAGATTTAGTGGTATAATTGGCTAGACTTGGTGACTGGGTAAGACATGAAATTATAACTAGTGTTACATTTTGGAGCCTGAGTTTATTGGGGAAATAGTGGTACATAGGTGGATTGTGTTTAGGAACAAGATCTAGTTTGGACACATTGAATCTGAAGGTCTAATAAATTTAAATGGATTTGTCTAGCAGAAGATTGGAAATAGGGAATATTGAAATGGTGATGCAACTCGTGCATGTCTTGTGAATGACATGATTGAATTCTCTTTAGCTATCCTTGTACTGAATAATACCTCATAGGGGGTTGACAAAAGTTCAGTGGTAGAAATGCTGCCTCAATATTCTAGTCTACAGAAACAGCATTGTTAATTAGAATCTATTGAAAAGCTTTCTGATCAAAGATATAATTTTTCTCTCTTCCCCCCCCCCCCAAAAAAAAAGATTCCCATTTAATCTTTGAGGAAGAGAGCATGCTGGTATATTTTGTTTCTATTCAAGTTTTCTGATATCCTGATTTTGATGGTTATAATTAAAATTTTCAGAGATCCTTAATTTCTGCAAAATATATTTTTATGCTATCTCAGCCCCATCTAGGTGGGTCTACAATCAGAGCACTGGGCTAGAGTCAGGAAAATTTAGATTCAAGGTATGCTTCAGATACTTATTAACTATGTATCTGCCTCAATTTTCTCAACTGGAAAATGGGAATAATAACAGCATTTATTTTGCTACTTAAATGAAATAATATTTATAAAGTGCTTAGTACAATGTGTGACGTGTATTAAGTGCAATGTAAATACACTTTTTCTCCCTTTCTTAGTTCTCCTTTCTTGCCTTCCTTGGCCTGGGCATGACTATTTTAGTTAATTGACACTCTCATTGGTTAATTGACACAATGTATGTGTTGTGCGTGTGTGCATATGTGTGCATGTATTTTGTTAGAGGGTGAAAAACGTACATGTTGCCATTCTTCAATGATTTGGAATACAATCAAATGTACTTGAATAGGAAGATGAATAGGAAGAATAGTAGAAATCAAGCAGTGCTTGTAATGACTCCAACATTCACCAACATAAAGATTCATCTCTTTTTATACACCAGTGTTTCTCTAAGTATGGTTCTTGTGCCATTTTAATGTTGCAGCTGGGACCCAAAGGGCAAAAGAGAAAGACCCATAGTGAAAAATTTCTGATGATAAAATTACACCAAAGAGTAAGATAAGAGATCCCAGTCAAATAACGTGTGGTCAGCAATGATCTGGTAGAGTCCCTAGTGGAGGGATAACACAGATTTATTGAGGTCCACTGGTACCCACAGTATATGTAAAACATGCCTTTTAGCATGTTGAATGGATTCTCTGCATAGACTTTTGGGAAAAGTGAACAAGATGAGAAGATGAACCAAACATGAACCAATATTATGAATGGTGATATTGATAAATGATATTATGGATCTCCTAAAAGATTTTAGAAATATTTTAGACATAGAAACAATGGTAGGAAATGCAACTTTTGTTTCTGAAGGTGCTTTTGGGTCTTGTACATACTGTATGAAGGTCATAATTATTATTTTTTATTTGTTGTTGCAATGCTGTATGAGTCATTCTCCAGAGGTGCCTGCCTATTCTAGCTATGCATAACTTCAATCTTGTCAGAGAATAATAAGAAATGAGGTTAAGCAAGCCAAGGGGCCCAATTAATTTTTTTAATGCCTGGCTGAAGAGTTTATATTTGAAATGACAGGCAAGAAGGAAACCACTTTGTTTTTGAAGAAGGGAGTGTGACATGCTGAAAAAGGATGCTTGAATGTTTTTCTTGCAGCTTTGAATAGATTATAGATTGGATGGCAAAAACAGAGCCACAGAGAGCAAGTCAGGGAGAGTCTTCAAAAGGACTTTAACATTTGCTTATTTATAAATTTGTGTAGATTGGGGTTGAGAAAGAAACTTTCAATCTCTAGCTCCTCACCACAATTCAGAATTTGATTTTAGTCAAATACTTTTTTCCTCATTTAGTGTTAAGGCTGGAGTGGTTTGAGGAATATTAGTACAAATAAAAATTCTTTTAGATTTATTCACTGCAAATTAAATAAGTGCTGTACTATATTACAAACCAATATTAAAAAAAAAAAAACACCTCTGCTTCTTCCCTTTCTCCTTTCTTTTGCATGAGTAGCACCATCTGGTGGTTAAGGGCATATAAGGCATGTTTGTTGGACTAATAAGCTATTGTGATCTCGTGGAGGGAATGGACGTCAAACTAAGATTATTTGTTTGAAGATCTGTTTTGTGTGAAAAAAAATAAGGAAAAATTTTTTTCAAGCTTTCAAGAAAACAAAGCTCTTATATTAAGAAATTATTTCATATATTAATTCTGATCACTTTTAAGACTAATTGTGGTAGATTATATGTAAATCATTTATTTTTGTTGAGTTGTATTGGACTCTTGTGACCCCATTTGGGATTTTCTTGGCAAAGATGCTGGAGCCATTTACCATTTTCTTCTCTAGCTCATTTTATAGATGAGGAAACTGGGGCAAATGGAGTTAGGTGATTTGCCTAGTGTCACATAGATAGTAAGTATCTGAGACCAGATTTGAACTCAGGAAGATATCTTCCTGACCTCAGGGGTAGCACTCTACGCATTGCTTTTTTATTTTATTTTTTTATTTTATTTGCATAACATATGTGTGGGTAATTCTTCAACAATAACCCTTACATAGCTTTCCGTTACAAATTTTTCCCCCCAACTCCCCACTCCTCCCCTAGATGGCAGGATATCCACTACATGTTAATTATGTTAAAATATTGGCAAATCGAATATATGTATACATATTTCCAAACTTATCATTGGTGTGCAAGAAAAATCTTATCTACACAAACGACGTATCAGATAAAGGAAACACAATGTAAGCAAACATCGATCAAGGAGTATGAGAATGTTATGTTGTGGTCCACATTTCACATCCCTCTCTCTGGGTGTATATGGCTTTCTTCAGTGAACAATTGGAGGTGGTTTGAAACATTTCATTGTTGAAGAGAGCCATGTCCATCTGAATTAATCGTCATATAGTACTGTTGTTGCCGTGTATAATGATCTCCTGGTTCTGCTCAGTTCATGTAAGTCTCTCCAGGCCTCTCTGAAATCATCTTGCTGGTCATTTCTTACAGAACAATAATATTCCATAATATTCATATACCATAATTTATTCAGCCATTGTCCAATTGAAGGGCATCTATTCAATTTCCAGTTTCTAGCCACTACAAAAAGGGCTGCCACAATCATTCTTGCACATGTGGGGCCTTTTCCTTCCTTTATGATTTCTTTGGGATATAAGCCCAATAGAAATGCTGCTGGGTCAAAGGGTATGCACAGTTTGATAACTTTTTGAGCATAGCTCCAAATTGTTCTCCAGAATGGCTGTATCTGTTCACAACTCCACCAACAATGCATCAGTGTCCCAGCCCTCTCCATCAGTGTCCCAGCCCTCCCGCACTCTACGCATTGTAGAGTATATATATAGCCAATGTTATAGTTAAAACAACTGATGTGCTATATGAATGTTATGGAATATTATTGTTCTGTAAGAAACAACCAGCAGGATGATTTCAGAGAGGCCTGGAGAGACTTGCATGAACTGATGCTGAGTGAAATCAGCAGAACCAGGAGATCATTATACACAGCAACAAGACTATACAATGATCAATTCTGATGGACATGGTTCTCTTCAACAATGATGTGATTCAAACCAGTTCCTGTTATTCAGCGATGAAGACAGTCATATACATCCAGAGAGAGGCCTGTGGGAACTGAGTGTGGACCACAACATAGCATTTTAACGCCTTCTGTGAATATTTCTGTGCATTTTGTTTTCCTTCTTAGGTTGTTTTTTTCCTTCTCTTTCTAGATCTGATGTTTCTTGTGCAGTAAGATAACTGTATAGATCTGTATACATATATT
The DNA here is from genome assembly GCA_023553655.1 of Myrmecobius fasciatus. Taxonomy (NCBI): domain Eukaryota; kingdom Metazoa; phylum Chordata; class Mammalia; order Dasyuromorphia; family Myrmecobiidae; genus Myrmecobius; species Myrmecobius fasciatus. The sequence continues at coordinate 389,110 of JAJPUD010000445.1, forward strand.
GGATTTGTCATATAATTTATCATATTTAGTATGTATTAGATTGCCTGTCATCTAGGGGTGGGGGGTGGGGGGAAGGAGGGGAAAAGTTTGGAAAAAAAGTTTTTTGCAAAGGTCAATGTAGAAAAATCACTCATATGTTTTGTAAATAAAAAGCTTTTAATAAAAAAAACTGATGTGGATGTGGCTTTTATTTTAATTGAAGATGAAGAACTGCTGGTTGATTCATTCTGAACTCTTTCATTGATAGATGAAAAAAACTTTCAGAGGTCATCTCTTCCCTCAGAGAAAGAATACTATACATAGGTATTGCATTTCATGGTCATCTTGGCAAAAGGATTCAATTTAAGACAAACCTCACTTGACACAATAGATTTGGTTTTTACCAATCACATTATCTTTTAAAGTCCTGTATGGGAAAGACAAAAATGGTCTGCTACAATGTGAATTCCAAACAATTTTTTTTTGTGTGTGTGTGCTTGCTGTAATAACTCTGGATTCATTGTTTAAAAGGAGGCTTTATTGAATATGATTAAGGATCGTGCAACTTTTATAATGCTTTTGTTGTTGTTGTTGTTATCAAATTTAGGAATATGCATGAACTGGCTTTGCAAGTTACATAAGAAGAGGCTGGGGAAAGGAGAGGGGGGAACTGCAGTGATTCAGATTTTGAGATTTTGAAAAAATATTTTCATTGTATTAAAAATCCATAAATGTTTTATGATCATACTCCTCTAAGCAGCTTCTAATTCTGTCTTGATTTTTTTTTAAGTGTAAAAGAGCAAATTTTAACAATTTATTGCTTTGATCTTATGATCTGTTTTGTAACTTATTTAAAAATGGTATTCAATTGGCTTAAAGATTTAAAAAAGTTTGCTGCAGCACTGATTACATCAAGCTGTTTCTGGGTAGGATATAGAGAATTATTCAGAGTATTTATATATTTTTTCCCTAACACTTAGGTGAGGAAGTGTTGGAATTGACTTTTGCAAGGACAGCTTCCCTAGCTTCTGATAGAGTGCACTCTGCTGGTCAATTTGGATTGTTTCACAGAATTAATATTTTAGAATCATAGGCTTTAGGCCTGATATCCAGTCCAACCTTCTTTATTTTCAAGTGAAAGAAGGATACATAAAATTACAGCAATTTGGCTAAGGACATTTGACAAATTAATGACAGAATCTGTTTTCAAAATTCATAGTATTTTCCATTCTACCACACAGGGCCTTAGTTCCAGCATTTCTCCTATGCTGTAGAATCCTTATATTATTGTAGAATAATACATTGGATCATCGATAAAATTTGACCTTTATGTGTGTTTTGTAACAGCAGCATAGGACAGTTAAGTGAACTCTTTTTTAGGTCTGTCATGGGGGGTAAATATTGAATGTCTCATTTAATGGATCTAGTATAATAATGAAATAGAAGTATTTATATAATATTTATGATTTGAAAAATAGCTTGTGACACAATCCTACAGATGGATTTTTTTTTTAACCTTGGAGAAGTTAAGTGACTTATAGGTGATCACAGGGCTAGAAGGTATGTTTGAAGTAAGGAAATTATCCAAGTTTTTTGACTTGAAGCTTACCAAAGGTTTAACTTGTAAAGTAGGTGATGAGTGTTAGAGCCCTTTACATACATTAAATAATTTTGCTCACCTATAAAGGTGAATTGTTGTTATAATTACTCCATCCTGCCTCTCTAGAAGAATTTGCCTTTAGATTCCTTGAAACTTCTAGTTTCTATATAACAATTCATTATATGTGACAGGAGTAAAAGATAGTTATAGTATTCCAGTAGAAAAAGTAAGAAAGAAAAAACAAATCTTGGAATTGGTGCTTTTTTTTTTTCTTTTTGGTCTTTTTTGCTATTGTTTTAATATAAATCTCATATTTCTCTTTATTTGTGGGTAAAAAAACAAAACAAAACAAACAAACAAAAAACCCAGCAGCACATTTCTTTAAGTTTAAGAACAATGTTCCTATACTAGGTTTAGCCACAGCCCTTGCCCTCACCTTATGTACCTTATCCGTTATTTTCAAAAGAATCAGTTTGTGACAAAGGAGAAAAAAGCACATTGGAAACATCTTTTTAAAAGTTGAATTAATTTATGCTTGTTGTACCCAAACTTGCTTGACAGACCATTTAAAAGATTCTAGGGCTATAAGCAAAAGTGTTTATAAAGTTGAAGATTTAAAATCACTTTTTACAACACAAGTAAGAGGAATTTTAAGCTGGGCATAGACAGGAAGTATCAGACCTGACTTGCTCTGACTTGAAGAATATGATGCAATGATTGAATGAATATATTACTGTATTGAATATCAAGTTTAACATTAACTCTAACTTGAAATTAGAAGTGACCAGGCTGGTTCTTCAGTATTTGCTACTAATTAAAACATCTACATTGTTGTTATAGAATAATTGTAGCTTACATAGACCCTTCCCAAAAGACCTAAAGGAATTATAGTAGCCAGCTTGTTGTACTAATGAAAAATAGGAAGGCCATGAATGATAAAAACAAGATTCTTTCATTTTTAGGAAAAATGTAAAGAAGTAATTTAAAATGAAATAATTGATTTAGTCCATCACTGTAACCCAATAGATAAGTATCTGGCCCCAGAATCCCAAAGATCTGCATCAATATCTCATCTCTAATACATCTGACTATTTCAGTTCACTTGTCAGTGGTGCAGGAAAATCTCTTAAGAACCTGTAAGTTGCAAAGTGAGTGTCAATCTATATTGGTAGGAGTTTGCTCATTAGAAATTTCCTATGCTAGTGAAATTGTTCTTTAGTCATTTCAGTTGTGACCCCATTTGGGGTTTTCTTGGCAAAAATACTGGAGTGGTTTGCCATTTTCTTCTCCAGCTCATTTTACAGATGAGGAAACTGAGGGAAACAGGATTTAAGTTTGGGGTCCCACATTTAGTAAGTATCTATGGTCAGATTTGAACTCATGAAGTTGTCTTACTGACTCCAGAATTGGCACTTCATCCACTATGTCACCTATGCACGTCTGGTAAGAAAAAAAAATTAACTTTAAGATAACTTTATTTTGGCTCTATTTAAGTGCAAAAATTGCACTAATTTAAACCTTTCCTTGAACATTTATTAGCTGTTTGACCCTGAGCAAGTGTCCTAACTTCTCTCAGCTTTAGTTTCTCCACTTATCAAATGGGTATAATAACTGCATTTGTGGGATTTTTAGGGGCAGGTCCTGCACTGATAAGGGAACTACTTGGTAAAGAAATTCCCTCTTCTGTGGCAGACTGTCCTTGATTTGCAGTGTTTGAGTATAACAAGTTTCTTTGTGGTAGAAGGAAATGATTTTCCCAGATACCTAGATAGTTTGTATCAGTCAACAAAAATCAGACAAACAAACATTTTTTAAACACTTACAATCAGCTAGGTACTATTTAACCATTGGACTCTGTACTAATCACTTGTAGGTTATGAACCTAGACCTTTCTGGCTTCAGGCAGGCTTTCTAGTCCTCCTCACAGAATTATGGAGATCAAATGAGAGAACTGTATAAAACACCCTGGAAACTTATCATAATGTTATAAAACCTATTTTAATATAATATGCTACAAATAAGGTTTGGTTGTGTAATTTTGTAGTAGTTCTTTGTGGAGCTGCATAAAATAGATGATGGTGGATGACTTTGGAATTGGGAAGACCTAGATTCAAGTTTTGCCATTTGTGACACATCTTCAGTGTATGGCTACCTGAACTTCATGGTCATTGGCAGGTCCCTTTGCCCTGGAGTGTCCCATGCAACTCTGTAAGATGGAACCGATCTGCATCAGAAGCAGACATTTATGAGCTAAAAATTCTCCACAAGGAAAAAATATAATTTGAACAAAGAAAAAAAATTGTACACATTTGTACACATGTATATATGGGTGTAAATGTTCCCCCCCAAAAAAAAGAAGCATGGAATGCTAATAATGCAGAATGGTTTCTATCTAACTTCTTGTAATCTTCAATACAACTGACATGATTTCCCATACCTACTTTCTCTTAACTGGTCAAGGCTCAAGGTCCAAGTCTTCAGAGGCTTTTTTTTCTCCCTCTTTAGTCTGTAACCCACACACACACACACACACACACACACACACACACACACACACACACGGAGTGCCCATTTAGGCCATCTCAATTTATTTATTCTTTTATTTTTCTTCTGGTTACATATGTATTTTTTAAAAACACATTTCTTTATGAATTATGTTGGGAGAGAAAAATCAGTACAAAAGGGAAAATCATGAGAGAGAAAAAGTACAGAAAGAAAAAGAAAGAAAAATATAGCATGTGTTGTCTGCAATTTCCTCAGAACTATGAAGAACAATCTTCATATTTCTCTTAAAAGATACAGATGGTGTTTTCTATCCAGGGTTTTTTGGGAACTGAACTGCTGAGAAGAATCAAGTATTTCATATTTGATCGTCACACAATCTTGCTGTTACTGTGTATAGTGTATTCCTGGTTCTGCTTGTTAAACTCAGCATCAGTTTGTGTAAACCTTTCCAAGCCTTTCTAAAATCAGCTTCTTCATCATTTTTTTATAGAACAACAATATTCCTTTATGAGGTCATCTTTAAGAAGAACTCTTCCTAGTAGTTTGCTGTCATGAGAATTTAGCTTACTTATAGGAAGAATAGTCTCTAAACTTCTCCTGTACATATAATCATCCTTGCTTTTGCTACACTTAGCATGCTCCCTTTGCGGACATTACTACTGGATGCACAGCATATATATTAGCTGAAGTGAGTCCAGAGAAACAATTCCATCATCTATTGTATAGCTGCTAAATACTTCCCCCTTCCCAATTCACATGCTGTATTTGATAGGTACTTCATTGAAATATGTTTCCAAGATGAGAGCCAATGATATTTGTTGGGGTTTCTGATGTTGTGCAAGTTTCACAGATACCAGAACTTTTTCCTGCTCCTCCTTCCTTTATGTGGGGTGTGACTGGATGCTCAAAATCTTTATTGCAGGTATAGATTTAAGTAATTGCCATCCCTGTAATGATTTTGTTTCTTTTTTGGTCTGAACTCAATGAAAAATTACTTGGATTTCCCCAATTCTCCAGACTCACTTTCAGGCCAACATACTATGACATTCTGCCGCTCCTGCCAAATTATACTAATTATTTTTAGGTGACGAAAAATTGCTCTTTATCAATTGCTCATTAGATAAGAGTTTAGTAGATCATATGTGAATTTTTAAAATGTTCTGGAGATGAGAAATGTAAACATTTAAAATCTTTTAAGTAACTTTTGGAGCTTTAAAAAAACACACCAAAAAACAAAAAAAACCCTAAGCATTTGAATACATGAAAATGTAGTAGAAGTCTTTAAAATAATTCTCAATTATCCACATTGAATTTTTTTTAATTGCATGTGCATTATTTATACTATTGAAAATTGTTTACCATTTCTATATTATTGTGTATACTATTGAAAACTACTAATTCCATAAACCCATTTTAGAAAATGTCATTAAAGTTGTGCTTGGATTTGGCAAGACATGTTTTAGCAAGAATCCTAGAAGTTCATGGTTCAGGTCTATGTGGGAATAAAATTCAAGTCCTTATATCAGAAGAAAATTCTCATAGGGAATACATTAATCCAGCTTAATTAATGTGTTTACAATATGGATTCTCAGAGAGGAACAACCTCAGCACTTGTGCTTTATATAAATGTATGTATTCATATTATCAGTACTAATTAAAATTCATTAGCACTATTAACTAACTGTGATGGGGACAGGTAACACCCTATGCTTGAGGATTACCCAGAATATGCTAATTTAGAATATCATTGGACCCTGAAAAGGAAAGAATGGCCAGGACAAAACTGTATGTTGTGATGGTCATGTAGGAAACATAATTCCTATATAATACAGGGCAGATTTAAATATATTGCTGTATAATTTCCTGAGCAGATTTGTGACCTCACTTGTCAAACAAGTTTTGTCTTCCTTGTCTAGTCTTGTTGATCTACCGCATGTGTCAAGCTTCAATAAACAGAACTTCTGGAGACTAGATAGTTGTATGTGGGGCAAGGGTTCTACTCACAGATAGAATTCTTTATTTTATTGGATTTTTTCTTTGCAAATAAAATAAACACTTGTGGAGGTTTCTTTAAAAAAATGTTAATTGCAGATTTTTCTTCACTTAACACTGTCCTTTGAAATTGTCTTTACTTTTTCATGCCATAAACTTAAATTTGTTTCTGTGGCATACTGATGGCTGTTTAGAACATTGTATAAAAAAAGTGATTCTCACAGGAAGACACCTGATTCAGTTAACCATAGATTGGCCAGAGATGGCTGTAAGCTGTGTGCTTTAGGCAACCATTGGCAATGGGTTTGAGCTTGAATGTATCCCCAAATCTAGTTCAGTTAGCAGAAAACATTCTCTAGTGAAAAGAATTCTGATTGTGAAGCCAAGAGACATCTGGGCTTGAATCCTGTTCTGACACTTGCCAGCTGTGTAACTCTTGGCAAATCATCTCATCTTTTGGACCACTGACTTCCTTACGTGTGAAATAGAGACAGTAATAGCTGTAATACTTTCCTCACAGGCTTGCTCTGAGAATCAAAGGAGACACTGTATATAAAGCTGCTGTTGTTGATGCTTCTTTCATCTTTTCTTCTCTTTCTTTTCTTCTTTCTTTCCCTCTTTCTTTTCTCTCTTTCTCTTCTTCCTCTTTCTTTTCCTCTTTCTTTGTTTTTCCTTCTTTTTTTCTTTGTTGTTTTTTTTTTTTTTGTTTATTTGTTTGAGGGGGAAGGACTAGATTTGTGATACCCTTAGTGCAGGAAACTCTCAGTGATGGAATTCACTCTTCCACTGCAAATTTAAACCTTCTCTATAGATTATAGTATGGGAGAGGTTCCTGAGCACTGAAATATTAAGTGATGCTTCTTATAATAACCAGGATGTGACAGAGGTGTGAACTTGAACCTATTCTTGTTTTTATGTCTGGGAGTTTGGTTCTCTATAGATTCTTGAACTGCCTCTCCAAACTCTTTCTTATTATTGTTATTATTATTAAAGCACATATAAGAAGCATTTCGTGATTACTTACTATCACTAAATAGCAATTAACTTTGGGGCTCTTTTCCTTTGTCACAAGATTACTTCTCTCCTCATACATAGCCTATGAATCCTCAAGGAATTATATACACCAAATCTCAAGCAACTCTTCCCTGACTTTATTCCACAGCAGTTTCTCTCCCCTTAACTTTCTAGTACTTGAGTTTAGATTTATTTATTTAGTGATTTTGTATTATTTGTGTATTTTTTACTATCAAATTTATTTCTCAATTAGATGAAAAATTCTCTGAGACCAGGGATTATATCTTGCAGGATATACACCCTGAGATCAGAAATATTATAAATCCAAACAGGCAATACAGGGCAGAGTCAGAATTTGAACCTAGGTCCTTTGATTCTCTTTACTTCAGTTTTCACTTCTATAAAAGGAAGATGTTGGACTTGATAACTCATTTCCAATTTCAAATTTATGGTCATTTCCTAAATGAACTTCTTCCCATTACATCAAATTGCCCCTGAGGTTTTCTGTTACTTGCACTCTTCTTAGAAATTAATTTAGGAATTGAATTAAAGAGTGGCCTCTGCCTCTCTGCCAATTCCCAGATAGATTGTGACCCCTCATATTTAAGAATAATTATGCAAAATGGGTGATTATCAGTAGGCATAAACAATATTGAGTAGCACTTTGAAATATGCTACTCTGAGAGTGTGGAAAAAACCAGGTCACAGGTGTCAGGCACTACTCTTTCTTGTTTTGTTTTATTTTATTGTCCATTTTGCCATGGCAGTGGTTTATCATGATTGTATGCTGCTAGGAAAAATGATTCTTTGCTCCTTCTCTTGAAGGTACAAATCTTCTGAGCTAGGATGAATTTTTTGGAGATTCTCAATCGCTATAAAATTAGATAAAACAATAGTGGCTTTTTTTCCCTCCTTTGGCAATTGGGGTTAAGTGACTTGCCCAGGGTTACACAGCTAGGGAATGTTAAGTATCAGAGACCAGATTTGAACTCAGGTACTCCTGACTTTAGGGCTGGTGCTCTATCCACTGCACCACCTAGCTGCCTGTGGCATAATTTTTTAAATGAATTTAGCATTGAAAACCTTAACCAATTTTTTTTTTAAATTGAATCTTAGTTTTCAATTAACAAGCATTTATTTTCTCTCCCTCTCACTTCTTCCATTCCATTGAGGGGATAAACTCAGCAAAACACCTGTAACAAATATGCTTAGTCAAAAAAAAAATCAGAAAAATCAAAGCACCTTCTATGTTCCAGGTACTGTGCAATTATTTTCTCATTTAATCCTTACAATAACCCTGTGAGGCAGGTGCTGTTATTATCCCCATCTATTATAGATGAAGTTAAGTGACTGCAAAAACACAGTTCTATATTTTCCATATCCAAAAATGTTTCTTCCTTTTAATAAGCTATCAGGCTATTTAATAAACTATCAGATTATTCCCCTATTTGAAACTCTTTATTCTTAACCATGTTTTGCATTGTTTTTCTTTCTCATTTAAACTTACCATTAACATTTTATTGCTGCTTGATATATTCTGTTCCACACATTAATTAAATATTATGTAACGATCCTATGACTGAATTTTCTTAACATCAGTGTGTGTGTGTGTATGTTAGGGAAACTTTACTTTTTAATACTATTAAATTTATATGGTTTTATATCAACAGGACTAATATTATTCTGGGGGAATCAAAATTAATATGCAGCAAAACTATTCAAATATATTTTGAGGTAGTTTGATACTGAAATATCTTAATATTTAACTTAGCAAATGAAGTGGAAAACTATGAAAACATTAATATTAGGCATTTTAGAATACTAGAGAAAACAACAGTTTGAGTGTTAGAGGACCTTAGTTCAGATCCTTCCTGATGCTTATTATCTTTATGACCATGGCCAAGTCACATAATTTTCCTGAGTCTCTGTTTTCTTATTTGTAAAATGAGGGTGTTAGATTAGAGAGCCTTAGAGGTCCATTCAAGATCTAAATCTCTGCTCTTCTTATCCATGGTCAGGCCATTTCAAAATGTTAAAGATTTTTTAAGGGTCATTTAAGAACAATACTTTGTTCTTAAGATAGATTAGAAGGATATTTGTAATCCAAATGTCAATTTATCTTGCTTTAGATGAAGCCAACCAACTTATATTTGTATCAGTGGAAGAGATTTAGTTGCGCAGTTAGGGATTCGTAATCTCATTTTTGGTTTGTATTTTAGTTATCATAATCTTACTATTTCTGTATTTTGTGTCAAATCATTTGATCCTTCTAAATATTCCCTTCAGAATCCCATGACCAATGTGTGCTTTGGGAGTACTGTGTAGTAAGATTTAGTTGAAGAGATTTCATTGACTATGATGATAGTAAAACAAGTTATAAATTATGAATGGCAAGTACTACAGACAAGAAATACTAAAGAAGTTCAGCAAAGAGATCATTGCTGGTTGAAGAAGAAAAGAAAGACTGAGACTGAGATTTTAGCAGAGCCTTGGAACATGGGGTAGACTTAGTACTGGGTAGGGAGAAAAGAGAAGGGCATTTCAAACATTTCTCCCCATCATCCACATTGTGTGTCTCAGAAGTGTATCATAAAATGCAAGACATTTGAGATTTCTTTTATTGTTGAAACACTTATGATACTTGCTATTTTATTTATTTATTTAGATGAATTCTGGTCTTGCCTGAGCTGCAGTTAGCTCTTGGCAAAGGCAAATCTTTTGAAGATACAATCATAGAATCCTCCCTTGATGGTGATAGGAGCATCTTGGGAAGAAGGCAGCTCCACCTCTGACATCAGCAGGATTTGAGGTGAAGTTAGAGATCTGGTCCCTTCCACCCTTCCAAGTAATTCTGACTTCATACTCTATATCAATGGAAATAGTTGTTTGTGATCACTGACTTTTGACTAGATCTCAGCTTTGTGATGTTATGTTGTTGTGGAACTCTGACCAGGACATCTGGGACTGCTAGATGTGATGGATTTGAATATAGGGTCCATCACATGCAACTGGAAAGCTTCCTTCCCACTGTTTCCCAAAGGACCTCTGAGGTAGGCAGAAGTCTAATATTTTGCTATTTTATTAATTGGATTTAAGGGAGGATTCGAGGTGAATTTTGGCTACTTCTCATCATTTCCTTCTTTCCTCCCTCCCTTCCTTGTTGCCAATGATCACATAGTTGGTAAAGGGCAGAAAGAACACTTACAATCTAGTCTTCATGACAGCAAGGCTAGTCAATCCCTGATCTGCTGCTTTGTCTTTTGTATGAAAATTGATTAAGATTGCTACAGATGTTTTTTAGTTTGGAGTATAGAGGTGCAAGAGATGTCTTAAGCATATCCATAATGAAAGGAGACCTTTTTGAATAGGAAACATTGAGGAACAGATGCTTGTTGGAATTTTTTTTAACTTTCATCCTGTTAATTAGAACTTATCACATTTCATTGAGATTTGTTTTTTCTGCAAAAAATTCCTTTTGGTACTTAAGACTGGTATTGTGTGTTAGCTATAAAGTAAACAGGTATGTTTTCTTTTAACTATGTGCCAGGGTTAGATGGTTGAATAACCTTAGGGATATCTAAGTTGATTACTTAAGGGATTTTTTTTTTTTTTGTAAATGTTAGGTGAAACATTAAACTTAAAAAAAACAAAAACAAAAACAAAAAAAAACAAAAACAAAAACCCAGAAACAACCTTATAAAATTGCCACCGTTGTTTCTAACTATGTATGGGCATAAAACCCTAAGTAACAGAGTAATTGCTATCTGAGATTTTATTCTTCATTGGAAAAAATCACAGCTGTGAATTTTCTATTCTCCTAGAACTCAAGACACAATGTTGGCACATAGTAGGTTTCCTCTACCACACAGATGTGGTCATTTTTCCAAAGACAGTAATGCTCCTGGCAGCAATTGAGGATATACAGCTAACTAATTTAGAGGAAAGTGTAAGGCAAAACCAATCTCTGGGGGAGGACATAAATACCCACAGGCCCTCTCCACCTGCCACTCCCACCCAGTCATCTCTTCAATTATATGTGCACAGAACTCAGTGGTACAAATTGTTTGAGTGGAACACATCCTGCCCTGATCTCTCATTGTTTCTCCTTTCTTACTTCTTGAATTCTGTTTGATTTTGCTATTGACTTCTGCTTCTAATCTGGACTCTTGCTTTCTGTTTCTGCTTTCTCAGATTAGCTTCCTGTTTTGTAGGCAAGGAATTGCTGCTATATATGATCAGGCAGCTATCACTCTTCTTTGCTCCACAGACTGGAAGACTTCATGGAGTTGCTCAGCACCAACTTATTCTAGGTCCTATCCTTATTCCCTAAACTGAGCAGGCATAAGAAGAATGGCATGGTGGATATTTCACTCAATAGTCATTTGAATTTATACTTCCTTTTGAGACTTTTGTATGGAATAATTAAAAGTAACTTAACTTCTTCCTGAAGTTAATAAAATAATTAAAATAGATCATTACTCTCTATTTTCTTAGTTGACTACAGCTTCTGTTTTTGGACTCCAAATCTATTGATCCTTTTCTACTAATCTCTTAGCCATTGTTGTTGTGGAGGGGAGACAGGGCAGTATAATGGAAAAAACCCTGGCTCTGGACTCAGAAGTCAGTCAAATTCCATCTCTGTCTGTTATGATTGTGGACAAGTTATTTGTGGGCCTCTTTTGCCTCATTTGTAAATGGGGGGGGGGGTTTCAGACTAGATGGCTTCTGAGATCTAGTAAATGTTATGGCATGCCTGACCATCTTTAACTGGAAAGACTCTTTTCCCTATTGTTAAAGCAGACTGTTTCAAAACTTTTGTCAGGTAATATATATCTCTTGTATCTGCCCCATCTTTTCCTCTCCAACTGCCATTACTATTATTCAGACCCCACTTACTTCTTCTCTAAAGTGTAATTATAGCCTCCTAATTGGTAAGCCTTCTTCACTGCTATATTCATCTTTTAAAAACACAAATTGTACCTTGGAACTTCCTTGCTAAAAACAAAATGACCTATTTTCTCTGGGTAAAATACAAAGTATTTAGACCTACTTGTCCAGTTTTATTTCTTTGTCTTCTTTGCATACTCAATTTTACCCAAGCTGCATTATGGTTCCTGATCTTTTCCTGTATTATCCTGGTACCATACATTCATATGCAACTGGAGTCTATTTTTCCCCTATCTCCCTTGTAATTGAAAGAGTCAGTTCTGATATGGTATCCTGTAGTTAGTGATTCAGGTGTTCTACATCTGCTAGTAATAGATAATGTCACACCTGACCTGGTTACCCTATCTGTAAAATGCAGGAAATATTAGCTCAATCATTTATTTATTAAAGCTTTTTATTTGCAAAACATATAGGTGGGTAATTTTTCAACATTGACCCTTACAAATTTCCCCCCCCCAGTCCCCACCCCTGCCCTAGATGGCAGGAAGTCCACTATATGTTAATTATATTAAAATACTTGACAAATCAAATATATGTATACATATTTCCACACTTATTGTTGTGCAAAAAAATCATATCTACAAGAAAAAATATTAGCTCAATTATTTAATTATGTTTGTGAAATGCAAATAATGTGCATATATGAAATATCTTGTAAATTTAAAGGCAAAGGGAAGCAGTTATTTTTCAATATAAATTCATAGGGTTGTTAAGAAAGTGCTCTGCCTTTTAAAGCCTCATTATTATGACTATTTTAATTATTATTGAGATCCTCACTTTAAGATCCATTTGGTTTATTTGCTTGAATCTTCATGACCTCATTTGGAGTTTTCTTGGTTTGCCATTGGAGTGGTTTGCCACTTCTTTCTCTAGCTCACTGGATAGAGCACCTAGCTGACCCCTAAGGTGCCACTTTTCAAAATACAAAAAGCTTCCATGACATCCTTTCTAAAAATGATTTTCTCTCTTAGCCTGTTTTTAATTTCATTTAGTCCATATATCACCAGTATAATCATTACATTTTGTCTTGTTTATATTGGATTTTAAGGCAAAAGAAATTGGTAATTGGGGGAGACAGATAGAGAGGAGGAAAGGGGGAAAAGGGGGAGAGGAAGAGGAGAGAGAGGGAGAATGCAAGTGTAGAGCCCCTGAAGAAAAAGAAGAGACTCTTTCTTTCCTATTAATGTCTCTAGAAATCTTCCATGCCACAGGCACTTAAATGTTTGTGGAATGAAGTTGAGTTGTGGTGTGGATGAAGATCCACACAAAAATCATACTTATCAGATAGATGGCATAGCACTGGTGTGATAAACTCAGATTCTGGCAGAATTGGGATAAATGCGATGTTCTACTCTTTATTTTAAAACATCTATTGTGGAGTTTCAAGCTATGCAAAGATTTTCTTAATAGCAATCTATGAGACTTGTGGATTTTAAGTAGATGGTAAGTACATTTTAAGTCAGCAGTGTTATTAATGTAGTAACTAAGCTAATTGATTTGAAGCTAGTTGTCTTAACTGAAGATTACTGTTCAGCCAAGCCAAGACAACGAGCATTTATTAAGCTCTTATTGTGTGCCAGATACTGTGTCTAGAATGGGGGAGGTAGTAGGCAATTCTTCATTGGTCATGTCATGTTTGTAATGTGTTTCCTTTTAGGTGCCATATCTTTAAAATAAAAAAAGCTATAGTTTATCCATATGAAGGCAATCACTGTGAAAAGAAATGATTTTAGGAGTAATTGCGGCAAATGAAGACATTTAATCTTAGGAAAAGAAGATTTTAGAAGATGAGAAAATTAATGTTTTGGTTCTCAAGTCTTGAGGAGTTATTATGTGCTCCATTAATCTCTTCCTTTTCTTCCTGTTTCACTTGTTCTGATCTTGGTTTACCTCCTTATTCAGTTTATACCCCTTGGCTTTCCACTTCAAAGTTGTACCTTCTTATCCTTTTAACCTTCTGTCAGCCCATTATGCCTAATCACCAATCTTGGATAACTCCCAATACCCACTTTTTCAATTCTTGCTCCCAGACTGGAGAAAGTCACAAAAAAATCAAGCTGAATTTTCAATTATAAATTAATGCTAAATGAATACCAGCTGAGCCTTCAGTGTTGCTCAGCTGCCTTTTTTAGCCATCTTTAATAGATTTTTATTGTCTTTCCTATTGCAACTACTTCAACCCTCCACTTTCCTCATTTCCCCAATCTTACTCTAAGTTTATTTTCATCCTTAGTGAAACAGTTTTTTAGAAGGAATATATGTCCTAAATTAGAAATATATACAGTGATCACTAGATGTAATATTTATATTTATTAAATTTGATACTTAAACATTTTAGGAAGTATACTTTAAAAATTTTTTAAAAATTTAAAAAATGTTGAGTCAACATTTAAATATTTCTTTGTTAAGGAATTAAAAAAAGAAATGTAGTTAAATATCTTTTTACTTGTAGGCATGAGTAAGATGCTTTTGAAAAGAATGGCCAGAGTAATGTACTTTCTTTGGTTTTTTAAAAAGGAAATTTTTTGACCCAGCAGTGTTTCTACTGGGCCTATATCCCAAAGAGATCTTAGAGGAGGGAAAGGGACCCACATGTGCAAAAATGTTTGTGGCAGCCCTTTTTGTAGTGGCAAGAAACTGGAAATTGAAAGGATGCCCATCAATTGGAGAATGGCTGAATAAATTATGGTATATGAATGTTATGGAATATTATTCTGTAAGAAACGACCAACAAGAGGATTTCAGAGAGGCTTGGAGAGACTTGCATGAACTGATGCTGAGTGAAATCAGCAGAAGTAGGAGAACATTATACACAACAACAAGACTATACGATGAGCAATTTTGATGGACATGGTTCTCTTCAACAAGGATATGGTTCAAACCAGTTGTTCAGCGATGAAGATAGTCATATACATCCAGAGAGAGGCCTGTGGGAACTGAGTGTGAACCACAACACAGCATTGTAAATGCTTTCTGTGAATATTTCCATGCATTTTGTTTTCCTTCTTAGGTTGTTTTTTCTTCTTCTCTTTCTAGATCTGATGTTTCTTGTGCAGTAAGATAACTGTATAGATATGTATACATGTATTGTATTTGTCATATAATTTATACTACTTAGCATGTATTAGATTACCTGTCATCTAGGGGTGGGGGGGTGGGGGAAGGAGGGGAAAAGCTTGGGAAAAAAAAGTTTTTGCAAAGGTCAATGTAGAAAAATCACTCATATGTTTTGTAAATAAAAAGCTTTATAAAAAAAATAAAAAGGAAATTTTTTTCCTTATATTTTTGAAATAAATCCAAAAATATTAACAGAACTTTGAACACTTTCTATAACATTTAAAACAATTTCTTTGTTTATAATAACTGATGTCAGAATTTGGGTACATTATAATTTTTAACTATTTTTAAAAAATATCAACATGTTGCATTTTAGAACACATTAGAGAATTAGGACAAATGGCAAAATATGGGGGTACAACTATAGTAAATGTTTGTTTAGTAAATGTTGATACTCTTCTCCCAGTTCCTTTCCTTTTTCATTTTTTAGAGGGGAAAGTTCTAATATTTCTTTATCTCCCCCTCCAGTTTTTCCAGTTTTAGTATGAAAAATGCTCATAGTGTTCCAGGGTGTGGAAGTGTTTAGGAATTAGGGCAGAATTAGTACAGCTGCCTTAAACAGATTACAGGAATGTGTTAATGAAATGCAGTTCACATTTCCAGTCTTATTTGCCACTTTAAAAATTTGTTCTGTGGGTCATAAGGACACTTTTAGGCAATTAGAATTTATTTTCTCTAAAAGACATACTAATATCAGTTTTCACAAAATTTAGCTTAATTTAAGGGAGAATTATGCATGCTGGGAAAGTCTGGCTTGACAAATAATTTCCTAGCACACTAAGAAATTGTGGTTCTTGTGGTTTAGAGACGTGGTATATTCCATTTCTTATTCAGTTTTATATGGCATCAGATGGTAATCATTCCAGCTACATTTTCTGTCTCAAATAATGATAATAATAGTGAGCATTCACATAGTGCTTTAAGGTTTGCAAAGTGATTTACATGTATTATCTCATTTAGTCAAGTTGTCACTTGATAATGACAGTTGTCAGAGTGCTTCATTGGAGAAAAACATAGTTGTCTTCTTTGACTTTCAAATCTAGCTTTGTATACCTTGTTATCTAAACTACTTGGAGTGCAATTAGTTTAAAACTTTTTTATGTATATGATTTCATAATTTTGAGCTATGAAGTAATGTTCTTTTATTTTGCATTTATCTCTTGGGCTCCCCCATTTGTATAATTTGGAAATTTATGAACAAGTCCCTTTTAAATGATGCATTTTGGGTTGGGAAATATAGCCTCCATGTGTTCTAGTCTGGGTGAAGGATTATCATTCCTCTCTTTGGCTGTTAATGTGTCATTTTCTTTACTGATTCTCAACTCTAGGTTTTAAGGCAGAGTATGCTGTCCTATTTCTTCAAGATTAATAGAAATTTAAAAAAAAGATTAATAAACCTCATTCTCCTCTCCAATTTATCAAGTTATCCATAACCTTTAACTCCTTTATATTAAGCTCCCTAGTCTTTTATGCTTAAAAAAATCAGTTTTACAAATTGCAGTAAACAACACAAGAAATATTAAAATATTACTTTAATGTACCATAATAAAATATTACAATCATCTTTACTTATCTGTAATATGATTTCTCTAGAAATGGGAAAAACAGTTTTTCCATTTTCTCAGGAGTCTCAAAAATAGTCTTTAATATATCTTCTCTGCTGTTAGGCGAAGTTTATTGGTTCCTGTAACTTACACTTCTAATGACACTGGGTACTCTGGTTCATTTGTATTTCTTTTTGCTGTTGCAGCTCCAGTCCCATTTTCTCATTTTCTTTATTGTAGCTGATGTTAGAAACAAAAGCATTTATTCACACAGTGTATATGATGTCTCCCAGGAACATTTTCATTTTCCAAAGAAGAATTTAGTTATTTAAATAATTGGTGGAAATGATGCAATTTGAGTAATTGTCAGGAGAGCAGGTCCTTCTAGGATCTTCAGAGAATCTTTCTGCCCCAATTCCTAACGTCTTTCATTCAATAGCTAACCCAAGAAATAACCCCAATTTTAGCACTTGTGGGAACAGCAGAACTTCTATTCCTTTAGGGAACCATTCAGTCCCTGGCCTTTGTCTTAATCAGACACATGTCTGCTGACCAGGGAACTTGGAAACTGATGGGAGGCCAAAAGAGCTAGACTGTGAACATGGTTGGTTACCTTTCTCGAAGCCACTAATTCTGTTTCATAAATTGGGCATTCATAGTAATTCACCCGCTTATGACTTAAGAAAGCTTTATTAGTCACTCAGTAAGTCTTTCTGTCTCAGTCCCATATTTGAAAAATAAAGTGAGTTGCTATAAGGGCATGATGTTTGTCCCTTGGTTAGATGTCTTCCAGAGGTAGACAACTATTGTTAAGGATTCCATAGAAGGAATTCTTTGCTTAGTTGTATGTTGTACAGATGATCTATAATATTGTGTAATTCTGTATAGTCTTTTAAAAAATTATATTTTTTCAGTTACATGTAAAACAATTTTTAAAGCATTTGCTTTTTAAATGTTAAATTCCAGATTCTATCCTGTTTTCCCTCCCCACCTCACCCTTCCATTGAGAAGGCATCACTGGAGTTATCTAAAGCATTTCTTTAGAAGTGTATGTTTTCTTATTTAGTCTTTTAAAATTAATAGTTCTTTAAATACTTTTGAAATACTTATTTTTTTAAGAATTACAATTCTGGGCATACTTCTTACTGAATCAACATGACCTAATAAATCACAGGGTGTTATAGGAAGTGGATCTATGTTTGGTATAGCAGGGGAAAACTCCTCCTACCAAACAGGTGAGTAACTAAATGGCAATTCAAGGTCAGTCAACCTTTTCATATTAAAGATGGGGAGATGAACCCAGGTATTCCTAGCTCTAGACAGGAAATGTGTCTTTATTTAAAAAACTGCAAATGGCACCAGCTGGACAAGACTGAAATGACTCAATTACAATAACAACTTTGCTAGCTCTGAGGATTGCTGTCCACTGCTGTAATGCTTCTTTCTAGGATGTCTTGATCATGATGATGATAAATAACAGGTATGTATTCAGAGGATTACAGTGTAGAGTTGGAAGGAAATTTATAGATTATTGAGCTCAACTCCTTCATTTTATTAGTGAGGAGCTAGTCATTTTTAGTTTTATGAATTGTAAGTTGTCCATTTTATTCAATCACTTCTAATAACCTTTACTAATAGTTATTAACTCTCCTCCTAAGCCCTGAAATATAAAAAATTTAGTATTTCAATAAAGTTCAAAACACACACACATAGACCAAAAATGGCATCTAGATGGTGATAAATAACGGGAGGATCACTGATATAGAGTAGGAATGAAATTGATAGATTATTGAGCTCAACTCCTTCATTTTATCAGTGAGAAACTTGTAGTCATCGGGATCTAAAGTGACTTATGCAAGCTCACACAGAGTTCTTTACTGAGAACCACATTTCTCTTACTTCAAATCCATTATGATGATGATGATGATGATGATGATGATGCCCATTGTATCATTCTTTTGGTTTTTGAAACCTATAAGCTCTTTGAGGGAAGCAAATTTTTTATTTTTTTTATTTTTAGGCATTTGTTCTTAGCAGTAGTACAATTCATTGTCCCTATCTGGCAGTTAATAATAAGTTGTTGAATTGAGATTTCTCCTCTTCCCTCCATCCCCTCCTCACATTAATAGCTAGGAATGTCTTTTGGTCTGTCTCTCTGCTGTTACTATTTCAATCTTTTCAAAGCATTTTTTCTTAAAGTAGAATATCAACAAGCATTCTTCAACTTTCTGGAAAACAGTTTTCCATAATCAGATATTTGGCTTTTCTTGTAGAACACAAGAAGGTCCTTTGTTCATTGTAAGAGAACTATGTTTATAAAAGCCCACAGATAATTCTCAAGAGATCAGTGTTCCATGAAGCAGTATTACTCAGTAGGATAGAAATCTATCATATTTTTCTTATCCTCATATGTCCTAAGCATGGATAGGGCACTTCCTCCCTTCCTTCTTTCCTTCGTCCTTTCCTTCTTCTCTCCCTTCCTCCCTCCCTTCCTTTCTTCCTTCCTTCCTCCCTTCTTCCCTCCTCAAAGTTGATTCAACAAATACTTGATTGTCAACAGTGTGGAGGGACAGTAATAGAAAAGAATTGGGTTGGGAAACCTGTATTCAAATTCTATATTCAGTATTTCCTTACCTGATAGATTTTGAGTTGGAAGAATCCTACAGACCATCTAGTCAATATCTGCACTGTACTGATGAATAAATGGAGACTCAAAGAATTTATAATTTGTAAAAGTGTGATTGAAACTCAGGACCTCTGCTACTGAAATCCAGCGGTTATTATGCTAAATCATATTCATCTGTGTGACCCTGAACAAATCATTTGATCTTTATATATCTCATTATTGGCCAGTAATTTCTTTGGAAATGACCTCAGTGAAAGTAATAAAATGCTCTAAAATAAAATGCAAATGATACAACATCAGGATTCCCTTCCATTTGGGTTAAAATAATTTAAAAAGACAATGAAATTCAGGTCCAGAATCAAGGAGAATAAGGTTTTGAAATCTGACCTCTTTCTACAGCTTGTTTTAATATGGCATTGGAGAAAGTAATGGAGTCCATCTCCACATGGACAGTTTCTAGTTCTGCTCTCTTCCATGAAGTAGGTTGCTCCTGATTACCCTTGGGATCTTCTTTAGTGGCCATGGAAAAAAGAGTGATGCCAAATGTGTGATTCTACTTAACACCCATCTGGAGCAATTTATGACCCAGCAATGTCAATGGAACCCTAGAGGCAGATAATCCACATCACTCTGTGAACTATATATGGACAGAAGCTGATTCCTTGGATTACTTAGAAAGCAATAGATTGACAGAAGGATTAGATTGATTTTAGGAATGCAGTAAACACTAGAGATACTCACTTTAGTCTCTATGCATAGAGTGAATGGTATTATCCGTTCATTGTTTTATAAGAATAGGTGACTCCCACTAGAGACTAAAAGATAGTGTTGCTTCAGACTTCAAGTAAAAACCTCATCATCATGTGGTAGGCTTTCAAAGCATTAAAGTACAAACTAAAATAGAAACCTATGATTAGAGAATCCTTGCCAAAAACACCCAGTTGTGGGCAGGAAAGTATTGTCTACATATCTGATTTGGCTGCTAGCATTAAAATTACTGTCAAGGTACAGAAGTAAGCCTTGAGTTTTACTTATTTACTGACAAATTTTGTAGTAGTAGATTTATTAAAAAAGAGGAAAACAATGATTTCACAAAATCATTTGATATATAAGTAGTATCTGAGAGTAGAGGCAGTATTACACACTTTTTGTCTTCTTCCTCTGAAAAGAAAGGAAGGAGGAGATTTTGTCAGTTTGTCTCTGGGACCAGCTTGATCATTGCTATTTTACAGTGCAGATTCATTTTTCTTTTGTTTTTTGTTTTTCCCTCATAGCTTATTGTAGTCTTTGGATATACTGTTTTCTTGGTTCTGTATTAGTTCATATAAATCTTCTCATGATTCCCTGAATTATTCATATTTGTCCCATTTTTTATGATGCAGTAATATTCTGCACATGAATGTGCCATGATTTAGTCAGTTCCTAATTGTATGTTTTTGTTTCCTTTTATATACTGTCACACAGTTAGTTACAATTTTTTTTCTCTATATGGAACCTTTCTGTCTTTCTGCCTAGAGTATAAATTTAGCAGTGGACCCTTGTGTTTTGTGATGATTGTTAAGAACATAGAAATATGTAAGGAACATTTGATGATTTCCTTGAATTTGTGTTTCATCTTCTTCCCCCTGCTTTGTCCCAGCCTCAACAAATAAATCCCAAACCAAACAGCACTTTGGCTTAAATGCAAGGAATATTTATTTTTGTAATTATAAAAAGTTCAAAATGGCAGGTATATCATTGTTTATATTAATTTGTGGAAGAATATTTCATTGCATGAAAATCATTCTAAAAGGAAAAATGTAAACAATTTCTGTCTTCATGACATTTTGCATGTTTCTAATTGAAAAAGTTATTTAGCACCTATTTTGTTCAGAGCATCTGTAGTTAGTGCTAGGTATATAAAAAGATGAGGACAAAAATGAAGCAGTAGTAAGGCTAGTACCTAAATAGGTGTTTTGAGGCACACAGATAAGTAGAATATTATGTAGGGAATTTGGGGGGGGGGGAAGAAGAACCAAAGAAAAGGCTTTCTGAGAAAATTACAGGAAGATACGGAAAACCTGCATTGAAGGAGATACCATCTCAGTAAAGCCTCAACAAGAGATAACAATTAAGATCCAGTAGATCTCTTCCTCTTGCTGCCCCCCTCCTCCAATCTCAGCATTTTCCTGAATTTAGTGAACAAATGAAAAAAGGGGATGCAGTGAATTTGGGTATAGAGTTGCTTCAGTTTTTGACAGCCAATTTTCGTTTGAAAAGTGGGAATTTGATCTTTTTTTTAAAAAATAACATTGGATTTGTTAAATGACCATACAGCATGTCCTTCCAAAGATATTAATTGCTTATGTTCTTTTTTTTGTAGGATCCAAGTTATTGGATAAAAGTTCATCGTTTGGAGCATGGTGATGGTGGGATCCTCGATCTTGATGACACCCTCTGTGATGTAGCTGATGACAAAGACAGAGTGAGTATGAAGTAAAAGAAAATATGAGTTGTAAAGAAAATATGAAAGTATGGTTATGATTATTCATAGTTTCATGATGTGTTTGTAACAATAATAGTAAAACAAACCCTGCTTAGAGAATGCACCAACCTGAATGGCTGATATTTTTTTTTCTTCAGATTTTTGAGAATTATCTAAATATTGCAGATTATATTCCATATTAAAAAATGTAGCAACTTTGCTTCCCTGACTTCTTCAATGGAAATATATTGAACACTATTTAAACTTCTTTTGGAGATTTAGGATTGTTTTTTATGTAACTGTAGCTTCAAATTGTGAGACCAAGAGTTCAGTGTGTGCTGACCCTCTATAAAAGTTTTGGACCCCTAATTGTTGTCTCTTCTGAATAGTGCAACCAAGGTTGCCTTTCTGCAAACTTAATTAGTGAATCAAAGACTGAAATATTCTTTTCTAGCATGTTTTACCTAACTTCCCAAAAATGACCATAATTTCCCCTATTGCTGTTTGCTTATTTGACTTGTTGGCAGCAATTAAATAGTTTATAAGACTGTAAATTTCCTGAAGTCATGACTTATTCATTTAGATATCTACCAGAGTGACTTACACTGAGTAGGTCTTATTTGTTTGAATAAACACACAAATCAATATTACTCCATTTTAAAGAGATTGCTCTGTGTTTTTACCATCAGTGAATTTTTGTATTATAAATACAGTGGTCCACAAAGAAGGCTGTGTCAGTTTATACTTTCTTTTTCTCTCTCATTTCATAGTATTTATTGGTGAGATATGAAGGAATAACTTGGTGTTAAGAATTTGTTTTGGGTGGGGTGTTGGGAGTGGTTGACTTCTGAGCTCACACTTTCTTCTATTCATCAGATAAGATGATGGTGATGATGATACACTTAGAAATGGAAGCAGGTCACAAGCTTTTTATATCCAATTCTGGATAGAATTATAGGCATAAACAGTATTAAACATTTAATGTTTGGTCTTGCGAAGAAATAAAAATCTTGTTCAATGTTTGTAAGACATCAACTTTCTTAGGAAACATCTTTCTTTAATATTTTTCTTTACTTTTTCTTTTCTTTTCTTTCTTGTTCATTTTTTTCTTTTTTTTTCTTTTTTTTTTTTTTTGAGAATAACAGTCTGTGGATGGAGTCAGTGAAATAAATTGTTAGGCTGCACAGCAAAGGAGTGGAGGCAAAAAGGTGATAAATTTATCCCTAACACTAACCCTGTTTACTCAGGCAAAGCTCTATAGTTTACCAAGTATTGAATAGTTTTGCTATCCTCAGAGCCTCTGGAACCAAAATGAATCTTTTTCTGAAGTTAAAAGAAGGAACTAGAACTAGTTAGGAAAAATTCTTGGTCTACTGAAGCTTTTGCTTTCAATTCTGCAAAGACATGCAAGCAACATAGCATTTTTAAAGCCCTGGAGCATTGATATTTACCAAATCATCAAAGCATTTATTCTATAACAATGCATAAGAAGAATTTAATTTATCTCAATTCTCAGGAGATTTGTTGCTTTCACCTGCCAGGATAGGATTTGGTAAATATTGTCAGGATTAATATTTCCTTATTATCATGAAATTGTTCAGGAGATGCATTCTAATAAAAAATCTCCCTCTTCCAAAATGTAATATATGATTGGGTATTATTCATTGGTTGTACCTTGTCTTCTGGTCTATGGTTCATGGATAAATACTAACGTCACATGAGAAAATATTGTTTAGTTGACTACATTTTTTTGATTATAATATATAAAACTGAATATATATATATAATTATATATAATAATATAACAATGAATTATGTCAATTGCTACAGCTTTTTCCTTTGAGATTTTCTTAAGTTTTGGTCTTTCTGGTGTTAAATTTTTTAGCCATGTAATCCATGGTATTACAGTTAAATGAGTAACTACTTTGTGTCTTTTGTCATTTTAATGACAGTTTTGCTGACTTTATTATAAACCCTTTAGACATAAAAAATGAAAGAAATTGTTTACTTGAAATTAATTGTGCAGCCTCTAGATAAATAACAATAAGGTATTGGGAGAAGAGTACCTATCTTCTGAGGATTCGGAAAATTGAATTTAAAAATTTTTTAAAACATGGACTTTGATGAAATAAATGTCTAGTATCATTGGATTTGGGGATGGAACAGTATAGATTATATTTCTTAAAGGTTTCCACCAAAATGACTGGGTCGCTTTTCTCAGGAACACATTCAATGTTCAAAAACCTTCTTAATTAGTAACAGGAAGAACAGGATTATTAAAATGAACATATTATCCAATAATCATATTGGTTGTCAAACTGGATAACTGGTTGCTGGATTATTTATGAATTGTTTACATCTAACACATCTTTTCTAATCCCCCTTTTTTTGTTTTGTTTTGTTGTTGTTTTGCCATAGTAGAGATGAGAAGCACATATATACTATACTTAAGAATTTGTCTTAGAAAAAATGCCTATTTTTAGCTCTTTCCTCCTAATGTCTTATTTTTAAAACCTTGTTATGTTTGTTACTCTTGGAATTTAATCCAATATTTTGGTGCCCTTCTTGAACTATAGATCACAGAAAGGAGGACAGTTTTATATCATTAGTAAATATCTGAGCAGTGTGGTTGTTATTTTTATGCTTATTAATCTCTAAATGTTTTCTAAGCATTTTGTACAAAACATTGTGGGAAAGAGGCACAAGGAAATGAACTGTTTCTGTCAATGAAAATCTTAATACTGAATTGCTGTTTTAGCTTTTAATTTACATTCAACATATTTGTAAGTTAAGTAGTTGGTTCTTATATCCAATTTAAAGTCCATTTTCTTTGACTTGTAGGTTTTGGCTTCTCTGTAAGCATAGACTAATTGCAAACATTTATTCTTGCTTAAGGAAAGGAGAAATAGTCAAGAGATATTTGTATATTAGACCTAGCCCTCTGTTTTCAAGCTTTATGATATAGGATTATATCTTGTTTCACATTGGGTTATAGAATTACTAATAAAGTAGATCAATTGGCCATTATAGAGAGAACTTTTTCCTGTTATTTCTGTATACGAATCACAATGAGAAGTCTGAGGCCCTATGCTGTATTACTTGTGTGACCTCAGGGAAATCATTTAGCCATTTGCGGCCATCTCTTGTCTCTTTCTTATTAAAATGAAAGAATTGAACTATATGATAGATTTCCTTCCAGTTTTTTTTTTTCTTATGAACTTATTTTATACATCTGTGGATTTTGGAGTCTATTACTTTTTTAAGTTGGAATAAAAACATATATAAAATAAAATTTAAAAAAAAGATGGAGTACTCATTTGACTTAGATTTAAGAGACCTACATTACCACCTATTCAAAACATTGCTGGTTGTAATTTCTCATTAGAGTCCTTGGGAACTGCAGATCATTTAAAGAATAACCAGTGACTATCTTTTCTAATTCAGGGCAGTACAATGGATACCCTCAAACACTTTTCCCCCCTTTCTCACCCCTCCTTCCCTCTTCCCCCCCCTTTTTCTGTCTGTCATCTCACTTTCACAGATCTTACTTCTGTAGACTCTTTCAGATCTAAATCTGTGACATTAAGTGCCTTCCTCAAATTAAAAATAAGACAATATTATGTTATTACCATTTTACAGATGAGGAAGCTAATGCTCAGAAAAAATTAATCACATGGCTAGTAAATAGTGAATCTTGCTTGTCTGATGCCTTTTTTCAACCAAATAAGAACCTTAAAAAAGCATTTTGGGAAACCAGAGGTACTAAGATGACTTCTATCTGAATAAGGTTTTATGCAGCAAGTGATGTTTGAACTTCCCCATGAAGGGTTTAGACAGGTGTAGGTGGAAGGCAGAGACAACAACATGAGTAAAGTCAGCATTATTTTCCCAGAATAATGACTGGTTCAGTTTGTGGCAATGGAGACTCTAGAAGATTAGTGAGAAGTAAGTCTATGAGTGAGAAATCGGCTAGTTTATGGCCTTGAATTATGGAATCGCAGCATACAATCCCATTTCCTGCTCTAATCCAGGTTACTGAGGTTGGAGTGGAGCTTGCTAGGACCTGCCTCTATTGGGAAACTGCCTATATTGAAGTTGGAGACTGCCTCCTAGTCGATTGAAAACATAATGGCCTATGAACTTGTTTCTTCATGAGTTATACTAAATGGGCTGCTATTTGTCCCCTTTTGAAATCTTCATGGGGAGGTGGAAGTAAATTTAAAATTCTTAAACATAAACCTCCAGGGCATGCATTATGATCTAAAAATGACAAATCTAGTAAATTCTTTTCATGTTAATTATTTGAGAAACAAATTAGTAAGTGTTGCTTTCACACGGGTATTTTCCAGAATTCTTCTCCCACTTACCCAGCTGCTTTGTTTAAAGCTGGCTTAAGAAAAATTTTGTTTGGTTGGTTTTGGATTACCTGGTCCTTTCACACATGAGGAATGCGCTAGTTATTTTGACTGTCATGCTTTCATATTGATTTTCCAAGTGGTAATGCTAGATATTCTGAGACTAATCTCTTCATTGGCAGCATTGAATGTTGTTTCCTTGTTCTTCTACTATTGCTCCTCAGTTAATAAAAACTTGCTTTCTTCCATTCATCAAGGGCCTGGTTTTTAATGACAGTTTTACACAATACCATGAGGTAATTCGCAGGATTTTAGGAGATGGACAGATTCTCAGATACAGGGCTGTGGACAGTGAAAAGAAATCAAAAGCCAAGATTTCACTGGAGCCTATTTCTACAGTGGCAAGTCAGCTAATGAAATTTAGGTAAATGGACATCTGCTTGGATTCAAGTGTTTTCACACAGTTTCTGAAACACATACCTGAAACAACAATAGTCTGGGCTCTGAAGTGAGCACTGTCAACACCTTTCATTTGTCATGTCTCTTTCGCCTTCTATCATTTAATCAGCATCTATTAAGCACCTACTGTATATGTGCCAGACATTCTTGATAGGTCCTGGGCACAGAAGGACTGAAATAAGGTAATCCTTATCTTTAAGATGCTGATATTCTCCTGACATGGACACAGATAAATAAATACAAAATTCACAAAATAAATGAAGTGTAACTAATACATGTTAGTTATTCTGGTGGTAGGAAGGACACTGACAACTGAAGATTCAAAATGAATCTTGTGTAGGAGGTTACATTTGATCTGAGCCTTGAAGGAAGCCACAGAGTCCAAGAAATAGATGTGAGAAGGGAGTTCATCTCAGGCATTAAAGACCACATGTACAAAGGCATAGAGATTGGAGATGGAATGTTGGGAATGGAAAATAACAAGTAGGTCAATTTGGCGAGAAAGACTTTGGCTCTGATTATTTATTTTCATGCCATAACAAGCCAAAAGCAAGAAAAGCTTCTTCCTGTGTGGGGTGTGTTATGAAGCAAACAAACAATGATATAAAAAGTAGGATCTTTATAGAACTGAGTTACAGCTTGGGATATTTTCCATAATAATTCTAAAAATATTTTATTATGCATTTTTTCTAATAAATTGATAAATTATTTTCCCCTTTGGAAACACAGACTTTTAAAGCCAAGTGATTTTGAGGACTTATTCCTGGGAAAATAGCTTTGCTTTGTAATGAAAAGAATCAGTCAGTGTTTCAGAGGTTGCCTCTAAATTTATATTTTTTAATATATTTATTTTGAAGAAATTTTCAAACTTCTCCTACCTTGTTCAATTACTTGCCAAAGACAAAGCAGCCTTTTTGAAAATTAATATTTACATTATAATAAATGTTCTCCTGAAAAAAAATTTTGGGTATCGTCATTCTCATTAAATCAATCTAATGGAGTGTAGTGACTTAATTGATTTGGATGTCTCATTAGCATGAATCTTGGCAGGCAGTTGTTTTTGGATTATTCCGATTTGCAACCATTTGGGGTAGTTGTTCATAAGAAAAATGCCCTATATCTACTCTTAGGTTGGCTCATAGTGCTTCAGCTTTACCAAATAAAGTCACAACTTCAGTCAGATGAAATATGGAAAAAAAGGAAAATGTTATACATGAGTACATCATTTTCTGATAAAATCCATATTTAATACATTTTGAGTTATTGTTGTGAAGTTTACAGAGCAATATTTCAAATGATGCAAACTAAGAAAACAATCTTAAAAATATTGACCATCTTCTTTTAGTATTGCTTTTATTGTAAAGATTGATACAGTAAGTGAAACACTCATTTTGAGGGCAGTTGCAGCTACTGATTCTTTTGACATTTCAATTTTTCATTACTGTCTGTATTATATTAAGAATGCCAAATGGATCTAGCTTCTTACTTGATTAAGGGAAATTTAGTTCCAAGATTTTTGTGTGTATTTCTTTTTTAATCCTTTCAAGCACTCTATTTTCAGATTTCACTCTTCTTTTCCTCTCCGCCTTTGCTTCTTGTTCTCTCTCTCTGTCCCTCTTTTACTGTCTTGGTCTCTTTCTATCTGTCTCAGTCTTTCTCTCTTTCCTCTTCCCCCACTCCAGTTGAAAAAGTTAATTAAACTTGCCATTTCTTGGTTTCTTAAAATAATCCAGAAATTGTATGGAAATATTATGGGCTTGTCAGCAAGTTTAGTGTACCCTTTCTGATATTTAGCATGTTACTATATAGCTTCTCATAATCCATAAAAGTGAAGATATCATGGCCACTAGATTAAATATACTTTGTTTTATTTTTACTTTTAATGAGGAAAGAGAAGAAAATAAACAGGAAAAATAAACTATATCAAACCTTTTCAAAGATGCCTCACTACTTATTCCTATAGTAGTTTTTCTCTACTTGTTGAGAATGTTCCTTCTATTCTGTGTGCATTGAAGCAAATTTAATCCCCCTTACACCGTTCCCTTACCCCATTTCTCTTCAGCCAGTTTTAACTTAGTCTGAAGAGAAGCAGTAGGGAATCTGAGAAGGTGGGCCACAAACAGGATGTGGAAGACAATTTGGAGCCTTTAAAATGCTCTTAAATTTGAGAGGAGAGATCCAGATCATTGGTAATAGGAGGGTCAAAGAGAGATAAATGAGATTTCTGCCATTTTTTACTTCTGTAACTTAATCTCACCTGAGATTACCTAACTTCTTCTGTAAAACGAGTCCCCTCTAGTTTCATGAACTAATTCCATAATTCTATGAATCCTGATAAATCTAAGAACTAAGTCATCCTCATTTTGTGTCCTATTTTGGTGCTTACATTCCAGAAATCTATTTCTGTTTTATTATTCTGATTCTGCTGTTTGGAGCAGAGACCAATCCCTAACTGAGGATAAAGGAGGTTGCAGGGCTGTCATTTGTTTGTATTAAAGAAGGAATATAGAATCTATCAGGTTTAGTTTATAAAGTTACTGGCATTACACTGATTTTAACAAGAATAAGAATTTTCTTTGGCTCTCTGTTACCAAGTCGGTTGAATGGCATAACTAAACATGTTAGGAATCTGATAAATTGATTTGGAATCACAGTAAAGAAGATGGAGCATTGGAATTTTTTGTTTTATTTCTTCATTTAATATGCAGTAGGAGGGAGTTTCTCTTCCCCAGATCTAGCAGATCCAAGACATGGGGATAGGGATAGATTTCTTGACTGGGTACCTTTCTGAAGAACAAATGTTGAGACTTTACTGATTTCAGGAAGTTGGAGTCAGACATTAAACGTAATAACTGAATGATTATAGGACCCACAGAGGACCAAAGGAATATAGTAATTTGATTTTAGAGCCTTTTTTATTGTCATCTCATTGGGGCAGAAAATTCATTTGGATTTTTTCTTTTAATTTATCTGCATCACTTTTTCTTCTTTTAAAACTTATGACTGTGACCATGCTCTGGTTCTTATGTCAGTAAAGTTGCTGTCAACTCTCTTTTTTTCTTCATTTTAGTACTTCCATAAACATATTTATGACTAATTTTATTTACAGAATAGTATAGCATCTATGAATAATTTTCTAATGTCTGCATAAATTTTTTAGGAACATGCAGTTAAAAAAAATTTACACTTCACTATTTTTTTGAGACTGTTTATTTTTCTCTTTCTGTGCAACACTTGATAATTTATTTATTTATGTACTAGGCCAGGCAAAATGAGGCAATATTATCCAATGTGGTCATGATGATTTCTGCTGTCAAGATTTGTCAGTTAATGTATGTACATTTTTTGGTGGAGTTGTAGCCCTGTGTCAGAGATTTTGTAGATGGAATAAAGGAGAGAGCCTATATTAATTTGTACTTGGTTTGGTGACAGTCTGAAATTCCTAGAAAGGAACTTGGAGCTCATTGTGTTGTCTGAGACAGAGTTTGTGAAAACTAAAGCTCATTTGTTGGAGTGATATTGAAATGAAGTTCATAAAACATTCATAAACTCTGCTATGTTAAGGGATCAAATTGCTGCTGAAATTTCCAGACATACAGAGAGAACAGCTTGCATTTGACACAAATCTCATGGTTAATCCCCTTTGAAGGCTCTTTATCCCCTTAATTAATGCCTGCCTATGTATATGCTTGTCATCTGGAAAAAAAAATGCAAAGAAATTTTTTCAGTTATATAGAAGTGAAATAGCTTAATAAGAAAGAAAACATCTAGGTCAGTAATTTTTAGAATGTTAGTATTTCAAATTTATTATAGGATTGTAATTCAATTGTCCGTCAGTTCTTCCCTGTGTGTGTGTGTGTGTGTGTGTGTGTGTGTGTGTGTGTGTGTGCGCGAGGTAGGGGGGAAGGACACAGAGGGGCATTCCTCCTTACCCCACTCATATTTTAGTCCATACTGAGAATATCCTAGCCTCTGTGTGACTTTTCCCTTGTTTTGGGACCTGAAGTTTCAAGAAAGATAATTATATTTAAATGGAGTATCTTTTTATTATAAATTTTGGAGAATTTCATGAGAAACTTGGAAGGGCTATTAAAAAAAAATCCATTCATTAATTAGCATTCTATTACAGCAGTACTTATTTCAGCAATTATGTAGGCTTTAGTAATATATATATACACACATACACAATCACATGAACTTGTATTTTATTAAAATACTTAAATTTATGTAGTATTTTCATGTTTGTGAAATGTGTGTATGATTATCATATTTCACAAATGAAATTTATGTGAAATTATCATATTTCACATAAATGAAATTTTCCATGTTGGGTCATCCAAATTCTGAATGTGGGAGGTCAGATTGGACTTCAGGGCCTGATGTCAGGTTTAACATTGCGCCTTGAATGCTATGTTGTTTCTTGTAGAAAAAGCTACTGAATTTTTTTGAGCATGCAGAGTGACATGATTAACGATTGTGCATTAAAAAGAGTATTTTGGCTGCTGGGTAAAGGCCAGATTGGAGATGAGGTAATCTGGGGTCTGTTAGAATAGCACAAGAAAAAATAATGGGGTTAAAGGGGTTGTATGTCCTAGAAGTAGAATTAAGTAGCAGCTGATTAGATGGAATTGTGAGGAAGGCTGTAAGAGGGAGAGGAGTCAAAAAACCTTTCCATTTGCTTATAAAAGACAATAATTATCTGTCTCGGGACAAAATATTTTCCTTTATACTGCTGTTCTAAACAAATAACGATTGCTGGCCTGCCTAGAAAAGCTGGACCACCTTAGCTGTTAAATGCAAAGAGGAAAAAGCATTGTGGTAGAATAAAGGGAACTCAGTTCAAATAAATAATTTGAACAGACAGTAGAACTGTGAACATGAACTTAATTAATGAATGTTTATAGCCATCAGCCCAAATTATGCCTTTAGTTTTAATAAATGAGGAATATAGTTGAGAGTCAGATATTTGTAATTTATGTAATTTTGTAATTATTTTTTTGTAATTATTTGTAATTATGAGCTACAAGATAACATGATTTGTTCTAAATTACACACACACCCACCATAAATTTTATTTATTTATTTATTTATTTATTTATTTATTTATTTGTTTGTTTGTTTATTTTTATGGTTTCTTCTACCTTTTTTTTTTTTTTTTAAAGCTTTTTATTTGTATAACATATGTATGGGTAGATCCCCAGCATTGATCCTTACAAAGCTTTCCATTACAAATTTTACCCC
>JAJPUD010000445.1:421052-431529 GCA_023553655.1 Myrmecobius fasciatus
GTTAAAGCTTTTTATTTGTATAACATATGTATGGGTAGTTCCCCAGCATTGATCCTTACAAAGCTTTCCATTACAAATTTTACCCCCAGTCCCCTCCCCTCCCCTAAATGGCAGGAAGTCCATGACATGTTAATAATGTTGAATTACTTGACAAGTACACCATAAATTTTAAATATACTTCAAAAGCAACATTTTGTTAGGCTTTGGGAAGATATAGACCTCGGTTGTGTTTTCTGTGTGTACACCTGTGTACAGTTCATACCAAGTTGTTCATTTGAGCTAATCTTTAGCTTCATTTTGACAAAATAAGGCACTATAAGATTTGTCTTGTGGAGTTATAAAATTAATTTTGCTAATATATTATTGCATAAGATAAACCTGTGCTTTGAATCCCTTGAGAAGAGTACCAAAATCCTGGTGAAGCAGAATTTTAATATGGCAACATAAATGAATTCTGTGTGAAAGATGCAGAAAATATCACAGAATTTTAGAGTTATATCAGAGATTTACAGATAATCTGGTTCAAGTCATCCATTTTATTTATTAGGAAACTGAGCTCTAAAAAGTTAGTGATTTGCTAAAATATTTCATTTTAAGAGATACATTGAGCCACTGAAATTAGATGTTGATAAAAGTCACTTAAAAATCTTCTAAAATAATTTTCCAACACTTAGATCAATTTGATTAAGTATGAGATAAAAAAGCTTAGGAAACACATAACTGAGTTAGAACTTTTCTATATTTTGGATGTGTATTAAATACCAAAGGTATTTAATTTTGAAGAAAACTCTTTAAATTTGGGATACTTCAAATAAAATAAAGAACACAACAATAAATAAAATTCAAATAAAAAGAGGACATTATTAGTTAAAATTATTAGTCTATAGGTGTTATAAATACTATGTTTTTTCAATTTCTATTTCCCATGTCTTCTTTATCCTCTCATGTTCAATATGAAGGCAACATATAATTAAAATGTTTTTGCATTAATAAAATCAGTGGAGTTAAAATGAGAATGGCAACCTATAGCTGGAAAAAAATTTTTTTGTAACAAGTTTCTTTGATAAAGGTCTCATGTCCAGGATGTATAAGAAATTGATTCAACTGAAGCTGTAAAATGAAATAAAATTCCTTTCCCGTCTCCATTTTTTTCTTCCCTTCTTTCTTTCATTCTATTTTCTTTTTCCTTCTCCCTTCCCTAATGTGGGGGAGAGGAAATGGAGATAAAGTAGCAAAGGGGGGGGGGGAAGAAGGATTATCAATGGATCTTTTGAAAAAGCAAAGATCAGAAGGCCAAAAAGAGGCATAGAAAAACAAGGTAGCTTAAAAAGGTTAAATTATATATATATATATACTTTCTTATTAAAGCAAATTGTACAGAATAGAGTATAGTTTCAAATAAAACCTTTTTCTCATTTATATACAAACACTCATTTTATTTGTTAAGAATAAATTTAATTTTAAAAAGTCAGTCCAAGCAGAGCATGATCTAAAAGAATCTGTGATTCTGATTTTTGAATAATTTTTAAAAGTGGTTTACAGACCTACATGAATGGTTCCCTTTACTAAATAAATAAATTGAATGTAGTTCTTTCAATTTTCTGAAGACTGCATTTTAATTTTATTTTTTTACAATTAGGTTCTGAGAGAAGATATTAATGAAAGTTAGGATAAAGACTAATTAAAAAATTTAATGTGTTAGGTTGTTTCTCATATTTTAAAAAAGTATGGCCACAGATCAATCATTGAGTCTCTTTGAAGTTCAGTTTCTTCATTTATTAATGGGGTTTTTCTGAATGATTTTTAAGGACCTTCTTACCTTCAAAATTCTGTTGTTTTAAGAGTACAAGAAAAATCTAGCTTAATTCAGCTAGACAAATATTTATTAAGTTATGGTTAGACAAGGTAGGTTAGATAAGATAATTAAAATTATAAAAATATCAAATAATTTTAAGAAGTTTTAAATAGTGACTGCTTTCAGAGACTTGTCTAGGAAATTTAATTTAACTTATTTTATGCTGAAAGTATATTATTATCCTTTATAACACTGTGTCATGAGAAGATGTTTTTGCCTCCTGACTTTGGTAGGGGGAGCAGAACAGAGAGAGTGTATTCAATGTTAGAGTGGCAGTAAAACAGCTATTTGAACGTCATTTGTAAACCTCAAATTCTAGATGGATTAGTGGATGGATGACTGGACTCTTGAAATCAAGAAAACCTGAT
Source organism: Myrmecobius fasciatus (assembly GCA_023553655.1). Taxonomy (NCBI): domain Eukaryota; kingdom Metazoa; phylum Chordata; class Mammalia; order Dasyuromorphia; family Myrmecobiidae; genus Myrmecobius; species Myrmecobius fasciatus. The sequence goes on from JAJPUD010000445.1 coordinate 423,276, forward strand.
TTCATATTCTTTCTCTGGTTATAACTATATAACCCTAGATAAGTCACAACTTCTCCTGGCCTCAATTTCTTCATCTGTAAAGCAGAGATAATAATCTCACAACACATCATAGGATTATTATGATGATCAAATTAGTTAACATCCTTTGTAAACCTTTATTATAAATACTAGCTGCTATGATTGTTATTGTTGTCATAAGTATTAAAACTATTACTCTAAAGATTCTTCTGGAGTAAGAGGTTAATGTTTTATAATGGTCTTTTCCAAAGCGACAGAGTGAATTAAAATATAGAGAATTAGAATATAATAAGAATAGAGTAGGAATTTGAAGAGGAAAGATAAGAATACAGAGTTTTTGAATCTGATTTGCTTTCTATCAATTTGCATTTTATTGACTTTTGTGTTTCATGTTGATAATGCTTTCTGCTCTTATATGGTTTTGTATTACTGATGGTTAGATTGGTCATGATCAACATATTTAATTGAAAAAATTTAAAATTGATGTTTTATTTTATTGATTTATTTTAAAACTACAAACATTATACTCAAATTAGTCCCATCTTCTAAAACAGTTAAGCAAAACATCCTTTGAAGAGTGATTGGATTGATAATACATGCAGAAGTCTTTTTTTTTTTTTTTTAAAGATCCAGTTTCCAAGGGAACATCAGTTGCTAGTGTATTTATATCATAGTCTAGACTGAATTTGCATGCTTTGGAATATGGAAATTGTTGATGTTTTCCCATCTGAAACAAACAAAAAACAAAAACAAAACAGAACCTGATGTTTATCTTTAGAGAATTTGACCATTTTCCCTTACAGTTTTTCTCTCATTTCTCATATTTTTGAAAGCAATGTTATTCAATCAAGGAAGGGGAGGGGAAGAAAGAATGATGCTGCTAGTATATCTCTCCCTAGAAATATAACTTGTTGAATTGCCTCAGAATTTAAGAATGTATATTTATCTGAAGCAGAAAAGAAAAAAGAAGCATTGTTGGTTTCTCTAAATCTTCCAAGTCACTAATTATAGAAAAAGCAACTAAAGTAACTCTTAGATTCTATCTTATATCCATCAGAATAGCAGGGATGACCAAAAAAAAAAAAAAAAAAAAAAAAAGGAAAGATGTTGGAGGGACTGTGGAAAAACATATATGCATGATTTTGTCAGCATTCCAAAAAGCAATTTATATTTATATATGAAAGTTACTGAAACGCATGTGCCCTTGGACCGTCTACCACAGCTGGGTCTATAACCAAAAGAGATCAAAGAAAGATGAAAATATCCTTAATGTACACAATATTTATAGCAAATTTTCTTTTTTTGGGGGATAGGTGACAAAAATTAGAAACTAAGACAGTGTTTAACAATTCATGAGTTAATAAGTTGTATATGTATGTGATGGAAGAGAAATGAAGTAATAGATCTCAAAAAGACATGGAAAAACATTGATACAGAGTGAAGTGAAAGTACTAGAAGGACAAATTTTTACAATTATCAGTTTATACAAATGAACAATTTTGAAAACTTTTATAAACTAACAGAATGAAATGAGCAGAACTAAAAAACAAATTACATGACAACTATCAACAACTTTGAAAGATATAAAAATTATGATCAGTTCAATGTGTATTTGTGATTCCAGAGGGCTGATTATAGGGAGGAGATGGTTTTATGTTTTGTAATTACACACACCCACACATAGAGAATTTATTTTGCCTGACCATGTTTCTGTGAAGAAAATTTGTTTTTTCCCCCTTTTCCAATGTATTAATAGTACAAATTAATCTTAGAAATGTGCTGTGAAAACACTATCTGAATCTAGAGAAAGAACTAATAGAAATGGGAATAGAATGATTTTACATGTACATATTTGTCTAATGGTGGCCATCTCTAAAGAGAAGGGGAAGGGGAGGAAAAAAAATGGGGAAAAAAGGAAAGTTGCATGATAACTTTATTATATGTTTAAAAGGAATAACAAGTTATACATAAAAGGTTTCAGTTTCATGTGCAATAATTTTTTTTCCTATTCTATGTCATAGATATACATGTTTTATTTTTTAAGGTCAGAATAAAATAAATAAAATAAAATAAAAATATTTCTCTCCTGAAGCAGTTGTTGAACATTTACCAGAACACCCCTAGACTTTTAAGAGATCACTCCCAAAGTGGGGATAATCTCTAAACGTATGTAATATAAAATCAAAACACATCAATATAACTGAAAGCATAAATAAAAACCAATGTAAGCTCCAGTAGTAATAATTTTGATAGATAATAGATAGACTCTAATTTCTTAACTAGAACTTTTCATAGTTGTGGAAATACTTCTCTTGGCTAGGAACTGAATCTTGTCTTTAGCAAGAAGAGTTTGGAAAGTTATTTGGAAAGCAACAAAAGGAATTCTCTCATCCTCTACCCCCTAGATTTAACAGGAAAACAACTGAAATGAACAAGTCAGAAAAATACAGTTGCCTCTCAGAGATTTTCTCTGGATTCTCTAAGTAGTTTGCAAATGAGACAGTTATGAACACACTTGGATCAAAAAACTTTGAGTTAGGGGCAGTGGATAGAGCACCATCCCTGAAGTCAGGAGGACCTGGCCCCAGACACTTAACACTGCCTAGCTGTGTGACCCTGGGCAATTGCCTCACACCCCCCCCCCAAAAAAAATACAAAAACAAAAACCCCACAACAAAAAACAAACCAACAACAAAAAAACTATTTGAGTTAGCTAAAAGTTCTTCTTGAACTAGTTTGCATTTGGTCATATTAAATTTTTCTTATGACAGAACGGTTTGTTGAACTGAATATTTTTTCTTTAACATTTTTTTTTCTACTTTTGTTGACTTCTGTTTATTTACTGGATATCCAGTTCAAAATGAAATTATAGCACTCTTTGATCAAATTTTGAACAACTCTTACAATTTCGGTTGCAGATGTTTTAACTTTTGGAGAATAGTTCTGATTTAGTTTTAGCCTTTTCTGCATTATGTTTGTGTATCTCCTGAAACTTAAAACTAAAGAGAAAGGAAATTTTGCTAGTAAATTTGCATAAGATATTGCATTCATTTGAAAACCTTACTGTACTTACTTCCTTTCCAGGATGAGAAGGATAGAAAATGAGATGAGCTTATATTAACTATTGGGAAGAATGTATAATCTAAGGCATAGTTCTACTCATAAGATACCAGTAGTACCTAATTTAAAATATGTAGAACACTAAATTTAGAGATTTGTGTGCAATTCAAATAATATATAGATATATAGATATATGTATCTCAGATCCTATGTGACACTGTCACTTAGGAAACAGTTTATTCTGAGCTCTAAAAATACAGCATGGTTAAGCAATGATGAAAATTGGTTACTATCTTTAAAAATTTGCAGGAGTCTGGTTGATTCTTCTGTGAAGAGATGGGATTGTGTAAGGATTTTGATCATTATATGATCAATAGTCTTCTTAATTAAATTTTATTGCTATTTGTTATGAGGCAAAATAGAATTACTATCTTCTAGACTATGATTTTCTGGAATTTTCTCAGCTTTATAGTAGGACATTTGCAAGGAAATAAATGAATAAATTTTAAATTCTCTCCCCCTCTTGTCCAACTTTCTTTTTTTTGGGTTATTTTCCTCATCTTCATTCTACAACTTTATGTAGCCTCAGAATTAACATGTGGCAAAGTAAAGGAAAGCAGTAGATGAATCAAAAAACATTTATTATGTACTTACTGAATGAATTAACTTTCCCCATGATTGGGAACATGGAGTCTGAAAAAATGATATAATGAGCACAAATTGGGGGGTGGGGTGGAGGGAGGGTGGGAAGGATGCTAATGCTTTCTTTTTTTAAGTAACATGTTTTTTCCAACTCCCTTCCTTTTCTGACAGTTAAGAAAAAGTCTGAGTTATGAAGAAGTCTGAGAACAATTTTTATGATTCTATTGTGGTTTTTAATCTTTATGAGGTTTTTCATCTGGATAAAAATACTTACATAAGGATTTTTATAAGACATTTTAACCCTTTGAAGGAAAGCCTAGAAGCTGAGAAACATCTTACTATTTTGAGAAAAAGTTCTTTCCATTTTAAAGCAAAAGTATGTTTATGCTGATTTTTGACTCTTTCCTGTCCATTATATGCATATTTTGGGAAGAAATAAATTAGAAACTGTTCTGAGCCTGAGGTATTTGCTCACACCCTGTCAGTATCGAGTTGTGCTGGTATACCCTGTTTTACTCAGCTTCATCTACCTTTCATTCACCTTTTATATGCTTAACAGGATGGATCACTCTTTTGTTTGTTTCCTTGATTTGTATCATAGTCCAACCTGTCCAACTAGAGGTATTCAGTTGCTGTGGTGAACAGAGAAGTGAACATGCTTTTCTCATGCTATAAAGTTCTTCTCCACTCCTCTTCCTCTTTTAAAAGTTATTTCATAGTATTGACCAAACTTTTAATTAAGATCTCACTGTCATTATCAATAGTTCTTTGAAGCTTTGAAAATTGGGTATTTTAAATTTATTTTCTGGTTTATTTTTGGGATATTGCCTGTCTTGCAGTTGTTTTTTTCCTGCTGCATTAAGATGGCAGATAGAGTGAAAAGGAAACTTGACATGAGATATTCCTCTTTTTCTGACATTTGTTGTAATGACTCAGTGAAAGCCTTGAGGTATTTCAGGTTATTGAACAGCAAATGATAAACTTTGGAAATCCAGAAAAGGCTTTTTGGTGATATACTTCAGCCCGCTTTTTTTTTCTGAGTGGCCAGAACCTAATTGACTTTCAAGATTTAAAGTAACCCCTGGAATAGAAGTTAAGGATTTTGTTTTTGTGGTTGTCCTCAGAATCAAGATCATATTTTCATTGAAGATGTTGCTTTACCAATATTTAGTTTCTAATGTAGTAGCAAAGACATCCCTTTCTTTTTTATATTGCTTATGAAGTGAAAAATATTTCAGCTATTTTTTTACTCTTGGATTTTGGTGCAGGGCTTTTGGTATATTAGCATATAAATGAAACAGATAAATTCCTTTTCTACATACTGATTCTGTACATTTAATGTTATGTGTTTACAAATATAGAATTATACATAGGATCACTGAGCAGTAGGAAGTTAATGAAGTATCAGATTGTGTGGACCAGTTAATTTTTTATATAGTCACAAAATATGTACAAAATGTAAATTAGCATTTTTGTTTATTTACTCCAAGAAATAATGTTTAGGATTGCTTGATGTTATAATAGGAACAGAAATAGTAATTGGATTTGTCATTTCATTGGAATAGGGAACTTCTTAATATGGAAACTCCTTCCACCAATGCAGAACTATTTCTCTTCTGATAATTACAGTTTTATAGAATTGTATAAATACTTATGAGATTAACTTGTCCAAGTCCAAAAAACCCAGTATTTGTCAGAGATTGGAATTCAACATCCATTCCTCCTGGCTTGGAGACTGGCTTTTTAGTTACTATGGTAGGGTTTCTTTCTCCCTGTAAGTATATTCAGATAGTTATTTCTTTGACTTAAAAAGGGGAAGAGAATTCACCTTATGATAATGAATAATATAAAAATGACATTTTTTATAAACCCAAATGACTTTCATTCTCCACCTTCCTTCCTTCTAAATACTGTTTTGTTCAAAACCAAAGAATCTTGGCCCCAAATGGGGCATTCTTGGAAATATATTGATAAGACAGTTCTGCAGTGTATAGTCACCATGAATTAACTAATAGCTCCAATTAAAATTAAAATTTATGAAAATAGCAGGCATTTCTCCCTTTTAAGTAGTCACTCAATTAAAAAACCAACCAAACAAAAAAACCAAGACAACATTCTTTACATATTAGTCCTTTCTGAGAAGGAGGGATTGGTGATAGTTTTAAATAATTACAAGAAGTACTCAATGGGGATTGCCAATTTTGTAGTCCTCTTTGGCTGACTGCCATGGATTATGTATACCCCCTGGTGTTTTTTTCATATCAGGAGAGGTGGGGAGAATTGGGTTTGTTTGTTTGCAGGGAGGTAGAATTCTGCATTCTAACACTGCAAGGATTTATGGTATCATCACATCCATGCCCCTGCATAAAGCAGGATTATAGCTAAACATCCTTGATAAATTGATTTGGACTATTCTTTGCTAATGGAACTTAATGGATTCATATTTCTAGCTAGATATTGATATGGTAATAATAGTGGTAATAGAGTGACTCCATGATATTGGGGATTTCAATGATTCTAAAACTCTATTTTAGCTAACATTTTCCAAATGCGACTTAGAGCTTGAGTTAATTCAATGTTTAGAATTATTGAAGGACCAGAATGAATAATTCCCTAAAAAACCCCAAAGCATTCCTTGGTAGAACTATCATGTCACATTGTCTACTTACTGGTGCTTCCTCCCTACAATTCTGATGATAGGCAGAGTAAGTATTATTATCTCTAATCCTTTTATTTATAAAGTGGAGATAAAGAGATTATATAACTTGCTCAGTTATTAGGTGAGTTAGTGTCAGAACTGGGGACTTGGAGCTAAGTTTTTAAATGAAAAATACAAATCTGGTTATTTTTTCCTATGTCATGAATAATATTTGTTCCAAATATTCAACAACTATGAGTTGGGTTGGGTTATATTTACAAATGCATTTCAAATTATTATTTTACGTATTTTAAATGCTGAATGTGGGCAGCTACGTGACTGCAGTAGATAGAACACTGTGCTTGGAGTCAAGGAAGACTCATCTTCCTGGTTTCAGATACTTACTAGCTATGTAACCCGGGACAAGATACTTAACCCTATTTGCCTCAGTTTCCTCATCTGTAAAATGAGCTGGAGAAGGAGATGGTAAACTACTTCAGTATCTTTGCCAAGAAGACTCCAAATGGAGAGATTGGATGTGACTGAAAAATTATTGAACAATAACAAATTCGGAAAAAGAATTGTTTCCAAAGGCAATCCTACAAGAAATAATAATGAGGCAAGATGAGGATCCTACCTCAAAGTAGTATTGCAGATTCTTAAGGTAAGACTTATGCTGTCCTTGAACTTGTAGGGGAGGCTACAATGTTATTGCAAATATCACTTGAGAAGTCTCAAACCCTGAATTTGTTATTTTAATTTGTCACTAAGCTATCATGACAGTGTTTACAGAAGTAGGACTATTAACCTTGAGGATTGTTTGCCAGAGTCTAATTTGTTTAATTAAATTCTGCTGAATATTCTACACTTCTTGTTCTAACTACTTTGTAATTACTACTAGTAGTAATAATCACAGCTGTGTTCTGTGCTTTAATAAATGCTTTCAAGATAGTGATTTAACTTAGAAGCAGTCCTGTGGGGCAGAACTAGTTTTGAGTCTTAGAGATGAGATCAAGTGTTTTCCCTGAGAATTCACAAAGAAAGGAATCAGAAGTGCTAACTGGAGGAATTTGCTGTGTCAGTTTATTTATATTGATGTGAAACTCTGATAAAAGAATAGGAAGCAATTATTACATACTAGAAATGTGATATAGTGATTTCTGTCCCTTCCAAACCCACTGAAATTAGCATCACTGCACTGTTTAGAGTATGTAATGGTAAGAAACCTTTCTAATGTTAGTCACCATTAATAATAATCCTGACAGTCTGAAAGATCTTGAATCATGGAAACAGTAAATAATGTCAGTCTACCATATTTATGTACTTGTTGCTTCCTTCAATAACAACTTCTCCCTGTTTGAGTTTGTCTTTAGTTGAGAGTTTTTAAAGAATTGCCATGACCAAAAAATTATCACCGTGAAACAATATGAGCCAGAGGTATTGGATGAAGTTGCTTTGTAGAAGTTATATAAATAACTTAATAGTTATTCATTAATAACTATTGTTATATATAATATAACAAATATTATTAATAATAATTTGTAATAATTATTAACTAATCTCATAAGCAAGAGCAGCCATTCTAATGGTGAGCCCCCTTAAACTTTGCTAGGTAGTTATCAGGTATAACACTTGATCTACCACCTGACTGACAAGACTGAAGTAGTTGCCTTGATTTTGGGTGGCCAGTCATCATGAATGAATGGAAAAAACACTTAAATGCTTACTTTGTGCTAATGCTTTTTAACATTAAGAAAAATATGGGGGCAGCTAGGTGAATAGAGCACCAGCCCTGAAGTCAGGAGGACCTAAGTTCAAATCTGGTCTCAGACACACTGCCTAGCTCTGTGACCCTGGGCAAGTCACTTAACCTCAATTGCTTCAGCAAAAAGCAAA
>JAJPUD010000445.1:431629-470154 GCA_023553655.1 Myrmecobius fasciatus
AAAAAAAATTGATATTTGATTTTTGAATAAAGCACATACTAATTTTTGGAAGAACAGAAGATTTATCTTTCAAGTCTTCTACATAGTCTTTTTGGAAAAAATATATTATTTTTTGTACTTGACATGCACAGAAACTGCGCTGAAAGTTATGAGCATGTCTAGTAAAGTGTGCATCTGTATAACGTATATATGTCTGTATATATGCATATATGAATGTGTGAATGTTATATATGAATGAATGCTCCTTATAATACTGTCATATAATAATATTCTAGAAGGATTTTTAAAGCTATTTGTTGCTTTATTTTTGAGAAATTTTAAAAATTATAAGTATGGCACATGTTTGTGTTTAAAAATACTTCTGACCGATATCTAGTTAATGAAATTAGCTTAAAGGATAAGTTTGATTAGATGTGTCTTGAGAACCATTTTAAAGATTGAAATAACTTTTACTGAAATAAGTCCCATGATTTGAGAACATATTTTACAAATGCAATGTAAAGATGTGAATTTCAGCTTTATCATCAATTTCCCTGTCAAGTGAGCCATAAATCGATAACAGAAGTAATAAGAAACAGAAAAAACCTAATAGGAATGGCATTATGTCATATATGTTTCAGTTAAAGCGCTTTCTTTTTGATTTGCAGACTATAATTTTCACTGACAGCATTAGTAGCTTTTAGCAGAACTGCTACTGACAAGTGACATCCATCTAGTCAGATGCTACCTCATCTGACTTTGCTTCATGACTTTAGTGTCTGTCTGGCTTGAAGCATAGTAAATCCTAATACTTGCCCATGTGTTATTTAATACAAACATGTATAAAAATGAAGATAAGAGTAAATCCTTGTCATGATTTTTCTTGCTAGAGGAATTTCTTCATCTCCATTACATAAAAGCTAAAATTTGCTAATACATATTTTGGTTTTCCCTTATCTGAATCTTTATATACACAATTGAAACCAAAGCATTAAACTTAAAACAAGGAAGAATTCTTTTAGCCAAAAGGCTTAAAATTTCTTTTTCTGATGCTGCACACTATTCTTTTTGGTATGTGTTTGGTGTAATGGTAGATTGCATTGCAGGTGGACAAAAAAGAAGGAGGGTGCAATATTAAGTGGTTTTTTTTTCTTTAAAGTGTGATTTATGGTTTACTATTACCAAATCCTAAAATTTCATCTTGTTCTTTAGGAACTTGTATTAAGTTACAGTGTGACTCACTGCTAGCTTACCTGCCAGAGACTCATGTTATGACGAGAAGGGACATTCTTAGATATGCTCATCATTAGCTTATTCTCCAGACACAACCTATAATTATTTACACAAGAACCATTGTGTAAAATTTGTGTAAAATTTCTTTATGTGTATTTTTCCTTTTTGCGTGTTATTCTGATTAGCTAGTTAAAAAGTTTTTATACCCCCAAAAGTCAACTTGTTTTAGATACATTCAATCTATTCAATCAATTGTGCTTTAACATTCTTCCCTTTCCCTCCCCTTATCCACCAATTTATTTAATTTTTATAATATAGTTCTTTCATGGACCCATTAAGATTGACAATGCAGGTCCTATGGGTCCAGAGGATTGTAGAGTAACAGCTAAATTTTTTTTGTTATTTATTTATTTATATTTATCCAGGAGCTTGCCTAATATACTATTATATAAAATATAGAAGTCATGGTAAAATATTTTTCAAATATGTATCAAAGCTGAAATGAATTTTTTTTTAAAGTTTTACATAGAAGAATTGGTCAAACCTAATAAAGTGAAATCTAGTCTAAAATACTACCCTTGGGTTAAAAAAGTGAACTGTTCAGGAACTGAGAAAGCTTGGCTAGATAGCAGCTTGAATAGAAAAAAAATCAGAAGTATTAGTGAATTTCTCACTAGGAATCTACAATGGGACATGTTGGCCCTCCAAAGCTAAAATGATCTACAGCTGTATTCAGAGAAGCTGGTATCCAGGAATAGAAGGGACAGTCCCAACTTACTGTTTTATGGTCACCAAGCCTAGAACAGAATGCTCAATTCTAGGTTCCCTATTTTAGGAAGGCTAGAAAAGTGACCAAGCTGCAGGTATATGATTTTTGAGAAGAGAAGACTTACTTGGGGGCAGGAGAGCAGTCCACAAGTGGTTGAAGACCTGTCATGTACCAGAGGGATTAGAGTTGTTCTGATTAGTACCAGAAGGAAAATTTAAAAGTTATGGGTGAAAGTTGTGAAATGGTACTTGTTGGCTCAATAGTAAGGGAAAAGCCTCTTAAAATCTGGAGTGCTGAAATGCAGTCCTGACTCTGCATTAGGTTTCTGTGGCACTGGAGGTTTTCAATTCATGGTTGCAGGAACATTGAATACAGATATTCTTATAGGGGTGTGTGTGTGTGTGTGTGTGTGTTCTAATGACTCCAATTAAACAACATAAATTTATTAAGTACTTGTCATGTGTAAGGCACTGTGCTTGCTGCTGAAGAAAGCTCACAAGAGTTGTGTATGCTTATAAAGACATTTACAAAATAAATGTGAGTTAATTATGGGGAAACAGGCACTAGGAGCAGGAAGTATCAAGAAAGACATAGGATAGTAGTATTTGAGCTGAGTCTTGGGAGATCAGGAATTCTGAGCAGCAGAATTTGAAGGAGTCATTTTAGGTATGGGGTGAGGATCCACAGGGGAAATACATATAAATAGGGGGCAAGTGTCACGTATGAGAAACTATAAGAAGCTCAATTTAGTTGGATCTTAAAAACGCATAAGGGGAAATAATGTATAAACTAGCAAAATAGGATTAGTGCCGGGTTGTAAAGAGCTGTAATTGACGAACAGGAGCTATATTTGATTTTAGAGGAAGCAGGATTTGTATTGGTAAATCTGAGATTTTGACATACTTCTGTCTTATGCTCAGGTAGAAATTCTCTTTTCATTTAAATTTTGGAAGCCATTTAAAGAAAGCGTACATTTGTTCACACTAGTCCAAAGGAAACGGCAGTGGTACTTGGGTGCATGTCATACCTCCCTTCTCCTGTTCATTGCAGATTACTTCTTTTTGCTTTTTCACCATAAAGATGACAGATTTTAATATTCTAAGTCCTGAGCTCTTTACTTTGTACTTTTTAAGGTCAAATATTTTGTAGATGTAATCATTGATACCTTTCTTTTTCACCTTTCCATCCCCATTGTAGGCTATAGATTTTTCTTAAGTCTTAGAAAATAGTTGCCGAATAATTTTTATCATAATACATTTTCTTGTGCCACATGCTGTGAAATTAAATATCCTACTTTGTGTAGTGTGTTCATAATGTAATGATGATTGATAAGACCAATAGCCTTTTTTCAAATTATTTTATGACTCTAGGTACAGTAGAAGTGAATGCAGATGTTGGACAAAAATCATCCATCTTCTTCCTATCAATTCTCTACACGTATGTTTTGACAGATGAAATTAAGAGTATTAGTTCCTTTGGACAGTGACAAATGTGGCTTACGAGAAAACCTCAGTTATATCCTTTTAGTGCAGTTCTTTTCCTGCTTTGAAGGGAAATGATTACTTTTGACCTTTAACAGTATTTTTAATGGAAAATTGCTCCTTCCATGATTTGTTCCTAATGGTTTAGTTATTTTAATTTTTGAGTTTAAGTTCTGGGGATTTCAAGTTCATTTTCCTACTCTTCTTATCAAAATCACATTATTACTGGGGATTAGCTAATAGAACTCATAAAAGTTCTCAAAAGGGGTAAAGATCTGATAGTTAATTTTTTTCCTCCACTCAATGAGGTTGGTTAACATCTGGTTCCCAAATTGAGATATGATGCCAATGCATAAAATATATGGTTATAACTTTTTGAGAATGGGAACTATTAGTGAAATGAGAGAGAGAAAATTAACAGAGATAGAAAAAGCTTTTTTTTTTTTTTTTTTTTTTTAACCAGAAGCCTCTGAATGGTGAAAAGGTTCATAGGTGTGTAGCTTTTTAAAACTATAAAGTATCGAAACATTCTTAATTCCTATAGTGCCATCTAGAGTCAGGGAAAGGTATTGATCAGATTTATTATTAAGGCTCTGCGTGTCTCTCCCCTACCCCTAGCCTTCCTCACAATTTGCTATCACCCTACCTTTTTAGCCTAGAAATACTCTCAACTTTACATTTTCTGTTATATCTCAACTGAAATACATTTATCTCTCTCCCCTTTCTCCCTCCAAGCCCCACATACTATATGTAACTGACTAGAATCTAAACATGATGAGGTAGGGACAATTTTCATTTTAACTGAGGAACATCCCTCAATCCCAGTCATTTACTTAGCATAGTACAATGTATGCATTAGGCTTTTAATATATTTTTGAGTTAAATGAATGTTTTTTATCTTTTCTTGTCTGCATTTTTATTTCATTTTTTTCTCATTTTATTCATGCTTAAAATTAAAACATCTTTTATAAAGAATTTTCTGTTGAAATCTTTCGAAGAATTTCAAGACTACTTTTTATAAGTGACATCTATTCTTTCTAATATTTATCTTTATGTAGGTTTAGCCATTTAGTCAAAGGAGTAAGTATTGATCAAAATAAAATGTCATGAATTCAGAAATGTCCAAACTAGCAATTATAATCTGAGAGTTTTCCTTATGATGCAACAACAACCCCCATCTATGCTCCCCCTACCCCCAACACATTCTGCTTTAAAGAACTAGATGTTTATTGTGCCATCATGAACATATTTTTGATTTCATGATTGTTTTTTCAAAAAGTCATCCATGATAGTTGCAATATTTTTAATTGGTACCAGCCATTTAATAACTGTTAAGAAAGGTTTTCTAAATTTTATTTTTTACATTTGTTTCTGATAAAAACTTAAACAGAAATAAATACATATTTTGTGAAATGAAAGTTAAAAAGCCCTGTGGACCTACAAGCACAAATCCCCCAGAAAGAACATCTGCCACATCTGCAACTAGGGACTGTATTCTCCATGTTGGTTGTCTTTTGTTGTCACAATCATTTTTGCGAATTTGTACATATTAAAAAATACAAATAAATAATTTTTTTTCTTAATTATATGTGTCTGATCAAATGTTTCTGTGATGGTCATTCCATATGCTATTTCTTTTGTGCTGGTCATCAATGGCAGCATAGTTCAGTTTACTGGAGTTAGGAAGATTTGAGTTCCAATCTGATATTTGTTAGTTGTATAATATAATCCTAGACAAGTCACTTTGTCTTTCTTAGTTTTCTCAACTGTAAATTGGGGGACCATGTGCAAATCAAACGATCCAATATTTGTAAAGTTTTCAGCACAATATCCAGCACATAGTTGTTGTATCTCCTTTGTTCTTTTTAAATTAAATTAAATTAAATTTTAATTAAAAGCTTTTTATTTACAAAACATATGAGTGATTTTTCTACATTGACCTTTGCAAAAGTTTTTTTTTTCTTTTTTTCTTTTTTGTTCCAAGCTTTTCCCCTCCATCCCCCCACCCCTAGATGACAGGTAATCTAATACATGCTAAATATGTTAAATTATATGTCAAATCCAATATATGTATACATATCTATACAGTTATCTTACTGCACAAGAAACATCAGATCTAGAAAGAGAGAAGAAAAAAAAAAACAACCTAAGAAGGAAAACAAAATGCATGGAAATATTCACAGAAAGCATTAAAATGCTGTGTTGTGGTTCACTCTCAGTTCCCACAGGCCTCTCTCTGGATGTATATGACTATCTTCATCGCTGAACAATATAGGAACTGGTTTGAATCACATCATTGTTGAAGAGAACCATGTCCATCAGTCTTGTTGCTGTGTAATATGTTCTCCTGGTTCTGCTGATTTCACTCAGCATCAGTTCATGCAAGTCTCTCCAGGCCTCTCTGAAATCATCCTGCTGGTCATTTCTTACAGAACAATAATATTCCATAACATTCATATACCATAATTTATTCAGCTACTCTCCAATTGATGGGCATCCATTCAGTTTCCATTTTTTTGCCACTATACAAACTGCTGCCACAAAAATTTTTGCACATGTGGGTCCCTTTCCCTCCTCTAAGATCTCTTTGGGATATAGGCCCAGTAGAAACACTGCTGGGTCAAAGAGTATGCACAGGTATCTCCTTTGTTCTTGAAGAGGACCATGGTAAGGGAGGGGGTAAGGGGAACAGGGGAGAGGGTGGGGAGAGGGTGATGCTGTGACATGCAAGTGGATTGGATTTAAATGAGGGATATCCATAAGGTCACTTTCCTCACTTTACCCTCCAGAACCATCTGGGTCCAGTGACCAGATATATATGTATATAGGATGACTGGGAAAGTCCTGGATGCAATGGGAGATTTCAAAAGCTCTCAGTTTGATTGAGGCCATACCCATTCAATGATTAAGGCTAGGTAACAATAGAAGCAAAGAATGGCTTCTTTCACCTGGTTAAGTCAATCCATCAATCAATCAATTAGTCAATCAGTTTATCAATTTATCAGACTGGGAGGGGAAGACAATCTGGGTTTCTGGACCACTCTGAGTCAATCAAGACCCAATCAATGACCAATTAGGACTTGGCTTGTAGCTTATTGGTCAGTGAATGATTTGTGTTTTTAGGCTTGGTTCTTTTTTTTTTTTTTTTTTTTTTAGGCTTGGTTCTTTTAATAAAGAAATCTAGCTTATTCTCATCTCCTATTCCTACTTATACCCAAGGGAAAAAAAAAAAGAGAGGAAACCTTCCATATCCATTATAAGTTCTCATCTTTCTCAATATATATAAATAGTGGATTTTTTTTTTTTGCATAGTTGAGTAAGTAGTGTTAAAGCATTTATTAAGCACCCATGCCATACAAATAAAAGCAAGTAAGATCTTGTCATCAGAAAGCTTTCATTCTAATGGGGAAGACCAAACATAATGGCTTGTGGAAATGGAGGTAATGGTGTAGAAATAGTGGTGTTGAGGGGGGAGATGTGCACTTGGATCTAGGCAAATTAAGTAAAAGTTTGTCATGGCTCAGAATCCCAAGGGTAGTATGGTTCACATAGTGGGAGATGAGGAAAATCGCTTATGTGCAGTAGCATAATATGGAAATAATGGTTAATATATGATGTGGATAATTCTTTATGGTTATGCTATTTTTGAATTCATTTTATTCCCTAACCTTTCACATACATTTTAAATATCAGTATAGTCTATAGATTTGCCATTTATATATTCATACGTTTGTTTCATTTCAGTGCAACTTGGTTTGCTTAGCCATTCCCTTATTATTGAAAAGCTCAGCTTTTCAAGAAAGCAAAGAGTCTATCCAAGAATACTGCTGGACTTAGTGACAGTAACAGTTTTATTTCATGGGCAATTGTATCCTTTGCCAAACTTCTCTGGAGGTAGTTTTCTGACTCTCAGATAACTTTCCAAGTTATAACATTTCACAAACTGGAACAGACATCAAAGGCAACAAGTCTGGCTATCTCTCTAGAGTACTTATCGCTGTAGTATCTAAATGCTCGGTCTTTCTAAACAGGATTTTCAGGTTGGAAACACTTATTTCTTTGACTGCTGTATTAGTTTCTTGGGTAGAGCACCTTTTCAATAAATGTTCAGGGATCATTTGTCAGAATTTTAAAGTAAATTACAAATGGGTAAGTAAAAGGATAATCTGTTTTTATCCTTAAACTAGGTCTTAGCCCTTTTTTCTGTCCCATTTTCTCATATCCTCATAATCATAATTTATACTTTGTGACATTGTCAAGTTTGCAAAGGATATCTCTTTTGATCCTTATAACAACCTTCCATGATATTATCTCCATTTTTACATTTGAGAAATTTATATTTGTTTTATACATGAGATTTAATGAAATTAAGCAGCTTTACAAGAGCATTCAACTAGCATAAATGTACAAGCTGAAGCTCTCCTGACTCCAATACTCTTGATAGGATCCAGGATCTAAAGCTAAAAGAGATCTTTTAGATCAATTAGGGATGACATCCAATCTAACCATTGAAGGAAGCTATGGATTCCAAGAAGGAAGGAGAGTACATTCCAGAGAGGGAAGACAGCCTGTGCAAATGGGAGTAAAGGAATATAGACTTGGGAATAACTGCAAAGCTGGTTTCTTTGGGGAAAAAAGAATGCATGAAGGAAAAGAGTACTGAAAAAAGGCTGGAAGGGCTAGTGGAAACCAGACCATGGAGCCTTTTGATACTAGGCTGTATTTTTGAGGAATTAGAGAGCCACTGAGAATTTTTAAGGATGGGAATCAGTTCTGTGCCTTAAGAGTATCAAATTGACAGCTTTGTGGAGAATGGATGGTAGGTAGAGGGAAGTTATTTGTTGTTTGTTGTCTGGTTGTATCTGACTCTTGGGGGTCCCATTTGAGGTTTTCTTGGCAAAGATGAGGGAGTGGTTTATCCCTTCCTTCTTCAGTTAATTTATGCAGATAAGGAACTGAGCCAAAGAGAGTTAACTGACTTGTGTCTGAAGGTCATTGTGTCCTGGAAGTTTTTCCATTTATTTATCCATTATTTATGCCATCTAGTTTCCAGGAATGTTATTGTAGTAGTGCAGGTAGGCCACTTAGTGGCAAAGTGGATAGAATGCTGGAAGTAAGGAAGACTTGAATTCAAATGTCTCAGACATTAACAAATGAGTAAATTGATTAAACTCTATCTGTACAATGGAATAATAGCGCCTAATTCCTGGGGCTGAGATAATATTTGTGAAGTGCTTTGTAAACCATAACACACACACACTCCATTTATCTAGCATTCTACTACTTGGCATTTATCTAATGCCTACTATGTGCCAGACACTGTGCTAAAGACTTCTAAAAGTGCTAGATAAATACTAATACTAATAATAATAGTAGTAGTAGTAGTAGTAGTAGTAGTAGTAATGGTGGTGATGTTGTTATTTAAGGGAGAATTAATGAGAGCCAGATCAGGTTCTGTTTGAGAGAAAAATTAAGAAGATTAGCAAGACTTCCTTGTTTTGAACTATTAAACTGTATATGTAATCCATAATGACAAGTACTTTTTTCACACTTAGAAGCCAGCTGTTGTTCAAAGACAAAATTCTCCTTAGGTTGACAAGCTTTTTTATATGATAAGATTTTGCCTTGGGCAGAGGTGGGGAGGAGAATAGGAATTGGTAAGAGATCTTGTATCTTGTGTTATTTAATTGAAGCTGTTATTATTCCATCAGAATAACTTTATGCTTAGGCTTTCCTTGTGTCTCTAACCATTACTTTATGTAGATAGCTAAAGTCTGGCCAGCCACTGAAAATCCTCATTGGTCTCTTGTTCCAACTGAGTCATAATCACAAACCTTCTACTATATGCTGTAAATGATGGTTTTGGGGAAAGGACAATTGTTAATTTAACTGGGAAAAAATTTATGTTCAGTTAGATTTCTACTTTGGTAGAATGATTTTGATAAGAGTTCAATACTTGGGTGCTAGAATCTAATGACAGAGGTGAATATAGATTTAGCTGTCAGAGGTTTGGAAGATGGTAATAGGATATGTTTCCTCCATGTCAGGTGCTGAAATATATTCCAGGCTGGAAGCAACTGAAAAATAGAGCTCTACCTGATAGGTGTCTGACCTATGTAGAATGAACTAATGGGCTCCATTCAATTTGTGCTGGACAGGTATTTCTATCACAGTTGTTACTAATTGGTAGTTCTGTGAGCAGTTTCAGCAAGAGGTATGTTGACTGGATGCTGAACTTAACATATTTGAAAACTAATGGATTGCCCATCCAGAGAAGGTCTGTGAATATGAGCCTTCCCTCTGCCCCAATGGTATCTGCTTAATTCTCGTATCCAGATTTATCATTTTGGTTGAACATTCTATGACCCTAAAACAGAACCAATACAGACATTAATCTATAACCATTTCAAAGATTATCTACAAATAATGAACAAGAATATATTTTGTTCCAACCTTCTTATATAGCTGCATGTTTTAAAACTTAGATGATCATATTTGTTTCTTTTAAAGAAATTTATTTGTAATACAGAGTGGAAAGTTGTTGCATATATAGAATTACTTAGAAATTGACTTTGGTCTCTATACTTCAATCCCTTTGTTAAATGTCCAGAACTCGAGTAATATTCGTCCAAACTGTTTATTTTTGATTAGGATTAGGGAAGACGAGAGAGTTGTGAAGGGAGATGTGCTATGTAGTATGACAATAGAATCTGGCTAGATTTGAGTTGACTCAATATATTTCTAGAAAATCTTTTAATTGAGGATACACTAGACTCTGAAAATATGTGGCTGCCCTCCCTTTCCCCTTCTCTGTCTGTCTCTCGTAGTGTGTGTGTGTGTGTATGTGTGTGTGTGTGAAAGAGAGACAGACAAACACATAGACAGACAGACATTAGAAAGTGGTGGATTTTTCTAATGAAAATAAGTACAATTGAAATATAGTTACTTTGATTAATTTTTTATAAAGAGATACCTTGGAGTTTTACCTCTTATTGAATTTTATGGAGACGATTATTAGTTAACTAGAAACCAATATAATTAGCATTAGACTATACCTCCAAGAGATAAATTGCCTATATGGACAGAGTTGAGCATTGTGTGGTTTTTTTTTTTTTTTTTTTTCTTTTTTTCTTAAATTTTCTTTTATATCCTCTAGATGGCGTAGCCTGTTTGATATAAAGTTTTGGAATCTGTAGGTTGTTCAGTGAAAGAGGTGGACATAATGATATAGCTTACATTATGAAGTAAGGAGTTTGCTATACCTTTTTAATGACAGTTTGAAGTTTGAAATAGGTAATGTGAATAGCATTGTAGATGAAGCTATTTTCATTGTATTTTATAAACATGTAACATAACATAATATAAAGGGTCAGGGATGGGGAGGAAGGATATATTCTAAAATCATATTTAAATCATGCTTTTTGCTTCATTCATTTGTATTTACTTTTTAAAATATTATTAACACATACATTATAATTATAATTAAGTGGACTTTATCATGAAACAGTGGTTCCTAAGAATATAAGATCAAAGTTACAGGAAAAGTGTTAGACATCATCCTAACATCATGACTCCCTGAATTTACAGGATCATTACATATTATAATTATATAATATATATCGTAATTATAATAATTACAATTATAATAATAGTGATTTATTCTTTTCAAATTGATCATTAGCCTAATACTTTTTCTTTTAGAATATTTTTACTTATTGAAATATTTCTATCTTAGGCTGATTTGATTAAAGCTCAATAAGGTGTTTTCATATAATATAATATTGAATGGAGTGCTTTTTTGGGTTAAATTTACTGCTTTATATATATACATATACATATGTGTATATATATATTTATACACAATGAAACTTTATTAAATAAATTGATAGATGCTAGCCCAACCAGTCCATAGGTAGATCCTAAGTCCTTCCACCTTTCTAGGAAATTTTTTTTTTCCCTTTGGCTGAGGCAATTGGGGTTAAGTGACTTGCCCAGGGTCACACAGCTAGGAAGTGTTAAGTATCTGAGACCAGTCTTCCTTACTTCAGGGCTCTATCCACTGCACCATTTAGCTACCCAGAGGAAATCTTTTAAGAAGGAGCACAATTTGATGCACGGGGCTCTTAAATTAATCTAGTACAACTCTTCTCATTTTACAGATTAAGAAACTGAGGCTGGAGACATTAAATACTTTTCTGACTGCTGTTTTCTAAAGCTATTAAAGACTGGCTTCATTTTCAGAGTCTTTGGGGTCAGAGATGTATATCTGGGCATAATTTGACAATAAGTTAACTATAGAAACTGAGACAGGTTGGGTATTTTTTTTTTAAATTTCTTTTCTTAAGACACTATTTTAATGTTTAATAAAAGCCTATCTCTTCACAACATGTTTACATCAAGCATGCATGCATTCTTTCACTCAGTGCTTCTGAAATTTTTATGTAGCATCTGTTCCCAAATCTGAGAGCGTTAACAAGGCCTTAATACAGATAGCAGTCAGTACAGCAGGGAGCTGCTCATGTCATTTTCTGACTTCTCCCGCAGACTTGAGTTATTATTCATAATGTAAATTCTCTCTCTGTTCCCAGCATGTACATAATTAATGGAAAATACTACCCAAGGAAGCTCTGCAGCCTCAAATAGGTCACCATTACCAGATGTTTAATTATTGTCATTAGGAAGCATTTGGAAATACCTGGCGTGCACTTTAAAAACAACACAGTAAGCAAATCCCTTTGGATTCTGAGGGACCCGTTGCATTGTATTAGATGATGATTAAAATGATTAGGTATACAATGCTGGAGCATTCATCTTCTGAACATCTTTATCAAAAAGCAGTAATAATTATGCTGCACTTGATATGAGCTACACATCATATCCCTTTGCATTTGTTCCCTGATTTTTGCAACTGGGCCAAGTTTTAATTAATATACTTCAGTAGTATGAAAACTTGTGCATTTATAATTACATCTTTGGTAGCAATATTTTTAAGTTTTGCAGACAGTGTATTTATCATAGTAAAATTGCATGGAATTAGGGTCAGCTATCTGGAGCTCCATGAAAATATTGGAATTAAATATGATGCAGATGGTTTTCTATCATGAAAAGGAAATAAAATAATGAGCTAGAGGGAAAACCTTATGCTAAAGGGGCAAAGACTTGTGGATCCACTTTAACTGTTCTAATAATTGCTTTCTTGTTATGACAATTAAATGGTTGTAATAAAGAGTAGGAAGAGTTTATCTCTAATTCTCGAATTTGTGTGTAAGTAAAGACAAGCATCATAATATCTAAATAATGTGATTGTATGGGTATTTTAAATGGAAGGGCAGCTAGTAGTGCAGTGGCTAGAGCACTGGGACTGGAAAGACTAAGTTCAGACACTTAGTTGTTTTATGACCTTGGGCAAACAGGACCTTACCCCCTGTTTGTCTCAGTTTCCTCATCCATGAAATGACCTGGAAAAGGAAATGGCAAACTGCTCCAGGACATTTGCCAAAACAACCCCAAATTGGATCTCTAAAAATTGAAAATGACTCAACAAGAATTTGAATTTAAGAGGACCTATTTTGAATCCTATTTCTCAATTATTGTTATACTTGGGCTCTTAAAAAATTTTTTTTTGGTATGCTTGTGCTGCATTTTAGCTCAAGATCTTTTATGTCGTTTTTCTTAAATATAATTATTCTTCTTCACATTCCTTCCCCTCCCTCGTCTTTCACCCCTCCCCTCTTACTTTTAGATTTTGTTCCATTTAGCAATTGAAGGTTTAGTGTACTGCTTGTCTGGTCTTCAGTGTCTGAAGGTGAAACCACTTTGCTCTCTCTTGTGTTGATTCTCTCAATTAATGTGGAAAACCAACCTTGAGTATGATTAGACCATGAGCACTGATACAAGAATTAAAAGTTGAGTCATGACCCGCAAGCATTTTAGTGCTTCTTGCTTTTCATATTTTGGGAGTTAGAATTCAATATATCAGATTGTATAGTGTTGGACTAAGGCTGGAATTGCTTTTCACATTCAGCTATGACAATGGACATACTACTTAATTTCTCTTATTTTGAGCTTCTCATAATTAAATAAGGATGAATAGGGATCAGACCAGAGTTTACTGGAACATCCAGCTAGGAAACTACTTTTACCATTGTCAGTCAGAAATTTCTCTGTAATTTGGAGACTTGCTTAGATGTCTTAAGAGGTGGAGTAATTTTTGTGGGATGAAGAGATCAGAAGTGGGGTATGGCAGGAGGAGGAAGAGAAACCAATGAGGAAGGGAGAAAAAAACCTCATTATTTTGATGTTAGGTAAAGTGAGGAGTAGTTAAAATCAAAAAGAATAGTCCTTTTGGTCAGTGGATTAATGCCAAAGAAAGTATAAATTATGGAGAACTTGAGTCTTCAATCACTATTATTATCTTGTGTTTTTCCTTAGTTTCTCTCAGCTTGATTCTCTATAATGGTAGCAGTCATATTTCAATAAAGTAAACTTATCTCCTTCAAAAGTGTTTTTAAAAAATGAAATTATCAAATTGACTAGGTATTTATTTTCTGGGCCATAAGTTTTTTTTTGGGGGGGAGGGGGGCGAGGTAAAGGTTCTCTAAAATTACCATGTACTTCCTTTTATTTGGAAATGATAGCTGGAAAGGGGCACTGCTTCAAAATCACAGGGCTTGAACTCAGAGCTTGCCTTTGGAAAAAATAGTCTAAACTCTTGGGTCTCAGTTTTCTCATCTGAAGAATGAGGTTTTGGACCCCCTGCTCTCTCAGATGCTTTCTGACACTTATTCTTAATCCTATGATCTAAGCTTGAAATGAGTTGAGCATCCTCTTCTTATTCTCAGACAGTGTTGAAGTGCTTCTTTATTGCTTAGTATGTGCCCAGACTTGTGTAGGAAAATTAGTTTATGTAACATTTTCATTATAAAAAGACTTATGTAGACAAATCCTTAAAAAAAAACCTCAAACCAAATCCCTATTCAGTTTAAAATGTTTTAAAATATTATACAAATGCCCAGACTTTGACTGAGACCAACAAGAACTGATATACCTTATTTCAGCTCAAAATACAGCATGCCACAGAGCTGATTGGTTTTTTGATACTGTGTAGTATGTGTTTGTAGCATTTTTGTGGAGACCCAGAAATAGAATTGTTATGGTGTTTTTTTTTAAGTGTTTATTTTTTGACATTTCACTGGCATTAAAATTGTTTATCCTCGTGTAATCCCCATTAGAGCCATGTGACCAGATGCATAATTTCTTTTTAAAGATGTCAGAGGAATACTGAAGTAATTAAAAAAGACAAGGTGTGAATGACTGTATTAACCACTTCTGTCTGCCTTGTTCATTTTTCAAAAAATATTAATTTAAAAAAAAACACATTAAGAGGCAGCAGGCACTTAACTCCCAAAATCCCAGTGAAGTGGTAGTGATGAGGTCCTGGGAGCTAATCGGGGTTGGCAGAGAAGTACTGTTGAAATTATTTTCTGAGGCAAGTAGGCAGTTCATGTTTATAGTCTCACTCAATGTGGAGGTTGTGGGTAACCCTACCTTACTGTATCTAATTAGAAAACCAAGTCACCCCAAGATTAAATTTCCCCTATGCATTTGTCCATGACTCACTTTACTGAAGCTTTTTGGGTCAGTCCCCACGGGATTCTCCCACCTCCTTTCCCATGTCTCATGGTGATTTTCCTCCTTTTTATAACTAACTCTTTTAGGGTGCTAAACTCATGCCACTCAATGGCATATTCCTACCCCAATGGAATATTTCCTTTCTCTTGGTTAATTGTGAGTTACACTGGGAAACATGTTTTTTCCATTGTTAATTATAATATGTTCTTCCAAATCTATTTCATTTTTACCACTCCTGCTGTCTGTTTTACATCTTCATTTTATTTATAACCTCTTTTCATAAATAAATCCACCTTTTGCCAAAGGGAAAGGCCAGTGTGAATTCTTAGCATGACCAAACCCCAACATTTGGTGCCTGAACATCAGTCTCAACATTTGATGCTGAACCTCAAACACATCAAGTAGAACCAGCATATATATAAATATGTAAACATATATTTATATAATCACCATTTCTTACACATGAAAAAACTGATTTTAGTTATCATGTGTATCCCAATAATATCTCTACTTGCTGACTTACATCAGTATACATGATCTTGGAGTCTCAGTATTTATGTCATGGGGCTGTCTACAGTGTAGTCTGTGTTATTGGCAAAACAAACCACAACCAAAAAATAAAGATAAAATTAGAAGGGTGGGTAATTGAATTGAAAGAAATGTTAAAAAACAATAAGTTTTCACAGTATATTTTTAATAGGATAATTTAGTATATAATTTACTTTTCATTATATATCTATATGTTGCTTGTTTTTAAAAGAGATCTTGTTTTAAAAGAGGTCTATATTTTGGGGCAGCTTACATTTGGACCAAAGTGATCATTTAAATTTATGAAACTTTTTTCCATTCCCATGCTCTTAACTACCTCATTAAATTATATCTTTAAAAATAAAAACAACGCAACTACAACTTTGATTTGCAAGTGAATTATAATTAACCCCTTCCCTACAATCTTCCTTTAATTAGGTATTCATATGTTCCCAATGGTCTCTGGCCTATCAGAATATAAATTCTTGAAGGGGAAATGACTCTGTTAAACTTGTTTTGTACAGCACTCCATGTAACACAAACTTGTAGAAAGAAAAGTGATGAATTAAATCTATGGCATGGGAAATTGATATCCAGGTGCTAAGTCCCTGCATAGGGGCTAGTAAAGGAAGAGTTCTTATGGATGTGTGGCTTCTTACTTGTGACTTGTGAGGGTTTTTTTCCCTTTGAGGGATCTGATGGTAACCACAAGCTGCACTTTTCGACTTATCAAAAAGTCATAACAACTTTTCTAACATCTGGAGCAATTTTTGTTATGTGTTTTAGAATGAAATACATGAATATTAAAAATAAACTATAAAACATTCATGAAAGTTTTTAGAGTTTCTTTTAAGAATTACTTTGAAGCTGACTTAATATCATTCCATTTATTACTTTCATTCTACAGTTCAACTTTGCTTTATAGGTTTTAATCTTCTGGTTCACATTCACATTTTAAAGATGATATAGTATTACATACAGTTTCAATCTGTTTGTTAAAAAAACAAAGTCCAATATTAAGAACCATATGCATGCCACATGGCAGAATTATTGCTTGGAACAAATTCTTATCTTATTTATTAACAAATAATTTTGAGTAATTTAAACTTCATTTGTATTCAGTTTATATTTTGGATACACTCCCTGCAAGTAGAGAAGAAACTACTAACAATTACTTCATTCATTTGTTTATTTATGCAAGATAGTTAGGGTTAAATGATCTGGTCAAGGTCACACAGCTAATAAGTGTCTGTGGCTATATTTGAACTCAGGAAGGTGAGGATTCTTCCGGCCACTATGCTACCTATCTGCCCGTTGCATCATTAAGGAGCAAATTGAGATTCTATTTGAACTCGGATCCTCTTGACTCCAGAATTGTTGCTGGTACTCTATTCACTATACCTAGCTACCCCAGGAACAATTAAATTTTATACACACAGACACATGTACGTGTGTGTGTGTGTGTGTGTGTGTGTGTGTGTGTATATATATATACACACACATAATGAATCTATATATTTCTCACAAACATTGATCCACTTTTTTCATTTTAAAACTGGCAAAAACTCAACTTTCCAATGTGCTTAGCATTTGTTGTTAATCTTTTGCAAAATATTTTTGTACCCCAGCTATTTCTTGAGTTATCAACTAATTCAGATTCAGCAGATCATCATTTTACTTTCATAACAATATTTGATATTAAGACTTAGCCAGTTGGGATGCCTGAGAAGTAGAAAGATCTCTATATCACAGAGGGCTTTGGATCCTATTCTGTGTGTGTGTGATTTGGACAACTAAGTTTATCTCTATGGGACAGGATTGATACGTAAAATAAGACGGTTTGAGGTCTCCTGGCTCCAAATCTCTAATCCTGCCTCTGATGTTTAGCAGCCTTGTGACCATGGATAAGCAACTTAATTTGTCCCTGCCTCAGAGAACTGTCCTAGTATGGAAAGTTACAAAGAATTGAAGAAGAAAACTCTCTACATAATAGAATCTTCCTACAAAAAAACCCTAAAAATTCTTCCTCCTCCATTAATGTGCATATAATGCTAGAAATTTATGAAATGGTCAATATCCATTTTATGTTCTTGCATCTGTGCTTCACAGCAACTCTTAGGTCAGGTATAGATCCATTTTATAGATGAAGAAGCAAGTTTAGAAAAGTAACTTGTCCATGGTCATGCCAGGAGTGTGAAGTGACTTTGAATATGGGTTTTCCACTCATTCATTCAATTATGGAAGGCTTCCATTGACTGATTGAAGGATGTGAGGATATGAAGGCTCAGAGAGGTGAATTAAAATGCCATCTAACTTAGAAGGATCTGAGATTGATTTCAAACTTTCATTGCTTTCATCACTAGGACCTCTGACTGGTTAACACCATCTAAATCTGTGTATTGTTAGAAACCCAAAGATATTTTTGGATACTTCAATTCCAACATGATTGTGCACCTTGTGCAAGGTATGGTGTTTAACTGAGAAGTAGCAAATTATTTAAATACTGCAAATATTCATGATTGTGTGTGTGTGTGTGTGTGTGTGTGCGTGTGTGTGTGCTCCCACTCTTTCCACCATTCAGATCAAAGGGGAGAGAGAGAGAGACAGAGAGAAAGACAGACATCCAGACAGAGGAGGGGAGAGCAAGCTGTGTTGCCCAATGACCAGTCCCATTTGCATCCCCACTAGGGCAGTTCTCCTCATAGAGGTTGTTGTTTATCCTTCATTCTTGAAGAGGATCATGACATCAGGGAGGCAAAGCTAAGACATTCAAGTGAATTGGATTTAAGTAAGGCAGGTCTATGGAAAGATACCACCTTCACTTTCTCCTCCATAGCCAAGTGAGCCCAGTGGCCAGATATAGACCAGGGTGACTGGAGATGGCTCAGGATGCAGTGGGAGCTTAGCACTGGGAATATAAGGACAAAGGAAAAAAAAAGACATTTCTCACCTTCAAAGAACTAGTCTAAAAGGTGAGAATAACACATAAAAGGGGGAGGGGAAAAGGGAAGAAACCTTCTTAGGGGATGGGCAAGGTAATTGAGCCTGCAATCCTGGGGATGGAGCCATGGGAGCAATATTTATAATGAGTTATATTCCAAAAGCCCACAGTATAATTATAGGAACTTTGTGGTATATTCTAGACAGAATTGTTATCAGCTAATTCTTATAGTGATAACTTTCAAAACAAATTAAAATCATTCATAAGTTATATAATAATAATATAAAATATAATAATACTATGGACATTAATTCATGTTTATAGCAATTAATTTTGTTCATTAGTTACTATTATTCATCATAGGTAACAGGTGACACAGTGGATAGCGTATTGTGCCTGAAGTCATGCTGGATTAAGTGTGACCCTGGGAAAGTCACTTTACCTTGTTTGCTTTGATTTCTTCACCTTTAAAATGAGCTGGAGAAGGAAATGTCAAACCATTCCAGTTTCTTTGCCAAGAAAACCCTTAACAGTGTTATAAAGAGTTGAACATAACTGAAAAATGGCTGAACAATAACAAACATTTGTTAAGTGCTTACTATGTGCTGGTCACTGTGCCAAGCAATAGTGCACAAAAAGACAATCCCTGTCCTCAAGAAACTTACAATACAGCAACTAGTTCACCTTTAAAAAATGTTTTTGTTGGTGATTAGTTGCTGCCTAATCCCTCTATAGTCTCCACATATGGGACATATTCAACATAAATTTTTTGAAAACTATAGTGTATTTTAAACTTAAAAATTTTAAAAATGTGACATGGGTTAAAGGACCAGTGTCTCAACATTAAATTTTAAAATACATTTCCTGCTTTTTTCATGAACTTCCTTTTCATTTTTCCTGTATTACTGTAGTCTAGAAACTAAGATGTTTGAGAGATTTCAAAGCTTTTTCCTTAAATAAAATTTAACAGTTCAGCTACCTTAAAAAATTAAGTGAGTCTTTGTGCTTTGGAAGGTGAAAATGAACCTTGAATCCATTATAGGAAACTTGGAATAGGAAAATGTCATTAAGAAAGGAGAATACAATTATTAAATGAGAGATGTGACATAGGAAATGTGCCCATCTAAATAATGACCAAAATGTGCTTGTTTGAAAACTATTCCATTATAGACATTGAGACTCAAGCAGTAGTGCTCTTTCGGGTTATTAGAAGATGATAATCATTCTTTGTTTTATTGCCAAATTATTATTATGGTCTCTGAGGTATGAAGTGACATTAATGACCATTTTCAATAAGAGATAACACTTTATGGCACTGCTATCATTTAAACATATTAAAATAAGTTGTAATGTTGAAGAAAGCCCTAAGGGAAGGAGATGAAAACTTAGGAGTTTAATTTTGAAATGCAATTGGGAAATTATTTGGACATTCAAGAAAGCTTTAGGATGAAATTTCATTAATAAAGCATATTGTTTTCTGAGCTATTCATGAGGAATGAGAAATTACTTTTCATGTTGTTGAATGTAATTTTGCTTACAAAAAAAAAAAGGTTTTGTGGCTAATTTTTAGACTTTGTTTACCAAACTGTGAAGGCCAAAGTAATGAAAACTGCAAAGAAAAAATGTGTATGACTATTTAGATATTTAGTTTTTTCTGAATGTAAGCATAAACTATACTATGTAATGATTGTACATTGTATTCTAAATGTTTATGAACACATGCTGATCTTGCAGTCGACACATTACAATGAACATTTGTTTATATGTGTGTTAGTTTATTTGTATTTGTACATAATTATGAAAATTCTGTGCTCTGAATTTTAGGTACAAGGACATAAGAAACAATTTCATTAATTTTAATTATTCTATTCTATGTATTTGGCTTGGATCATGACGGGGGAGGGTTGAGAGGATAATAAAGATAGGGCATCATTATCTTATAGCTCTGAGATAATTTCTCTAACACACATTTATGGCATTCATGGGTAATAAACAATATTCCACAAGTCCACTTACCTATTTCAGGGCCAAGTTCAGTTAAGATTTTACTGTTCCAAAAAGAACTTTTGTCAGTTAACTCGGTCAGAAGAATTTTCCTACGATCATTCATTCCCTTCCAACCCTTCTCTTTGAAGATACTGGAGTGCTTTGCTATTACTTTTTTCAGTTCATTTTACAGATGAGGAAACTGAGGCAAGAAGTGTTAAGTACCTTATTCAAGATCAACAAGCTAATAAGTGCTTGGACTGGATTTAAACCCAGGAAGATCAGACTTCCTGACTCCAGGCATGGCACTCTATGCACTAAAATGCTATTATTTCCTATCCTAAATTAGGTTGCCCATCTATAATCTACTTCCTGAGACCTTTAATTCATTTTCCTAAGAGAAAGTAGTTGGTATTAATAATATGAAATAATACTGAAAAGTAGATTGCATTTGTTAAAGGAGTTAATTGTTGGTCTGCGGATTTTGTATTTTATTTTTGAGGCAATAGAGACTCATCCTATTTCTGCATAGTTTGCATTTTGTCTCCCCCATTAAATTGTAAACTTCTTGAGAGTAGGAATTTTTTTTGGGGGGAGGAGTATGGCAATTCTTGGCATTTGCATAGCTAAGCACAATGCCTGGTACATGGTAGGTACTTAATAAATGTTTGCTGATTTGTTCACTACAAACAAATAAAAATCCTGCTGCAGAAAAAGAAATCATTGCACTAAAAATTTTTTGTGCCTATCAGTAATAATAAAAAAAATGACCACATTTATATACTTCTTTCAGGTTTTCACCAAAATATTTTCAATAATTGCCAGTCATATGATATCTAATATAACAAAATTCTAATACAACAAAAGAAATTTGATATGAAAAGAAACTTGATCTCATTTAATCTGTACTCCTGTGCTTTTGACAGAAAACTAGATAGGAATATAATTTTGAATCACATTTCATAGAATTATGTCATCTTTAAATGTTTTGAAAGATGTTATCTCTTTTGTATGTTGTTGAAGATTAAAAAAAGTTGGTGCAAATAAAATTCTACAGTGCCTGTAGCTGATAATTGAGGGTAACAAAAATATATCTTTGGACTTATTTCTTAACAGCTTAATCAACTAAATGTTAATAGCTTTGTATTTATTTTGGTGGGACTCTGCAATGCTCCCAACTCATTTGTGGGTCTTGTTGTTAGAGTCCCCAGTTTATAATTATTTGGTAAATAAAAGTTTTTAGTCCCCAAGTGCTGCATTTTAATGAATGTACTCCATAGAAAAATATTCTCCTTTGTAAATTATATATAGTGATCTTATGATATCATACAGTTCTCTTATCATATGGTGATGTATATTTAAAATAGTTTTTTCATCTATAAAGTTTGTTTCATCTGCCACTGAAAGACTACCACTGCTTGGGCAAGATATGCATATTTAGAAAGTTTAGAATAGCACGTGGCAAAGACTTTTGGCAGTCACCCTAGATGACTTTTGATTCTAGCCTTTAAGAAAGTCAAATTAGTTTCAAGCTTGTGCTTTGGCCAAATAAGCATATTTTTAAAAAGCATGTGTTCCCTGACAGCTTGTAAGTTCATCAGTTAAAAGATCTTTTGCAGAATTTCAGTGGCAGTTGCTCAAGTTTCTACTGTTGGACTTCTGTGGTTGACTGACCCTTTCAAATCATGCTGGAATTTCTAACTCCATCCAACTCATTTCACATGATTATTGAATTTTCCCCCTCTCCAACTGTTGCTCACTTTCGCTTTATACCTGACATTTCCTACATTAAAATGAAATAGAATTTAGAAATTGTTGAATTTGGAATCATTGATCCTTGTGGTTGTGCCTCTGTAGTAAAAGAACTAAATCATATTTAGACTTTATTTAGGTGATTGATCCAACAATTGGTAGTAGAAAAATGAGGGGTAGCCAGATTTTTGTGATTACAAATGCCATGCTCTTTGCACTGTTCCATAGTTTTTCTTCATACTACATATATCATAACACTTTAAATTTATGGCTGGCAATTTGTATGTCATGTAAGCAACTCCCATTCATTCTATTCTCTCCTCTTTTACCCTCTCCTACAAATATCTTAGTAGATGGTCTTTGAGTTAATATGACTGAAAAGAAAATTAACCAGGATTGAGGATCCCAAAGTGAGTAGCCTAGAGAACTTAGAAGGATGCTATGAGAAGGACAAAGTGATAGTTTCATCTGTCAGATACCAAAAGATACCAGCTCCAGCTAGTTCAGTTTCACCATTAGATCATGTTACTTTCCTTTTGATGATGATCTTGAATTTTTTAGATGTTTTGTTTACTTGTACATTCTGCTTTGCTTGTAACTTCTCAAACTTTCTCATTTGTGATGTCATATCTTTGCAAAGCTGGATTTTCAGTGGTTATGATGTTTAAAAAATGGGAAATCAGGGTAAAAATGTAAGTATTGGTATTGTCAAATCTGATTTCTAGGTTTGAGAAATTGTATATATTAAGTAATTATTGGTCCTTAGAAATGAAATATAACTTTTTTTTCCCCTTTCAATTTCTGTGTATTTTTTTTTTTTCTACTAAGTTACTAAGTCATTGGGCATGTAGATAATGCAGGGCTCAGTTTGGCCCAGTTCCTTGTCTGTAAAGTGAACTAGAGAAGGAAATGGTAAACCACCCCAATATCTTTGCTTAGAAAACCAACCCTAAGTGGGATCAAGAAGAGTTGGACACAACTGAAAAATGACTGAATGACAAAAACTAAGTTATTAGGACACACATTTACTAATTTGTTTGGATATATTTGGAACTATTTAATAATTGGAAGTATTAGATATTTCTTTTGGCCTAGAGCTGCAGTGAAAAAAATTACTGAATACTAAGAGGAAACAGAAGTTTGGAAACTTCTGCCTTTTCCATGATGAACTTGCTGAATTGAGAAGAGCTGGTCATAGTTGTATGATGGTCAATATATTCAAGCTCATATGTGTAAAATTTATGACAATGTGGTATATGCAGAGAGGGCTAGACTTCAGTTCAGCAATGGATCCTATAACATGTACTTAGAAGTTTTATCAAATGAGATGTATATAAAACACTTGGAAACTTTACAATGTGATGTAGAATATCCATTGTTTTTGGAAGGAGTAGGATCTCTTGAGGTTCTCTCATTGTTTTCTGAGAACCTAAGATCATCAAAAAGCAAAATTTCATTTGAGATATGGTGAAAGTAGTAAGAAAGTCTTTCATATACAATAAAAACATCTTCAAAGATTTCCTTTAAAAATTATTAAATACATTTTTTATGGAATGGAAATAGAAATTGTATATATATACACATGTATATATATACACACACATGAACACAGAGATGATTATGAATTATTGAACTATGAGTTTATAGTTGAATAACTTATAGGACACGAAACCTCCAAAGACTTGAGCTGTTATGTTTCTTTTGAAAAATCTATTGGAGAGACATCCTCACTCTTGAATGTGATTACTCTGATATTTTTTAAAAAAAAAATCTTAGTTGTCCTACTTAGGGTAAAATATACTGATTGTTCAGCAGAGGTCACTCTAAGTGTGTAGTTGAGAAATTTTGACCAGCAAGATGTGAATCTTGAATCACATGATGGTACTGGTACTGCAGTTAATTTTAATCATTAATTCTTGACGTAATGGTATTATGTCATAGTAAAGCTTTTATAGAGTTAAACACAGATAGGATTTTGTTCTGATACTTATAATGGAACATCTAACCCTTTTCAGTTGCTTCTTTTGACTAGTTTGGTGACATCATTTGTAAGAAAGTAAAAACTCATTTCTAACCCTGACCTTTCTTCCTTACCAATAGCTTGTATTTAAATACTCTTTACTGCACTTTTTAAGTATATATTTTTTTATCCAAAGAAAATAAAGACAAGGACAATTTTCTTCTTACTTAAAATAATAGTATTATAAAAATATTAAAAAGATTTATGCTTATTTAAATTTAGGAATTTGAATTAATAGAAATATAGGAGGAATAGCATAATGTATTTGTGTTTTAGATTCTAGTTTTGTCACTTGATGCCTACACATTTATTTACTACTGCTCCCTACCCCATTCCTCTGTTAGTCAGATATTTTCTGTATAATATTAATAGAACCTAGATGTATTTTTAGTTTTCCCTACTCTAATTTGCTTGTTTTTTATTCATCTTGCTTTTTAGGCACTAGAGGGCAGTACAGTTGCATAGAGACAAGTAGAAATATCAGTCTCCTGGCAGGTGTGAGGGGGACTTGGGAGAACAAAGCACATTATTACTAAATGCTGAAACCCCCAGTGACATAGTATTGTAGTCAATTCAAATACAGGATCCAGGAAATTCTCACAGCACCATTGACTGGCCTCTGCACACAGCCATCATATACATGATCACTTGTAATTAAAACAAACACGTGCAGAGTGGGTGAGCTAATGTGAACGGAAATTTTGAATTGTCTAATTTTAAAAACATGTGGAAAGCTAAACGTGGTATTCTGTTTCCTAAAATTCTGTTTAGTAAATTGGGAAAGAAAAATTAAAACGGTATAGCAATTTAAAGAGTAATTTTTTATTCTTCATTTGGACAGGGGGATTTTTCTCTAAGCAAAGAAAGGCAAGAAAAGATTGTTGATGTATTTCTGCTTCTCTGTATCTAATGGCATTAGCAATCTTATTAACTATCTTACATTGGGTTCTGCCTTTTGTTATGCTTTATATTTGTTTGATATACTTTAAAAATATAACTAGTCTTAAAAATTTCTACACTTTACTTTCAGATATGTTAGGAAGGAATTTTAACATTTCTTTAAATGAAGAAATATTGTTTTCCAATCTTTTATTGTTTTAATTTTTATATTTTAGGGGTCTCTAGTTAAAGTGTAAGTTTTCTTTAGGGGAGGGGATATTTCTTATGCTACTAAGTAGTCCAATCCACCATGTATTTATTAAGTCCAAAGTGTGTAAGGTATTGTATTAATCTCTAGGAGTAAAATAAGAAAAAAAAAACTAAACTAAAACCTAATCTTTCTGGCCATAAGTAGCTTACATTGTCCTGGAGGATAGAATGGGAGGGGCACATATATAATTACAAAATTATATAAATTAATAATTATCTGTAGGTCATCCTACCCCATAAAGTATATAACGCTTGTCTTCTGCAGGCTAAGAATTCAAATATTTGGGATCACTTATTTAAGATACAATCTGTGATTTCATGCATGTATTCTTGGTAAGGAATTTCTTCTTATAATATAGATCAGTGCCATCTCTTTGCCTTAAAGTTTTAGAGTTGACTATTGGTTCTGAGAAGTGACTTTTCTATTCTCAGGCTGTCAGCTCCTCCTGACTACAAGCCCTCTGTCCAGGATCCTGCCTTGCCTCTCTCAAATATTTATTCATTTGAATGCTCATTAAATTATCCATTTGTCCAATTGTCTCATTAAAATGTCCATTCTTCCCTTCACATGTTGAATCTCCAAACCCCTTACCTCTCCTCTCTATCTCTCTCCTATAATGCAAAAGAAGTATGGTAGAGAGAAAGCGAGAGGCTAGAGAATAGTCAGAGACTATTATTTTTCATTTTTCTGTCTTTGACACCTACCCTAATGCTTTATATGTATTAACAAATGACTGTGGAGATGAATTGTTTGTTTAAAAACCTCACTTCTGTGTAATTACAATAGATACTCCTTTAACTTTGAGCATATGCTAATTCTGTGAATGTTCATACTTTGTTGGGTTTATTTTTGAATGATGATTATTATCAAGAATGTATATTTTTAATTTGTATGATTAAAAGTAGCAATGTTTGTAGGCACATCTAAATATGAACCCTAGATTATAAATCAGCAATACAGATTACAAAGTGCCGGATTTCTCTACTTTTACTTTGCCTTATAAACCCTAGACCAATAGAAGGCATTCAATGCTTCTGCTCCTCTTACTCTTCTACTTTCTGTTGTTCCGAGATGTAGCTTGTTGTTCTCCAGTATAAAATAGAGAATTAGTACATTTTTTTTTCAATGAGAATGACCATATCTTTTTCTATTCTAATACATAAAGATGTCTCTGCCCACACTGGATAATTTTCTTTTCTTCTCTTTCTGGTTATATCCTACTTTAATATCCAATTCTTCTTCACGTAAGGCAAGAAAAGATGGACAAAAGCAGTAGTAGGACCATGTGCTTATGGCTTCATCTCCTTCCAGGGAGGGGCCTTGGGTAAGCCATTGATGGTGATGCTACTCTTTTCTACAATAGCAGGACTTCATGCCGAGTGAAAGTGAAGTTCCTTCCCCATAGCCAAGAGCACAAGAACTTGTGTTCCTCACTTAATACAACCCTCAGTATAATTAAAAAAAAAAATAGGAATCATATTTCTCATGGGCAAATATGATTTTCTAATTTCTAATGTGTCATAGATATAAAAAAACCTGTTTTATTATAGTTCATTTTGATTTTTTTTTATTAAACCTTTACTCTTTGGATAGGGCTGGAAATATAATTGATGTACTTGTATTATAAGCCTTAAGTACCCAGTCTGAACCTCCGGAGATAGTTTTTTTTTTTTTTTTTTAAACAAACTGATTACATGAATATTGGAAGCTAGAGACATGGAAGTCTGTCCTATTACATAGTGGCAGGTCTACTCTGATGTGAATGAATCTCAGTGTATCACAGTATTCACAGAGCTATTGTTTTAAGAGGCAAGATTCCATGAAACAGTTGAAAGTAATAAGGCATGTAGCAGGGCGGCTGTATTTCCTACAACTTCCCCAGCTTCTGATGCTCATGGAACCAGCTCCTGGCTGACTGAGCTCAGCACCATGCCTTTTATAATATAGCATGGATTTGCATTGGTGTGCTTGCTATCTCAGCAATGGGATTATCAGGCAACTGGCACAGAACCAAGTACTGGCAGGACCTTGAGAAGCCATCTGTTCATTGTGAACCGACAGAAGCACTTAAATTTTTAGCTCTCGTGGTGGTGTAGCCCTTTCTTCTTCTTTTCCTCCCTGCCCTGTTGTTCATTCATTCAGTCATGTGCAACTCTTTGTGATCCCAAGGACCACAGAATACTAGAGTGTCCTAGCCTCCAGAGACTGTCAAAGTCTATTCAAGGTCATGCTCATTGTTTCCATAATCTATTTTATCTCATCCTCTGCTTTCCCTCTTTCCTTTTGCCTTCAATCTTTCCCAACATCATTCATTCAGTTTATTAATGTGGGAGAAACCACATATTAAAAGTTCTACTACATCAGATAGAAAAGTCCCATAGTCTTTAAAATACAGTGGCAAAGCAGATGTTAATATCTCTTGTAGGATCTATCAATCAAATAGTATCAATATATCAATATTACTTATCTATCTATCTATCTATCTATCTATATCTATCTATATCTATCTATCTATTTAGTATGTCATGTCTATCTCAGAATGCTTGTCCATGATACATGGAATGTATGTCACATTCACAAACAAGTATCTTCAAGTATCCTCCTCATGGGATCACAAATTTGGGACTGTAATCCAAGCTCCTCATTTTTCCAGATCAGCAAGTTATAAATTAAACAGTTTCACCTGAGTATTGGTTGAAAGAACTAGCAATCTTTAGCCTGTATAAACTAAGACTCAGGTGGGACATGATAGATATCATCACATATTTTGTAAGGTTCTCACAGAGAAAGTTTAGATGAGATTTGGCTTGGTGTCCAGAGGGCAAAACCCAGAAAATGGTCAAAGATGTAAATGGGCAAATTTAGATTTCATCAAAAGCCTAGGAATGAGAGGAATCTTAGGAATGAGAGCCTTCTAAAAATAGAGCAAGCTACCTTAGGAGGTATTGCAGCTGGAGATCAAATAAAGACTGGATTAGTCATTTTAGGGTTCATTGTTTGTTGAAGTACCTTCCAGCTCTGGTCTAGAATTACCTAGGTGACCCAAGGCCACATAAATAGTAAGTGAGAGAGCTAGAATTTGCACCTAGACAGGTCTTCAGCACTTCCCCCCTGCACCATAAATGGAATAGCTGCTGCCAGAGCAGTACAGGCATTTTACTAAGTGTCAGTCCTGCTCTTTTTGGAGTCTCACTTTTTTTTTTTTTTTTTTTTTTTAATTGAAAAGAGGAAGGGCAGGAAACAATTTTTTTTTTTTTTTGGATGATTGCATTGTGTATGCCAGACTGATAGACTTCCTCTCTTTTCTTGGCAGGGGCTATAAAGAGAGATCACATTAGTATAACCTTTGCCTCTAAAGGTGTGGATGAGAGAGTTGTGGTTGGAATTTAATTTTAACAGGTTCTATCAAACTGCTAAAAGATATTGAAAATGCTTAATATATGAGGCTGGGGCAGTAAATCACTTACAGACTTGTTAAAAAAAAAAAGACGTCCACAGTGTATGTATGGATGAAGCATGTGTTTCTTCATGGAGACTTTTCATTACTGCACCAATCAGGTATATTATTCTCACCTCATAACTCTACAATATTAGATGGCTGGCAGAGATTGTGGTGAAGTAAGGATTTGACACTTTTGGGGGCCTTTATGAAACCTATTTTTTTACCTATTTGTAGGTCATTGGGTTTTTGACAGAGCTTAAATGTGGATTTTAGTCTCATTTGGAGAGCACAAACTTGGGGAGGGGGGGCTCAGGCAAAAACAGAATGGAGAATATGTAGCCAGACAACTAAAAGTGTCACTAAGGCTCTTGTGGAACTAAATGGTGGCAGTGGAACACCTTCCACTATTTGCAGGACTTTTCTTCCCCCACTTCTCTTTCCCCTTCCCCCAAACTTTTTACATTGCTTTGGATTTCTCTGGGCTTTTTCACAAGAAGAGAGTGCCTCTACTCCCTCTTCCCCATTTCTCAGCTCCCCTTTGTGCTTTCTTCCCTCAGACTGCAAACTCCTCAAGGGCAAGAACTAATATTATATATATATATACACACACATAATATATATATATACATATATACACACATAATATATATATATATACACACATATATCATGATATTTAATATATATTTATACACACATACATATTGTATTTGCAACTCCAGTACTTAGCACAGTTCCTGGTACATAGTAGGCATTTAGTAAACATTTATTGACTGATTTCCTTTCTCATTCTTTTTTCTTTCCATCTTTTAAGATTCCCTTTTTATTTCATTCTCTTCTCAACTTCTACATCATAAATGTCAACAAACTATGATTTGCTATTAAGTTTCAATAACAAGCATTCATTTTTTCATGCTAGATCCTAGGTTGAATACAAAATGTAAATGATATTGTTTTTACCTTGAAATTCAGATAGAAGATATATCATATATAATTATGATAGAAAATAAGGCATAATAGTGCACCAAGAGGCCTTTCAATAAAATATTATCAGAAGTTTAAGGAGAGAAATAATTGTTGAATGGAGAGCTATCAAGTAGAGCATCCTGAAAGAGAGAAATTTGAATTATGATTTTAAAGATGGGTAGGAATTGAACATGTGTAGAGCAGGGGACAGACAGAGTAATGGGAAGAATGGCATGAAGTAGGATGAGTATGAAACAGTAATTAATTGAAGCTGGCACCTATTCGATGGTCACTACAGTAAGTGTAATGGGTAGTGGTGGTAGGAATAGAGACAAGAGGGATAGATGCGAGAGAGATTAAATATTAGATTTAATAAAAAATCAGAAATTGTCTTCCTTAGGGATAGGAAAGAAAGAGGAGAAAATGGATGACAGTGGCAATGAGTGTTGAGCAGGAGGAACAATTATTTATATAGTAGCTACTATTTGCAAAGCATTATATGATCTCATTGGATCCTTACAATCAACCTGCGAGGTTAAGTGCCATGATGACCTTCCTTTTGCAACTGAAGGGAGAGTTGAAACTCTTCAGGCATATTGGGTGAATCTTGCCCAAATTATTTGCAGCTCTGTATATGTGTTATGCTTAGGTAATCTGTTAAATACACATGTATGATTTATCCCTACAGATATGTCTTTTTGTGTGTGTATATGTATATTATCTTGTAACGTGGCAACATTTAATGAAACACAGAAGTTACCAGTAATGTTTAGAGAGGCAACAAATGAGAAGAGTAGTTGCACTTGAGAGTTTGTTTATTGGAAATCTTGATGAAAATCCCTCATCAATTAACCTGTTAAAGTTGCTGTATAAATCTGAGGTCAAGCAAGATAGAAAACTAGCTTGAATCAGAGCAACCAGGGGAAGCATTATGAAGAGAGCTGGTGGTATGCTTAGCTTGGTTTAGACACTATTTTAAAAAAAAGTACAGATGTGCATTTCTTCCAGGATCCCTCTGAGATTAATCAGACTATTTATACATCTTGAAGCTTTCAAAAAGTACTTTAGCCAATGTGTGTATGTGGATATCTCAACTCTGTCTTTCAAAAGGAAATTTGGCTTCAGATGTCTTCTTTTGTAAAACATGGTTGAAATTATGACCAGAGAAAGAAAAGATGAGGAACATTTCATTAATGGAACTGAAGTGTCCATTGTGGACTTTATAGTTTTTTGGAGTGACATAAATGAGATGCTTACTTTCCTCATCTGACATTTTACTTGAATAAAAAGATATATGCATATATACATTCTTTTTCAGAGGGGTTATTGTTTAAAATAAGGGGGATCCAAATTGCCCTCACACTGACAAGCCATGGGAAAGTATACCAGACTTAACAAGACATGCATAGTTTGCATACTAGTCGCCTTAGCTGATTCTTATGAATTTGTATCCAAACATGAATTGGTGCCTATGTAACAAATTAGCATTTTTTTCTTTGTTCTCATATCGAGGTCAGAACAAATATACTATGCAATCTTTTAAACTATTTCCAGGGCAATATGTTGCAAAAATAAGAATGCTGCAAATCATATAAGATGTTAAATATATTTGCCTTATACTCATTGTTCAGCCTGATATAATGCCTTTTTTGGAACTTAAAATTATACTCTGTTTCCATATTTGGAAACTGAGGATAATGCTTTCACTATCCACTTTTGTTGAATTGCTAAGAAGAAATAATTGTTTAAATCTTGAATTGCTGTATCAAATGTAAGTTATTTTTCAGTTTTAATTCCTTCTCATTGGGTTTCGTTTATATACCTTCCTCTCCTTTGAATTTTCTTGAATTTTCTTATTGGTGGCAATCAACAAAAAGTCATCATAAATTGTGTTGGAATATGAAGAACTGTTAATAATATGCAACTCAAATTAAAATAATGATCTTTCCATTTTATTGTTTATACTATGTCTCCATATTGAATGATCTTGTGGAAAAAATAATGAGCCAGGAGGCAGATCTGTGTTCTACCTGCTAAATGATTACATATCCCTGTTTCTCATCTTCATCATGTGTAACATTGGCAGTTAATCCCTTTCATAACCCTGGCCCCCTTCATGTACCTTCCCTTTTAGCCAAACTGACATTTTTACTCACACAGGCCATTCTTATTTTCCATCTTCATGCCTTTGCTTTGGCTGCCTCATCACCCCATCTGGAATGGGTTTCCTTTTCACCTCTATTTTTTATATACTTTGTCTACTTTCAGAATTAAGCTCAAATGCCACCTTCTCCATGAGTCCTTTTCTGATACCCTGAATTTTTATCCTCCCAATTTATTGCATACATATATGTTATTTTGCTTATATTTATATATGTATCTTCTCTCTCCTGGTAGAATTATCCTTAGTATGCCAGAGCTTTCATTTTTGCTTTTGTATCTCCAGTACTTTATGTGAAGTGCCTGCCACAGAATTGCTGCTTAAACATACTTTTTTTTTTAAAATAATTTGAATGTTTTCAAAGAGTATATGATACCAGTTCTACCTTCTTCATAAGACTGGTGGTGAAGAGAATAAAACAGACTTCTGGGCAATCTTTGATATAGAGACATGAAGCTTTGACCATAGAAACATGAATCATACCTAAGTGCAAATGGACCTTAGTCACCTCTGGACTTCCTATTATTGAGCCACATCAGAACTTCATGACAGAGCCTTCAATGGAATATGACAGTGCCTCTTCTTGTGGGAATAGCAGTGATGGCAGAGGGGATAGAGGATGCGAAGTGAGCTTAGATGGCTCCCAAACTACTTCTGATATTTTTGTGGTGAGAACAGTGAGAGAGTATGAGAAAGACATGTATCTTTTGTGTTCC
The DNA here is from genome assembly GCA_023553655.1 of Myrmecobius fasciatus. Taxonomy (NCBI): domain Eukaryota; kingdom Metazoa; phylum Chordata; class Mammalia; order Dasyuromorphia; family Myrmecobiidae; genus Myrmecobius; species Myrmecobius fasciatus. The sequence goes on from JAJPUD010000445.1 coordinate 464,385, forward strand.
TGGAAATTCAGGACACAGTTTCTTATAGAAACAATATTAAAACTAAATGGTGGTTGGATGATTTATTACTAATAGTTCTCAAGTTAGATGGATTTTTATGAACTGACTGATTTTTATGAACTCCCATTAACAGCATTGTTTGTAGGGGAAATAAGTTTGGGATCTTAATCAATTCATATGGGAGATTGCCTGTATATAGAATATGTATTGGAAAGTCATAAAATCTCTTTGAAGGCAGGTAGAGTACATTTTGTCTTTGTGTCCCTAGCAACATAGTAAGGTGCTATTCAAATCCAAATTCAATTTGAATTTAACAACTGTGTGAGTATTAAAGATTCAAAAGAAACATAGGACACATATAGTTTATACTGTTGAACTGTTTTTTCCCTTGAGGAGATGACAACACATTTGATCAGTAAACAAAGAGATTTCACAAATACTATCTCACTTGAAATAACCAGAAGAGGGAGGACTTGAAAATCAGACTTCAAAGCTGAAAGGAATCCCAGAAATATAAAATTCCTTTGTTTTTTAGAGAAACAAACAAACAAAAAAACAAAAAAAACAGTCCCAGAGAATATAGGGGACTTCCTTACTGTCACACAGATAGTAAACTGCTGAGCATTTTTGATTACATCATGCTGCTGCTAAGTGTTCCAGGTACAGAATTTCAGGCTCTGAGACAGTATGTGATTTGCCTGAAGTCACATAGCTAAGATGTGGCAGTTTTAGGACTAGATAAAGGCCTCCTGCAGACTTCAACTTTTCCCATTATTTTGTATTATCTCTCATAGAGAGGGTAAGTCTTTATTTCAGTCACATCTTTATGTGATTGTGGGAATGGGCTAGGGAGGATAATTATTTGGACATGGTTAAATATATTTATCCTTTTATTTTTAGATCCCAAGAATTCTCCAACTGTACTGCTGATGTAGATAGTTGCCTAGTATTTTTTTCCTTTAACCAGTAGTTATGGTGACATGAAGGTGAAACTATATCCTTTTATTTATTTATTTATTTTAATGTGTTCAATTTCAGGCTGCAAATGACATGGACTCAATGTAATTGTTTAGGGAAAAATATTTTTTACATTTCCCATTCAATAATTACAGTATAGAAATAGTCTGATAGAATGTTAGATTTGGAGTAAGGAAGACAATTTGAATGCTGAATCTAATACTAATTACATGACCACAAACAAGACAAAATGTTTTCCGATCTACAGAGATTCTTAACTTGGGGTTCACAGGCTCCTCAGAGGATTGTAGATCGATTCATTAGTCTATGAACTTGGATGGGGCATCCTTTGGTTTCCTTTGTAATCCCATGTATTCTATACATTTAAAAATGTATAGAAAAACATTTTATACATTTAAAAAATATGATTCTAAAAATGGATATATATATATATATATATATATATATATAGGCTTTTTTTCAGTTTCATGATACACAGAAAGACCAAGAATCTTGTTTATAAGATGATGGTATAAATGGGTTTGTTTTTTTATTCAGTAAAGGAAATTTTTAAAAGAAAACAATCATAAGAGCTTGATGTAGTGACGTACAGTTTGCAAAGAATAGATTGTGTGAAAATGGTTTTAATTCAGTATTAAGCTGGGTGAATTTAGTATCAGGGACCCTGAGTTCAAATTTCACCTCTGATATTGTCTATGTGACTTTGGGCAAGTTTCTCATCTACACTTGTGATTTTAGTTTCCTCATCTGTGAAATAAAGGATGTTGACTAGATCACTCTTGAAATCTCTTCCCATTCCAGATCTGTGAAGCTAGGAGAATTATTCATTAAAGCAATAACAGCAACAAACATTTTATAAATGATAATGGAGCTCTGTGAGGCTGACTTGCCAGTGTATATGTAGCTAGTAAGTATCTGAGACAGGATTTAAAAGCAGGTCTTCCTATTCAAAAGTCCTATAACGTTGTTGAAAACAGGTCTGGTTCTAACAATGGCAATAGCTAGTTCATGACCTATATGTATGAATAATCATATGTCTAGAAAATTCAGGTTTGCTGTAATGAGAATATTAACAGACAGGAGTGAAGTGCAATTCCTACACATGTAGGACCCTACCTACCAGGCTCTGGGCATCTCTTGGGTGTGTTAGAGACAGCGCTGACAGAAGCATCCTTTTTCCCTTTCAGACCCTGTCGCCGAGCTTCACACTATGTGTTTTTGCATCTTTTTGTATTTTACCTTCCAGGGCTGATTTGGTATGTGTGAGGGTACTTTCTCCTTCCACTCTCCCTAGGTTTCAGGGGTCAGAATGCTGACATTTCACATGTGACCTTTCTTATGCAAACTCTTAAATCTTTCACATGTGGCTGAAAAATTGGGTGGGGAAAACAATTTCAGGAAAGTATATACATAGAGAAAGTAATTTGACAGTGGACTCAATCAGGAAAAGGATTAAAAAAAACACATGGAAGTCAATTATACAGAATGAAAAATGTGTAAATTGTGAGACATCAATTGAAGAACGGATCTCTGCCCTAGTGATTGAATTGCTTGTTTCCACTTTCTACTTTTAATCTAGTTTTAAAAACAAAAATAAAACAAAATCCAAGACTGTAATGTAATACTTTTTCCCAGAGTTTAGATATTTTCTAAAATAAAGAATGTGATTAATTATTAGTTAATCTCTGAATAAATATGTATGATCCAAATAGCTGAATGGTAAGGAAACCTGTACTTTCATTTCTGTGCTGATATTATACAGATATTTTCTAAATTGTATAAGTAATCTAGTAATCCTCCCTCTCTTCTTCCCTTCCTTCCCTTTCTTCCTTTTTTCCCTCTTTCCCTCCCTCTCTTCTTCCTTCTTTCCTCTTTCCCCTACCTTTTCTCCTATTGTTAGTTTTAGAAATAAGAAATCTGTAATTAGGTAATTGGTGAGTAAATTTGATAGAATGATCACACAAGCCTTTTCTCCCTTTTGATTATAACCTCTTCATATTTAATTTTAAATATTTTTATAATTTATATATAGAGGCTTTGAACTATCACTTGATATAGAAAGAATTTGGCCTGTAAATCCACATTTTAATTTCTCTAAATGTTGACTTAGGTAAATTAGAATAAATGAATTTGTTCAGACTATTTGGCTATTTTGAATTCTGTTTATATGGCAAATAATAATTGCATTTTTATTTCCATGCATTCCTGTTAGATATATAAAGCCATCATTAGATTTTTGCTTATTAATTTGAGGAAAATCCTATTATGAAGGTACTGAACTTATCTCTTAGAGTGATGAAGACAAGGAATATGTTGGAGGTAGGAGAGAGAGAGAATAAGCATTTATTAACACTTACTTGGCCTCAGACCCAGCATTCTATTGAGCCATCTTCTGAAACAGCTGAGTTCTGTTATGTGAAAATTTGTAATTCAAAACAAATTTATGAGTTAAAAGGTATTGATAGTCACTAGGTTGCCATATTGTGATTTGAGAAAATTTTAAAGTAAAAAGAAATTAATTTACTGATTGAACATGTTAGCATTTGCATAGTCCTTTACATGTTTGTGTTGTCATTAGATTAATAGATATTTTTTGGGAGAGAAATTTGTTTGGGGTGAGGGTTATTTTTGGTTACCCAAATCAGTAGGAAATGCCAGTTAGGAATCTTTGTGAATATTAGTATGTGCATTTATTATGGAACTTTGATCAAGTCAGGTCAACTAGGATTTATTAAGAACCAAGTAGGTGCTAGAAGTTAGGTGCTAACAGATATTCCAAAAGGCAAAACTATCCCTTTTCTCAAGAGATCACAAGTGAATGGTAAAACAATATTAAAACAAATGTGTATACTAACAAGTAATACACTAGTATTAAGGGAGATTGACAGACTTCTTGTAGAAGGTCGAGTTTTAGTTGAGATTTTGAGGATAGACAGTTTATTTTTGAAAATATATATTTATCTCTTATTTCTGTGAGAGGCAGCTTGGTCTAATCAATCAAACTGTGAACTTGGAATTGGAAGAACTGAGTTCAGTTTCTGCCTTATCTATTTCTTAGCTTCTGTGATCCTTGGCAAGTCAATAAGTCTTTGTCTTAATCCCCTCATTGGTAAAATGAGGTTAAATAGTAACTTTAAAGTACCAATAAATGATAATGATAATTATTTTATGTTGGTAAAGTCAGAATTCATAAATTTTTAGAGAATAAAGTCAAAATGCAAAAACATGTTTGACAAAGATATGTACAATTCAATTTCAGTTCAACAAATATTTAAGTTTTTATTGCATACCAGTTACTATGATAGGTACTTAGAGATGAAAGGATTTAAAAATGACGTAGGTAATTGCTTTCAAGAAGGCTAAATTCTACTGTGGAGAAAAATAGATAGCAAATTTCCAAAGGTAAAGGAGGAGGACAAGGAGAAATCACTCAAAGTGCTCACATGTGAGGAAAGAGAACATCTTCAGCTAGCTAGAAGAATCAAAGAATCTATTAGGAATAAATTACAGTTTGGGGAGTAGATAAGGCACTTCTAAAAGAAGTTGAGCTTTTGTATGTAGTATTCAGTCAGTCAATAAACCTTCTATGTACTAAACAGGGTGTTAAAATGCTGGGGATACAAAAAGGAGCAAGACAGTTTGGTCTCTGCCATCAAGGAGCTAACACTATATTAGGGAGGCAATAAGGAAACATATGTTCAAACAAGCTTTATAATGATGAATAGGAAATAATTAGAAGAGGTAAGGCACTAGAATTTAGACATGGGAAAAGCTTCCTAATTCCTAGTATTGGGATTTTAGTTGGGACTTAAAAGCTAGGAAGTGTTAAGTGTCTGAGACCAAATTTGAATTCAGGTCTTCCTGACTTCAGGGTTCATGCTCTATCCGCTATACCACCTAATTGCCCCAAGCAGATGATTCTTTAAAATACTTAATAAACTCTAGTAATTTACTTTCTATGATTATTTTCATCTCCTTAGCAAGGCATTCTGAACTTATTAAGCACCTTAATGCCTGTTTAGACATTTGATACTTTTCCTGGTAACATGAAGAAAAAGTTACAGCTAATATATTTTGTCTTTGAACTGAGAGCCAAGGTAGATCCCATCCATCTTGGGAATTTTAATTTATTTTAAATATAGTTTTTCAAGTTTAACCGGAGGCCAAAATTGTTGTAAGTTTAGTGAAATTGTAACCTTTTCTCATTTTTAAGGTGTGATGTCACACTAAAAAAAATAAAGTCATGAATCATATAGCTTTATGTCTTTGCTGCTTCTACATGGTTTCATTGCGTAGGTCCTCAATACAGGATAACTTTCCTGATGCCCCAGTTCCTTTATCTGAATTTGTCTTGTATTTATTTTTATATACTTTATAATATATAATATATATTGTAATATAAATATAATGCTTACATCATGATTACTTAGTTTTGTAAAGTGGATCACATTTATTATCTCATTTAATTTTCAAAATAACCCTGTGAGGTCAGTGCCATTAAGCCCTCTCCTTGGCCACCCACTTTCAGTATGGGCTCAGTCTTCCTGGATATTTGGAGGGAGCTGGCTGAACTGGTGGACTGAGGTCTCCTTTCATGACATAGGATTCTTAAGGCTTGTGGGTGGTAAAGGGTTGGAGTAGGATCTTTTTCTTAGCACATCTTATATATGGTAATACTGAAGCTGGTAACTAGTATGTGTCGAAGTCTGGATTCCAACCCAGATTTTCCTGACTTCATCTTTGGTTCTACAGCTGTTGAAGGGTTTTTTTCCTTATATGGTTACACACTATT
>JAJPUD010000445.1:479043-499859 GCA_023553655.1 Myrmecobius fasciatus
ACACACACACACAGTATTACTGAGGCTTTCTATGATTCTGTAGAAGAAGGATTTACAAGTTTAAAAAACAAGCAATTTCGCCTAATGTATGATTGGTTGCCTTAGCATAATATATGTATATTGGGGCTTCACATAGATGTTTACATATTGTGTATATTATCAAGCACTGGCCTAGTTGTGAGGAGACCCAAACTATAGGCAGGAACCTACAGCTTGAAGCCATTGAGGACAGTTAGTGTAATTATCTTTTTTTGATAGATGAAAAGTTGAGTGACTGAACTAATATCACAAAGATAGTTGACATCAGGTCTTCTGCCATTGATTTTTCTGTATTTTGCCTACTCTAAGGCTGAGTAAAAATGAAGAGGATTTGGATTTTTGGATTTCTAAGATTCCCTTCAGGTCCAAGGTCATTCAATAATATTTTGTAAGACAAAATATCTATTTAAATGTTTATAGTAATGTATCAGAAATATTGAACACATTGAGATCTCAGTGACTTTTATTATTTTGTCACTAGTATATAAGATGGGACTGAAAAGTGTTTTATTTAACAACTTTAAGCATCATTTTCTAATGAGGCCCATGAAAGTTATGCATCAGAGGTAGTATTTAAACCAATGTGAAGACAAGATGGTACAGGTGTATACTTTTATGTTTGTATAGAGCTCTGGTCTTGGAGAGATATAGGCACTTAAATGGTACAGATGTCACCTTGTCCATTCTCTGAATTTGTCCATATTCTCCCATAAATCCTTAGTAATCTGTACAATTAGGAGTGGTTTTCTATTTATCTTTTGGCATTTTATGGGAGGAAGTAGAGCACACAAGCTGTCCATTGGTTGTTTTCTCCTATCATTAAGGAATCAGTCTCTCTTTTAAAATACTTTTAATATACAGGTTAAAATTCTTAATTATGACATTTATTCAATTATACAGTCTTAAATGATATCTTTTATCTTGATTCTGTGCAATTCTTGACTAGTGGTATGTCACAACATACCCACATCCATCTCATTTCTCCCTGTTGCTTTTTTAGGTGACTTAATTCAGAAAGTCTGCCCATCCATTTACATTGTATATATTTTATATTTAGGATTTTTTGTTCATGGTATCCCTTATTCAGATGTGAACGCTTTCAGGCCAGGAAACAAGTTTTGACTTTATCTCTATAGTCACGAGCACAGAACTTGGCATATTTTAAATGTTTAATAAAGGCTTGTTTACTCACTAATAGAGATTGAATCTTGGCTGTTCCACTTGCTGCTGTGTTACTTAGAGCAAGACATAACCTCTGTGAGTCTTAGTTTACTCAACTGTAACATGGTGTGAATGAACTAAATGATATCTGAGATCCATTTTAGGTATAAAATTATGATTTGGTACTTTTCTGAGATAACGCCCTGCATAAAACTTCATTAAACATAAAATCCATAAATATTCATAAATTAATGCTTTTATGAATTGTAGTAACTAAAATACTGTGTTTTTTTCTCTCCACTGTGGACTAATGCTTTGCTGTTCTTCAATCATGTATGACTCTTAGTGACCCTATTTGGGATTTTCTTGGAAGAGATAATGGAGTGGTTTACCTTTTCCTTTTATAGCTCAATTTATGTTTGAAGAAATAGGATTAAATGACTTGCTCAGGATCACATAGTGTCTGAGACCACATTTGAACTCCAGGCCAAGCATTCTAACCCTTACACTGCCTAGCTGTCCTTTTTTTTTTTTTTTACTATTGACATTTGACTAGCTGATTAATACTTTGCCTATTGACATTTGCAACATTTACTTTTTTGGAGTTGTTTTAAGGCTCTCATTTGGTTATAGGGGTACTCTCAATTTCCTCCTAATACTGACTTTTTGAATATTGGAATTACAGTTTGCATGCTGACTGCTTAGGTTAAAAAGCCATTTTATCTATTCTAATTTTGGAGTACTTGCTACAGTCTGTGTATATTTAGAAAAGTATTTAGTAATGTTTCTGTCTTTCACTTGAACATAAAATTTGTCAATTCAAACATCTAGGGCAGATGTAGTATTTTGAAAATGATTGATTGGGATATATATCTGTAGAAAGTTTAGAAAAATCCAGGGACATTAAACCTCAAATTATATTCAGTTCTTGATACAAATTTCTCAAGATACTGTCTCTTCATTAAATTGTGTTTTACTTTAGAAATGGCTGCTCTTTTGTTTTGGTTTAATAAGTGGGTTTTATTAGTTAAAATAATATTATTAATTGCCATGTACTCTTTTCAAGAAAGTTATTGTTTTTAAGTATAAAGAAAACATTTTACTTTTTGCATGAGAAAAATAAAGGGAATTCAGAATTTTCACATTATAATTCCAATTCTGGCTTCCATGGGATTTTATTTGAACATTTCTTTGTGGCCATCTCTAATGCCCTGAGACATGATTTTCAGACACACATTTAATACTTTGAAACACTCTATTAGAATCATTCATCATTCATTCATCTATACAACATCCAACTTTATTAATAGTTTTTTTAAAAATCATGTAATTTATATGATAGAGTTTCAGTTTATTACACTGCCAAATCCAAAAGATTTTCAAACAACTTTTAGGAAGCCTGCTATCTTATTGGATATCTTCAACTAGCCTCTTTCAGCTGACCCTTAATGCAGCAAAGGTGTCAAGTAGCAGGCATTACTTTCCAAACTTTGGAGAACCTCTCAAATTCTTATTAAATGCTGCCAAAAGAATGAAACAAAATTCAAGTCAATTGGGCACTTGGATTTTTTTTTTTTCCATGCTCTTTTCTTCCCAATCTGTTCAAAATGATAGACTTTTTGCAGAGATCTTAAGGGCATAGTTTTGTGAATCCCCTGTCATGGATGAAAAGGGATGAGTTTTTTTTTTTTTTTTCAGTCTGTAATAATTCTTTTTTGGCTCCAGTATGTCCTTATTTGTAAGTGGCTTCCTTTTTAAAACTACTTGTACAAACTACCACATGTGTCCTAGTTTAAGGATCATTTTACTTCTGAAATTCTACTCTTTGCCTGTGGATAGTGTCTCCATATTTGTTTCAAAGAAACTTTGGTCATGATATTAAATTTGTCTCCCCCCTTTTTTGCAGAGATGTTTAAAGCACCCCATTTATTATATAAAGAAGTTCATAATTTTGCAGCTTGATTTTAAAAAGTGCTAGCAGGGGTACCTAGGTGGCGCAGTGGATAGAACACCAGTCCTGAAGTCAGGAGGACCTGAGTTCAAATGTGGTCTTGGACATTTAACACTTCCTGGCTGTGTGACCCTGGGCAAGTCACTTAACCCCAATTGCCTGGGGGGGGGAAGTGCTAGCAAATATTTATTCAAAAATGTATTCCTAGATGTACAGACTCTCAATAAGCTGTTATGAAATTTGACAGGTAATTTCTGCTCTAAAATGTGCATTTCTTGAGTTGAAATTCTGTATTAAGGTAAAAATTGCTTCCTTATAAATAAGAAATTCATGATTTATAGTTGGGATATATATAAGTACTATAAACATCTCTGTTATAAGGGGTCTTTTGATAATGCTTCTTACTGAAGTTTGTATGAATATGAATTCTGGTGAAAGGGGGGGATACCCAACCCTTTTACCTAAGTCTAAGTTAAGAAGTCAATTTGGAGGATACTATGAGATGTCTCTTTTAGAGTAAAGACATTTGACTATATACATATATATATGTATGTATGTATGTATGTGTATATATATGTATATGCATATATATATATATATATATGTATATATATATATATATATATGTATATTAACCTTCTAAGGAAGGACATGCCATTTCAGATTTTTCATCATGGTCCATAATGAGAAATGGAAAAAGCATGATGATTTTTGCACTTGTCACCCAATAGGTGATTATTAGGGGAGAGAGATATGGGAAACTTCTTTTCTACATATGTTAAATTTTGGAAGTAAGGAAGACAAAAGATTGTAGGAAGGAATTTATGAATTTTTAGTTAAGTGCCTTATTCCTTGGTATATAGTACATAAGACTCAAGGAATTGTTTCATCCTTGTTCTTTCTGTAGTTGGAAAAAGAAGAATGACAATAACCTGATACGAAGTATACAAATATATTCTCTTTCAAATGAAATGAAAAACAAAAGCATGGAAACATTGTTTCACTAACCTTTATATACTTCTTTTCTTTTTCCTTTTCTTTTTTTTTTTTAACCTTTATTATTATTGGCTCTACTAAGGTTTTTTCAGCTTTGCTTTTCAGTTTTGCCACCCAGAAACTCCCACTGCTTCAAATGAGCTCTGTCAGCTTAATATTTAAGGCATCAAATGTGGTATCAAACGCAAAGAAAAACATGATGTCACCAACTTGTACATGAGGATTTCTTAGGGTCACATTTTTTTAACCCTAGAAAATCACATATTAACATTACCTATATTTTTATTTATTTTGATCTATTTTGACATGTACTCTGGAGTGTTGCAGGTTGTGAACCTACATATTTGATACTTTTGTTCCACATATTGTCCTAAAAAAGCAAGGAGAATCTTAGAAGAACCAAAGAAGCTCATTGTGATCATAAAAATAGCTCTCAGGATAGTTAATATTCCAAAAAAATGGAAAATCAATAGAATTTATGTAAAATAAAATAATTCTATTTTTTTCTCAATTAAGAACTTTTACAACTTCTTTTCTTTCCCTGCCTCATTCAGCCTTTTCTCTGCACTATCCTAGGATATTATTTAATTATTTAAATGTTCTGCTGTTAGCTGTTATATGTTATGAACTTCTAATACTGGCATAAAACTCGTTAGTTAAAACCCATCTTGGGAACACTATCATCTTTATTATTTGTGATATGACTATGAAATGTTGCAATTGTGGGCACATTTGCATGTACTCGGGAGGATTATTTGCAAGTATGGATCACATGTGTTGTGCATTTATCCATAAAATGATGAAGATTATTATGGTTTTAATGTATCTTGGGTAATGGCTTTGTGGGTAGAAGAGGGTGAAATCCATAATATGGTACTGCATCATGGACCTTTAGTTGGCCCCCCAAAGGTCTATTTTGTGTAGCAGCCCCTTTCCCTTGGTTTTTTGTTAACAGTATAAGTAGTTTATCATCCTCAAGATCTATAACATTCTTTGCATTTTAAGCCTTCTAGTTTATTTGCTATGGAATAAACAAACAAAAACTGCATACAGCATTCAAAGTGGAGAAACCTAATGTGTTGCTGTATAATAAAACATACATATCTGGTATGAAAGACCTTTCAAAAGCATGAATCAAATTTCAAAGTCTCAGGAATTCTGTTACTAGCCATCTTTTCTATGTGCCAGACCTTGTGGTGGGTGCTGGGAATAGAAATACAATAAATGAAATAAATTTTAAGACATAGGAATTTTCTTTTCCTTCTGCTATGTTTTCTCCTTCCTTCCTTTGCCCTTTATATTTACATAACATAGTAATAATAATATGGAAGGAAGCTGGGATTAGGGATTCATGACTTGGGTTCAGATCTTTGTTTCTCTGTTTACTTAATAGGATCCCTATTTCTATAAAAATGGAAGGTTGGATTAAGTGATCTTTGGATAATAATATTGTTATTATTGATAGCCACCACCATTAATAGTACCAGAGCTGGAAGATAAATTAAAGCAAAATTTTTCCTTTATGGTCATGACTAACTCTTCCCTTATTTTACAGGTGAGGTAACTGAAGCTCAATGAGGTGGTGACTTGTGTCTCATATCACTGGGGAAAACTGAACTCTTTTCTGATGATTCCCTTTCCCATTGATATCCTCTTTCCACTCCATCATGTTTCCTTGAATCTCTTCTACTTCTAAATCTCATGACATACACAAGTTCATACAGATATTGAATGGCAAAAATGGGATTTGGACCCAATCATTTTGACTCACTTCCCTGTCTTGTTCAAAAACAAAGAAGCTGTAAAGTTATGAAATATAAAATCCTTGAAGCCCGGGTTGCAAGAGTCTGGACCCTAACCCAAATTTCCTGAATTGATTCTGAAATTGTTACTCTTCTCAGAGCACTGCACTGCCCTCCTTCCTTAACATCAAATACTTAAATGGATGAAGCATTTAGACTTCTACAATTGACCTTAAACACCTGCTGATAGGCCACAGCCTGAACTGCATTAAGGTTTATGCTTCTCACTGAGTTGCTCCTGCTTCTCTGCCTGCTTTGCTATACCATTGTTTTTGAAAGAATAGGGAAACATTTTTGGCAGATTAAATGCAGGCAAGTTAATATTGTCATTGGGCATAGGATATTAACCCCTGGAGTTCCTGGAATGTGTCAGGCTGCTTGTTGCCAAAAGCAAAATGCAATCCAGGACAAGGATGTGCTCTTATGGGAAACAAAGGCTGCAACTTTATTAACACCAGAGCGGCACAACACCAGGCAGGTGGTCTTGGCTAATTTAAACTTGCAACCCACTCAGGATCTATTATTTCACTTTGGGACATTTTGACAATCTGCCAGGGAAGAGTCATTTTCAAAGCACAACATTAATTTTTTTTTTCAGATATGCTCCCTCAGGCCCTATAAACTGCTTAATTTTGATAGCCATTTTCTGCTCTAGTACTTCATGATTCTTTCTTTCCTTTCCTTTCTTCAGGTTGGGGAATAATGCATAGGTAAATCCTAAAGCTGGAAACCAGTGCTTTTTTGAAATTCACCAAATAGTTTTAATGCTGTGCTTTTCACCCATGATCTTGGGCATGGCGCTGGACAAATTATTCTCTGAGCTTTATTTTCTTTTTAAAAAAATCTATGTATATGCCTTTTTGATTTAAAGATAGATTTAAGTTTTAGATGGTACTTTGTGGCCAGAAAGTACTTTTTCTGTACGTGTGTGTATTATTTTTATTATATATATTATATATATAATATACATGTATTATATATAATATATATGAATATATATTATATATCATATATGTGTATATATCATACAATATATGTGTATATATGACATGTAACATATATAATACAGACACACATTCATATGCAGAATGTACACATATACTATTTGCGCCATACAATAAATCCTACCCATCTGCCCCTTTCTATTCCCAGCTGTAGCACAGTACTTGGCACTAAAGATCGTTAAAAATGCTTCTTGAATCAATTAAGGCAGGCAGAGTTAGATGAATTGGGGTGGGGGAGGAGCATTTAATATTATATTCTTATATATTTACTATGTTCCAAGGACAGTGCTGTCTCTGGAAATGCCAGGGTTAAAGAGGGTTTCTGATCTCAGGAAGCTTATATTCTAACATGAAAAGACAAAGTATAAAGACAATAGATGTATTGTGAAGGGTGTATTTATTTGAAAATTATAGGGCTGATGAGGGGAACCATAGAGTAGATTGAGATATGCCTTTAGGTGCCAATGGGGGAGGGGGAGGAGAGAGACAGAGAGAGAGAGAGAGAGAGACACACACACACACACACACACACACACACACACACACACACACACACACACAGACACAGAGACAGACACCCAGAGAGAAAGACACAGAGACAGAGACACAGGTAGACAGACACATACACACACACACACAGACAGACAGGAAAAGAGAAGAGAGAATCTGTTAGTCATTTTTTATATGCCAAGACCATGCTAAGTGCTAGTAGAGAATTTTTGTCAGTCTTTCCACTCTATAACAATCTGCCAGACATTTTGTTCCACTCACTTAACTTTGGAGAACATAGGGTCGCCTTCATTTTGATTATAAATGCATATATATATATATATATACATATATATATGCATTTATACACACATGTTTATATAATTTATCAAACATTTTCTGTGTGTCAGTTATTGTGAAAAGTTCTAGGGAAGAAGGAAACATGTATTTATTAAATGCCTCTTATGTGCCAGGTATTGTTGTAAGCACTTTGCAAATCTCATTTGATCCTCACACTAACCTTAAGATATAGATGCTGCTGTTATCCACATTTTATAGCCAAAGAAATTGAAGCAGACAGGTTAAGTGACAGTGTTACAGAGTTGGTAAATACTCGAGGTCAAATTTTAATTCAGGTCTTTCTAACTCTAGGCTCAGCATTCTATCCACTGAGCCAATGGTTGCCTTTGTATAAATGTCATCCAGGAGGTTGCCTTCTAAATGGGAAATACAACCTATTGGGGAGAGTTGGAGGAGAGTAGAGGAGATATACTCCTGGCAGCAAGGTTTGAAGATGGCCAGGAAATGGTATGATGACCTGATTCTGGACAAGAGAAGAAGAAAAGCTTATCAGAACCTTTAGTTCTTGGATGGAGTCCAAGGTTCTGGAGAGGAGGAGTTGGGGATCATGGCTGTAGAGCAGGTGGCATAGGGAGATGACCAGTGTTTGATTATGGTTCCAGAACTGGAAGCCAGGCTTAGATTGAGAGTACCAGTGTGCTGGCAAGGTGGCATTAGCAGATGGCCAGGGAGAAGAGGAAAGATAGATAACAAAGCCAAAACACAGAGAGGTTAATTGACTTGCCCCCAATCACCTAATTACTAAACCCTGTTCTCTTTCCGTTGGATTTATGGGATCTTGGTCTATCGTGCTAAGAAATATATCTTAATAAATCCATTCATATGAAACTGCCTTTTGGCCAACCATTGCCTTCCAAATTTTAGTTAAATGTGGACCAACTAGATGTCTAATGTTTATAAAATAATAACTACATTTAAAGACCTTTTGATATATTTCAAATCTCTCCATAAATCCTACTTCAGTTTCTGAACAATATGTAGGTGACCCTATGGTTTTGAAAGTGGAGCATGAGGTCTGGCACATTTTGCAAAATGGAAAGGACTCAAAGTCCTCACAACAATCCTGCTGAAGACCAGCCTAGTTAATTATGACCTCGAGGGGCTTATAACACTGTTTAGTCATAGTTCATTGAAATGTATTTCTCTCCTTTTGTACTAGAGAATTAAATCTCTGAATTGGTTATTTGCCCCTTTTTAAATAAGTAGGACATTTGGCTTTGAGCTCCAGTCTTCTGTTTTTTTTTTTTTTTAAATTTTATTTATTATTATTATTTTTTTGTAATACCCTGAACACTGTACTATGCTGGTTCTTTTGAACCACTTTTAGTTTATGCCCAAAGATTTATACCCTACATTCTCTAGCTCCCCACCCCCTCCTCATTTTGCAATGGAGAAAAATGAGACCCAGGAAAGTTAATGATGATCCCCCAGGACTCATAAGTAGTATATGTTTAAGGCAGGATTTGAATTCAGATGGTCTGATTCCATAACTGATGCTCTTCACAGTACTACTCTGATTTGTAATGCAGACCATTTAATAGAAAACCAATAGGAAAGATAAGTAATGGATCATTTGATGATAATCCCAAGAAACATGGCATGTTCTATGAATATAACATTAGGCGAAATATGAAACCACAGGGCCATCATAGGGATCATAAGATTTTAGATGACTCCATAGTTGATCATACCTACATCCTCATTTTAGAAATTAAGGGAAAGAAAGGTTCTGTCTTGTCTAGAGTACCAAATAGTTGTCTGATACAGGATTTGAACTCCAGTCTTTTTGCTTCTCCATCCAATGTCTTTTCTACTATGTTATGTAGCATCTTTAAAAAAAAAAATGATTAAGCTGAAAGTTATTTTCTTGACCTATGGAGGTTAAGAGAATTGGTCACATGTAGTTAATGGAAAGCTAGTTAGTAAGATTTGTCTTCAAATCTGGTCTTTTGACACATGTTAGCTTTGTGATGCTGGACAAGACACTTAACTTTAGGCAAATTTCTATGTCTACAAGTTAAAGAGAAGATGCTAATTCTCATTGGTAGAGTGTGTTATAGAGGGAGGTGTTTTTTTTTTTTTTTTTGCTTTTTGCTGAGGCAATTGAGGTTAAGTGATTTGCCCAGGGTCACACAGTTAGGGAATGTTAAGTGTCTGAGACCACATTTGAATTCGGGTCCTCCTGACTTCAGGGCTGGTGCTCTATCCATTGTGCCACCTAGCTGCCCCTAGAGGAAGTTTCTTCATCTGGTGCTATACCAATTAAATTACAGATTCAATCCCTATCCCTTTGATAGAGGTTGTATGTTGTACATATCTCATGTCATTTCTGTTGCAATCATTGCCTTATATTCACTATTCTGATTTCCCATAATATTTTATTTTTATCACAAATGTATCTTCTTCATAATCTTTCTCTCAATAGGCAATATTTATTAAAGATTTACCTGTTCTTGGAGAAAAGCCCAGAGACTTTTTCTTGTCTTTTTAGAGGCAGTAATATATTGGAATTTGTTCTCTTCTCAGTCTGAATAGATTATAGGAATAGGTATATAATCAGATCTTTTCTTTAGAGCTTAGCTAAGAATTCTTCAACTCTTGTACTCATCCATGGATAATAATTATTTCCCCTTGACTCATTTTTTGAGTAGCTGTATATCTTCTAAGGTGTAGTGTGATGGAAAATATTGTAGAATTCTTGGGCTCTGATTCTTTGTAGCACATTATGATTTTTGAGTAGACAATAGAAGCCTGTGAATTCTGTATGCATTGTATTTAAATAGGTTTTTATTTTGATGTATGAAGTAACAGCAATAACAAGCACCAGAAAAGTTTCCCAGGATTTAGTTGAGATATTTTTTATTATACACTTGAAAACCCAAGATACCAAATAAAAAGTTTGATCATATGTTCAGACTAAGTTATAGTTTGGTGGCTTCAAAATTACTACACCTAATAAAAGTATTTATTAATGAATGGATGTTAATATGGAGGAAGGTCTTTTTAGAGATGCACTATTCCTAGTCATTTCAAATTTTTATTAATAAGTTGTTTGCATGTAGCATACTAAGAAATTTTCAGTTGACATCAAACTGAAAAGAGACAATGCATTAGATGACAACTGAAGGTAACAAGCTGAAATCTAATAGGAATAAAACTGAAATTCCATACTTAAGATAATAACTATATAAGCTGAGGGTGGCAGGGAGAGGACAGTAGTTACTGTTAAAGCATATAGAATTATAATGCTTTTAGCTGCCTTGAGGACTCTGGTTCAGTATGGCAAAGTAATGAAACCTACTATCAATATGAACTTGGTTTTCAGAGTAAGAAAGGTAATATAGTTCACTATATAGTACATAAAATAGTCTGCTACCATGTTTGTACTACATTTAGTTTATTGTATCCAGCTTTATTCCTTGTAGTAAAAAAGGAAAAATAATCTTTTAAATTTTTTTTATTAAAGCTTTTTATTTTTAAAACATATGCATGGATAATTTTTCAACATTTGTAAAACCTCTTGTTTCAAATTTTTCCTTCTCTCCCCCATCCCCTTTTGTAGATAGCAGGTAATCCAATATATGTATACATTTTTATACAATCATCTTGCTGCACACAAAAAAAATCATATCAAAAAGGGAAAAAAATGAGAAAACACAAAATGCAAGCAAACAACAACAAAAAGAGTGAAAATGCTGTATTGTGATCCATACTGAGTTCACACAGTCCTCTCTCTAGATATAGATGGCTCTCTTCATCATAAGATCATTGGAATTGTCCTCAATCATCTCATTGTTGAAAAGAGTATAATGCATCAGAATCAGCACATAATCTTGTTGTTGCCATGTACAGTGATCTCCTGGTTCTGCTCATTGCACTTAGCATCAGTACATGTAAGTCTCTCCAGGCCTTTGTGAAATCATCCTGCTGATCGTTTCTTATAGAACAATAATGTTTCATAGCATTCATATCGCCAACTGATGAGCCATCCACTCAATTTCCATTTTCTTGCCACTACAGAAAGGGTGGCTACAAACATTTTTGCCCATATGGGTCCCTTTCCCTCCTTTGAGATCTCTTTGGGTTATCAGCCCAGTAGAAATACTGCTGGATCAAAGGATATACACATTTTGATATCCCTTTGGGCATAGTTCCAAACTGCTCTCCAGAATGGTTGAATCAGTTCACAACTCCACTAACAATGTATTAGTGTCCCAGTTTTCTCACATCTCCTCCCATATTCGTCATTATCTTTTTCTGCCATCATAGACTATCTGAGAGATAAGTAATGGTACCTCAGAGTTGTCTTAATTTGTGTTTGTCTGATCAATAGTGATTTAGAGCACCTTTTTTTATGACTAGAAATGGTAAGAAAATTTATTAGCACAAGGCTATCCAAAGGATGAAGATTGGGAAGGTAGGAGATCTTGAGCAGGACCTAGGGATCTTTATGGCTTTTGGAAGTGAAAATAAAGTGTTATGATTAAAGCTTTCAACTATTTAAAGGGTTATCTTATTAAAGAGATTTGTACAGCTTGCTCGTAAAGGGAAAACTAGTGGGTAGAAGTTACAGGTAGGCTTAATATAAGGAAAAACTTGGTAACATTTTGTGAATGAAAGAGCCACTGGGAAAGGAGAGATTGGATGACCGTTTATTAAGAAACATGTAAATAAGAGAAAAACTCTCCTGTGGATAGTACTTTAACATTGGAAAGGGCTCTTCCCATAGGCTTGAGGAATATATAATATTATAACCATTTTATAGAAGATGAAACTGAAGTTGAGGAAATTAGGTGACCTGCCCATTATCTCATAGCAAGTTGATATCTGAGGCAGGCTTTAGATTCATGGTCTTTGTCTTTTTAAGTTGAGGCCTCTATCTATCTATTATGCTATTTGACATCTAAGCATTTGTGCTTGGTGGGTGTTAGATCGAAAGTTTTCTAAAATCCCTCTGAACTCTGTAATAATGAAAATACCTCACAAAGGACTATGCAGTCAAAATTCTGGATACCCTAAAGGTAAAAAATGGAATTTCATATTTAATGATTAGGGACTATCTTCAGAAAGCGGATTGCCATATTCCTAGGTGAAAGTAATTCTAATGCATATTTAAAATGGAGTAAATTTGTGACTATGGGATTTTTTATATTAGTTTTCATATTAAATTACAATTGTGATCTAATTTAATCTGATACTCAGTTTCACAGCTTAATGAATACTGGAAGAATCATTTGAGTCATCCATAGTATTCCTATGAAAGAAATTATCTTTACCACTAAATGTATGATTTCAAGTATTTGGGGAGCTGTCATGTAAAAAGGACTTGTTCTTACGTATCTCAAGGACAGAACTAGGAGAAATGTGTAAAAATAGTAGTGAATCAGATTTCCATTTGATGCAAGGGAGAAGTTTTTACTAATTAGCCCTATCCCAAAATGGAATAGGAATTAGAAAATGATAGGTTCTCCCTCACTGTCCAAGCCAAGGCTGGATAATCTTTTACAGGGATATTGTAAAAAGAACTCTTCTTCTTGTCTTAGATGATCTCTGAGCTTCCTTCTGTGACTTTAGTTTGAAGGTATGATAGAATTACTAATACTGTTTCATTATGGTTGTTTTCTTTAGCCTGAAATGGGGCAACATTCTTATTAAGGAGAAGGATCTTTATAACTTCAAAGGTCCAAAAAGTGGTTTTTGGCCATAAGATAATAGGTATATGGATTTAGTGGCCATATTTTATACTTCTTGAACCTATCTACATTGCTTTCTTTCGTCCTCAACTTTTACAGTTTGTTCAATTTGTTGCAGAGGCATTTGAAAATAGAACTGGAGAGCTAACTAAATGCTTAGCAGTGGTGCCTACTGACATGATTTTGTACATGAGTTTCTAGACAGTAGGGATCTTGAAATGAAGAAGATTGGAAATCAGATTTAATTCATTTTTAGGGAGGAGGAAAATAAAAGAAAATATGGAGTTTTAGTAAGGCAGGCTTATTAGATGGAATAGGAGTCTAAATGGAATAGTCATTTAGTTAAATGTGAATTCCACAATCAAACACATTCATTTAGTGAAACAGTAGCAGGAAAACAGTCTCCATTGTTCACATGGGGTAATGGGACAAAAAAATCTTTTCTAAGTGAGCTGAACATTTACCAACATTTTTTATATTTATCCTTGGACTAACTGTTGACTGTAGATTTAATAAACCATTTTTATCTGGTAGTATGGTGGTTAAAGATTTTGTAGTTAGAAGCTTCTAACTTAGGAATAAAGTAACATAACTCATCAATGAAGCCTGTAATAAATGTAGTTGTGAAAATCAGTTTCTATTTAAAAAACTGAGTGACCGGGGCTTGTTCAATTATGCCCCAATATTCTTAGGCGACCTGGCTGCACAAGTATGATCCATCTTCTTTGGCAGAGAGAGTTCTAGGGCTTTTTGGAACATAGGTTTCTTGGCTATTACCAAGAGTCCATATAAAGCCCTAAAGGAGAAACATGAATTTCAACTAAGTTGAGCTTTCTTTTTTTCCTGAAGTCATTCTATACAATTCATGAATAATGCTGGTATCAGTGACAACTCTCTCAGTTCTTCCTGTGATCAGAAGTACCCTTGCACCAACATCCTAAATTTTAAATGGCAGGCTCTGTGTTTCCTGTCTGTTTTATCTCTGAAAAAACATTAATCATCTCAAGGTTCTAGTCAAATCCATTGACAGAAATTGTGAAATGTAATTTAGCTTTGGGAATTGAATTAATGTTTTCTAATAGCTCTGAGCTATTCCGTGATTTATTGGTTCCATTGCTTGAGGGATTTTATAATCTAAATAGGTGATTATAAATGATACCCAAGATCCATTGTATATCATAGTACAATCGGTATAACTGGCAAATACCATAATGGGCTTGTGGGGCTTGTGTTTTGGGTAATGCTATGCATATCACCCCAGTTAAATAGACTTTTATTTATATTAGGTCATAAAATTAAAAATTTTACCTTCTATTCTAATTTACTTATTTGTGTAGAGCATTTCAGTAATACAAATATTTTTTGCTTTATTGTACTAAAGAAAACTCGCTATCTTTCTAATCACTCAATTCTCTGCCCTTCCCCCCAACAACAAAAAAATATAATAAGCCACATTTAAAACCAGAACCCATGCACTTTTTATTGTTTGGCTGTCTATCCCTTTAATAGGAGTCTATAGAACAATAATACCAAGAAGACAGGAAACTGGAGTATCTAGTTTTGGTAGGTTTGCTTTCTTACTAAGAGGCCACTGTCAAAACTGTATCTATTAAAGTAACCAGGAACCCTTGTAGAGAGTTAGGAATGGTTCTCTGGATGTTGTAGCAAGCCCTGAACTCCATCCTGAGTGAGACAGTAGAGCATGTGATTGGGCATTTGGAGATCTGAGTTTTCATTTCTTTGTCTATAAAATTGAGTAAGCTGGATGAGATCATTACAAATGTCTCTTCAATGACTTAAACTAATGCTTAGTGGTCAGCTCTGTATAATGCTAGTTATAGATAAGATACCTGTATTGAAATTGTAACCACACTCCATGACTGATTTATAATTTTTTCAGGCAAATTCATAATAATTTTAATTGTTTGATTGCTATCATTGTGATTGTGATTTTACTGTTTATTTCAATGGTTTAAATTCACATTTGGAATTTCTAAGTCATATATAGTAGTTTCCTAGCATTGGCTCCCTTCATTAATAGATTTGAGTCTCTCATAGGACTTTGTATATTTCTTTTAATTGTAAATGTTAGTAGGATGTCTTTGTTCAGAGAAGGTAAAAACCTTCTCTGTATCAACTACTAGGGTTCTCTTTAAGCTATTTTTTAAAAAAAAACTTTTGCAATTATTTGTATCTGTTGTCTTTGTTTATGCTATGTATGCTTCTGTATTTGTTGTTATGTCATGTGTTCTAATGTACTCCTTGCATATTAAGGATTGTTTTTTTTTTTTTTTTTTTTTGGTCTTTGTAGCCCAAGTTCCTAGCATAGTGCTTTACTTGAACATAGTAAATACTTAAATGTAAGTAGGAAACTTACAAAATAGGTAGAGATTTATATAGGCAGTGGAAATGAAAATCTTTGTCTTATTATTGGATATGTTTTTTTTTTAAATTATGGGGCAAAAAAAAATTATGGGGCAGATCCTTACTTTACAGTATACAAATTCCCATAATTTATGAATAGGCTTGTATTCCAAAAGTTTTGATATTGGAACTCACTTTCCCATAGAAATAACTACTTATGGAGGCTAGATAATCTAGGCTGCCAACTAAAGTGCATTCCATTCATAATATCTGAGCATATGATCAAAAATCTAGAAATGGAAGGGATATTAGAAGCACTTACATTGAGCATACCGCATCATAGGTGCTTAATAGATGGTTGTTTTCTTCCAAAGTGATTTAATGCACATTATTCTAAAACTTCCAAAAAAATAAATACAGTCGGCATCATTAACATTTTCTAAATCATTTTCTTGAGCCTCGACAACCAACAGCACAATAAATCAAACCCTGAATTATAGCATTGGTCACTATTCAATGTAAAAATGCTTATGCTAAAAATTAGACAACTGGCTTTCACAAAGTTATATTGATCTGGATCCAACACACTTTGGGTTGAGAGTAAGTAGGTACCCAAGCAATGGTAGAGCTAATCATCTCTAAGTTTGACACCATTATCATATGCATTTTAGTAATAATTTTGTACAATGATATAGTATGCTTTATAGCTTAATGAAGCAATGTATAATATTGCTGTACTAGAGAAATAAATATTTGATTGGTGCTAATATCTCTGTGATCTTGGTAATGCTGTTTAAGATTTTGACTGAATCTTAATTTCCTCTTTATTAAATTAATACAGTACTTCTTTCAGTACTTATATGGAGGGTTCTTCTGAGAAAGTATTTTGTAAAGTCCTCTGATGTAACAGCTTGATAAGTTAAGTAGGTAAAAGAGATAGTATACATCAACATTTCAAGGAAACATGCATTCATCAGTATGTATTCCTTCCATGAAAATTACACCCCCTCTATGCTGCTAGATAGCTTTTGTGAAGTGCAGTATTTAAAGAATTATGATTGTAAAACAGATATTTCTGCTAATGACTTGCTTATATCATAGGCAATACAGTTTCAAATAGGAGATATAGGATCCCTTATCTGGTTCCTTAACCTTTTGATACTTCTGGTCTTGCTGGTGTGGATTAGATGTGATCACATTAGATATTACCTTTGTCCAAATTATCAGAAAATTTTATGTTCCTTTTAGGATTTTTTTTTTTTTTGGTCATCCTAATTTAGTCACTAGACATTAGTGTAAATTTAGACTTTACTTAAGAGAATCTTGTTAGTTTATTTAGAGAATTGCTTAATTTTCTGCAAAAATAT
Organism: Myrmecobius fasciatus; assembly: GCA_023553655.1. Taxonomy (NCBI): domain Eukaryota; kingdom Metazoa; phylum Chordata; class Mammalia; order Dasyuromorphia; family Myrmecobiidae; genus Myrmecobius; species Myrmecobius fasciatus. The sequence continues at coordinate 496,270 of JAJPUD010000445.1, forward strand.
GCCATAAAGTTCAAGTTCCAAAGCTCATCTCATCCAGTGAGAAGGATGCTCTAGGAAGCATATGGCTTTCCACTTTTGTAGATAATGAAATTAAGGCTCCAATACATTGTGACTAGTTCATAGTCATAGAATCAGCAAATGAGAAGTTGAATTTGAATATAAGTGCTCTGACTCAAGTGTAGTCTTCTTTCAATTCTTTTACAGTCTTTTTCCTAGAGCAGCTGTTTCCTAGAATCTATAAATTATACATCACATTTAAAAAGGATTTTGACCAGCAGATTTTATTCTTGGCACCATACCAACCATTTGCTGAAAAATTGGCTGATGGGGAATATTCCACATCTGTCTGACCTCCCTTTATATTTCTATGTACCCATTGCTGTGGAATAATTAAAAGAGCAATGAATGAAGATGTAGATGTCCAGTATCCCCTCAGGAATACCCTGAGTTTCAGCTCCATAAAGTTTCTCTTATGAGACTGTATTTGCACTGGTATGATTTATATCTAAGTCTCAATCCTTTGAGGATGGTTATTTTCAAGGTCTGAAATTATTTCTGAGTTTGTCTTGATTGCTGAAGTCTTCTGTCTTTCAAGGTAGCAGATAATAACAATGAATAATTATTCTATAATTAAGGTTAGTAACAAATACAATTGATTTAGTTACTCTTTTAAAGTTTGCAAAATGCTTAACATAGTTTATTGCTTTTGAGCCTCAGAGCAACTCTGTAGTTATGTAATATGGGTACTAGAGGTATTACTATCCTTATTTCTTAAATTAGGCAATTAAGGTCAGGTATTTAGCTAATAAATGTTTCAAGGTGGATTTGAATTATGGTCATCCTGGTGCCAAGCTCAGCAGATTCCCAAATCTTCCTCAGTTATTTTCTCATGCAACTGAAAAGATGCCATCTTTTATACAGTAGTGGATCAATGTGGGCTACAATAAGTTATTTCCTCATAACTATTTAAGATGTGATTTTTTTGGAGAAGAAAAGTTATAAAAAGAAATTGGTAAAATGATAAAATTTCTTAAAAAAAAACAAACTTTCAGAGTCACATCTGATTTACCAAGATTATAAGACCTTGTCAAAAGAAATACTGAATATTTCTCCTCCTTGTGCAATAATTTTAAATTAGATTTGTCTGGAGCAGTAGTTGCTGAATAGCTCTTAATTGCCATGTACAGATGAGCTTCTCAGGCTAATCTTATCTTGCCATCTACAGTGGCTGAAAGGAGAGATGAACAGAAGACTTGAAAACGTGATGGTTCTGAGATCATTTTTCATATGGAGTGTAATTATATCCAAGTGCTTTCTAACACAGGGAAAAAGCAGCAATTGGTTTTCACTGAAAGGGACCTATATAAGGATTCTGATTGAGAACTATTTCCCATCTTTGTATAAACAGAGTAAATAGAAGTCAATGTTTGGCTACATTAAAGAAAGTGAAGAATGAGTATTTCATTCTCTTCATCCTTCACTTTCAACCAATGAATTATAGTTTAACCACAGATATATTATATACCCACTATTAAATCATTACCTCTGCATTTAGAATCATTTGGGGATGCTGTTATCTGATCAAATGTAAAGCTAAAATCTAGCACTACTCCCTATATAACTAAACTAAAAACTAACAGATTTCTATAACTCTGCACTGTTTACATGAATAATGGAATTTTGAAGAAAATTTCTTTGATATCAACACATATACACACATATATATTTACATGTAGCTTTTATGTATTTTACATGTTTACTTGCATGTGGTATATGGGGATAAAGATAGGGATTGATTGGACCTTTGATTTATTTAATATAGCAAAAGTCCCAGCTGAAGAAACTACCAATGCTGGTAAGAACTCCCTTTCTATTTACTGTCTTAGAGAGTTTAGCCTCTAAGTCTTCCTGTTTCCAATAATTGTTTTCTATGTCTTATGTCACATTGTATTATATAGGCAGATTGTATTTGCTTATTATAAATATATTGAAATTATTGGCCCTAAGATTTAAGTTGATCCTTGGAAATGATCAGAAATACAGTAGAATGCTCCACCTATTAGATCTGCTGACAACTGTACAGATGTGTCAAGTATACACAACCTTTTACTCATTTAAAATGTTTTCAAAGAAAGTCAAATTTGGAGACTGGGGGAATGTCAAGAGAAGAACTTGCCTTATGAAATTCTTTGATTTATATGTTATAAACATATAACATATGTACGTTATGTGTTCCAACAAAAAAGAAGAGATCTTTGGAAAAAAGAAACCTCAAGAGCAGAAGCCATCTATAGACCTTTGAAAACACCAACTTTGAACTGTATAATTGAAAAATAGACTACCTACCAAACATGCTTGTAGTTTATATAACATAGATGTAAGTATGTTCTTCCTGCTTTCCTTGTCATCTCAGTTCATCTAAGCTGACAGTGAAATGATAGATTTAAAAGTTACTTAAAGCATTTCAGGGAGCAGAATCTTTGTTATTTAGAAGTTTTGACAGTTTCTTTGTCTATTGAAATGAAATCTCAAACTGTTAGGTTTTATGTAATATGATTTCTCTTCATTGAAGGTTAACAAGTCCAAGCCTCATTTAAGGAGGCATTAGGGAAAATGGAAATGGGAAAGAAGAAATCTAATTAGGAACTTTCATCAACTCTAGACATCTTATTCCAATGATAAATTATTAATGATCAAGATAGGGAGCTTTTTTTTTTTTACTTACAAAAAAAGAAAGTGTTGAACAAAATTCTATATTTCATTTAATATTCATAATTTCTCCTAAAATATGTACTGAGGCAATCCCAGTGTACTTATGGATATAAGGAGAATAAAAATCCTAAATTGACATGAGATTCAGGATAACTCTTTTCCTTCCCTTTGCATTTCTCTCCCATTTGCATTGTATAGTTTTGTATGTTATTTGCATGTGGTCCTCACCCTTTAGAATATGAGCACCCTGAGGTTAGGGATTGCATTTTTGTCTTTCTTTGTATCCCCAGACATTTCCTAAAGAGTTATTGCTTAAAGTATGCTAGTTGACTGATTCAAATTAAATTAGTTTCATGTGATCCATGATGCAAAAATTCTTGGTTACTCTACATTCCCTAAACTCAATCATTTGAAGCTATCAATCTCTCCTTGGAGGTTCTCTTCCCCCCCTCACCCCTCCCACCTCCAATTACTGTTTTTTCCCCTGGAGTCCAGTACAGGTGAATCATTGCCAATTGAGGGTATCCATGGTAAAAGAAAGAGATTCAAATTATACATTCTATACAGATCACTCTACTCTTGAAATGGATTGAAGAAAGTAATACTGTTGCTAACCCTGGGATTCATGCTGTGTCTTTTTTATGGCTTTTCTGCCCCAAAAGAATCATGTTTAGTAAGCAAGCCAGTGGATTTGGTGGAGGTTAAGGTAGTACCAATTTGAAAAGGCACAAACCTCACTTCCTAATTATTTCTGATGGGTTCTTGCTTTTTTTTTTTTTCTTTTATTTATCCAGCCTTGAGGTACATTTTTGATTTCTTTCTCTCTCTCTCTCTCTCTCTCTCTCTCTCTCTCTCTCTCTCTCTCTCTCTCTCTCTCT
>JAJPUD010000445.1:499869-621035 GCA_023553655.1 Myrmecobius fasciatus
TCTCTCTCTCTCTCTCTCTCTCTCTCTCTCTCTCTCTCTCTCTCTCTTTCTCTTTTTGGGCTATAAATCTTACCAGTTTTCTCCCTTCTTCTGAACCCCTCCAATGATTTGTGAGTATTATGATGATAATAAAATTTCAAGTTATCTCCTAGACTTAATTGTTTGTGCCTCTACCTTCTTGGTGCAAATTACTTTTGCTTCTTAATTCCTTTCTCTCTTAAATATATATGATGATTTAGGAATTTAGAGTACATGTAATGTGTAAAGTGTATATAGAATACAATCAGCCTCATATTTTTAATGAGAAAACTGAGACCTGGAGAGGTTAAAATACATGCTCATGGATCTACAGGTAGTAGAATTGATTTGGCCACACATTTGGCATTGGTGCCACTAGGTGGTACTAGGATGCTTACTATAACCCTGTCATTTTCTCTAGCTGATGCTGTTTTTTCCCTCAGTTTGTATAGTATCCAGGTGTGGTATACTTTTCTCTATTCTCATTTGAGGTGTGTTAAAAAACAAGAACACTCAATTCAGTATTCACTTCAAGTTTCATTAACATACTGCCTAGCCAACACTTCTACTTCATTAGATAACTGAAATAAGCTTTAAACTAACCTGTTTGGTCTCTAAGGTCCCTAAATTATATCATCTTTATTATTCTCCTCAATTTGGTATGTTTTTAGTAATCATCAACTCCTCTCATACATTTGGCCATTAAAAAAAAAAAAACAAAACACCTCAACTTGCTTGAATCCAATCCAGTTTGAGTTAATTTGGTGAATGAGGTTTCATAAGAAATTACTTTAAATTCCTTCCCAAAACCAAGATATTTACTATTGCTTCCTTTAATCAAGTAATTCTATAAAGCTTTCAAGGAAAGCAATCAGGTTTTTTTTTTTTTTTTTTTTTTTTTTTTCATCATGATTATGGCTTTAAACTCTTAGGTTTTGGTTCTATTATTTTATAGATGTTTATACATTCCTATTAGTGCTTGTTTCCTCCTTTTATTAGGAATTGAAATTAAGCTAACAGCATAATAATTTCTCTCCTTTAAAAGTCATAACTATATCATATCCCTTAATTTTCTGCTACTGTTTTTCTAAGTTAATGTCTTATTATTCCCTCCTTATTATTTTTGTAGAACAATATATATTGGACCAGCTGAATTGCTGTGCCAGGCCATCTGTTGGGAAACATTGAGACCACTTTCCATGATTCCACGATTATAGGTTGATTCCTCTGAGCCTTTCAAGCCTTTTAGCCTAAAATAAATTTCTTTATTAACATAAAAATAACCCAAAGATAGTCTTTGCTTGTTGTTTAATCATTTTTTCAGTCATTTCTGATTTCTTAAAATTTATTTTTATTTATCTATTCCCATAACTTTACATTCATTATTTAAATAAGATATTTTTCCTGGAGCATTTTTGTGTGTGTGTGTGTGTGTGTGTGTGTGTATTCTTTTGCAATATGAAAACATGTTTTATATGACCTTACATGTATATTGTTGTTGAGTAGTGTCTGACTTTACATGACCCCATTTGGGGTTTTCTTCCAAAGATACTGGAGTGGTTTGCCATTCCTTCTCATTTTACATTTTACAAATGAGGAAACTGAGACATACAGGTTTAAAAGACTTGCTTAAGGTTACACAGCTAGTAAGTGACTGAGGCCACATTTGGACTTAGGATAGACATATAAGATTAAAGCTGAGGGAAAGCCACCAGGAAGGAGTTGATTGGAGGCAGCTAAGGATCAACCATATATTACTGCTCACTGGATAATATCTTAAAAGGCATCCATTTTGATTATCTGATGTACAGAAAAAGCTTTAGAGGACCATGGCATCAAGAGGTTTCTTTTATTTCCCTAATCTTCTAACTTCTATCAGACCTGACTTTTTTCTTCCTACTCTGAGTCTACCACTGCTATGTCAATTACAATTGAAATTTGCATTCAATTACAATTGAAACTCCAATTGGAGTTTCTCTTGGATTGCTTAGGACTTTGTCCATTAAACTGAAATAATAAGATTGAAGTTAGAATAGATAACGCAACTTTATGGTGGGCCCATCATCCAACTTCAGTGGTACCTGGGATTGAAGTTTGACAAGTTACAGTGAGTACAGTATAAGATAAGAAGGCAAAGGGTTTGAGGGAAGTGTTAGAGATGAACAATATAAACTCTGAATGCAAAATTCAAATCCTTCTTCAGACACTTAGTAGATTTGTAACTCTGGGAAAGCCACTTTATCTCTGTCTCCCTAAGTTTCCTTAACTGTTAATGGGATTAATAATAGCATTTACTTATTTTACCATACTTGGCATATTGCCTTCCTTTTTCTCATCATCTCTTCCCTTCTTCCCTCCCTCCTGTTTTTTCAATCTATTTGCCATTTTTCTTATGTCAGCAGAAAAAACATCCTTTGTTTGCATTTTCTGATTCTGGAGAATATGGATAAAAAGTTATTTGATATAATTTGTTGGTCTTCAAATAAAAATGTAAGAAATAAGAGATAGTCAATATTATGTACTTACTATGCACTTTGCAAATGAAGAAAAGGACTCTGACATGGTAATTGCAGAATTGCAATTAGACCATAGATCTTCTGGCTCGTGCTTTCTACTTCCTTTGCTGAAGACCTTCAAATGTGACTTTGAAAAAAAAAAAAAGTCTTTATATTGCTTTCATCCATACCCAGTAATACAAATTGGAACACACTGTTATTGGGCAGATTGCCATTTGATCTAGCATTATTTCTGGATTTAAAACATTATAACTAACACATTAATTATATTCAAAATCCTTTACTATTTCTTTTAAATAGGCTCTGCATATGTCATGATCTTTTATCCAGTATTAATTTGCTTAGTAATTTCTTTTTCTGTATTGGAAAGGACTGAATCATCCTACTCTGTTTCCAAATTATCACTAGTTACAAATTAGGTTCAAATTAATGTGATTTGATAGCAGTGTATACCCAAGTTATTGTTAAACTTCTTGAGTATTATTATTTTGGGACATGGGTTAGGGTTAGTGCTAGAGTTCCCCCAAGGATTTAGTTTTAAAGAATAGGTTTTAAGAGTTCAGATGTTTGGGTGTGTGCTTTGTTGTATTCTAATAGGACAGCAACATGCCAGAAATAGGTATATTTTTAAAATTTTGATATTATATTGTCATATAGTTTAGTGCATGTGACTATAAAGGTCTCGTAGGCAGTGATACTAATTTAGAATGTTGTCAGCCTAAGCACTCCTAAGAGGATTAAAAATTCCAAGGCTAATAAATGAATCTGTGTAAATCTTACAGGCTAAGATGTGTGAAATGGACATGTTTGGGAGATTTATGTATGTCTCTTGGAATTACTAGGCAAAAATAATTTGTTAACCTCCATCTAAATATATAAATGTGCTTATCAGAATTATGGAAAGGACAGTTATTGAGGAGACTTTAAATATTGGCCTAAATTCAGTTGAATAAATTGCACATTAGGTTTTAATTTGAATTTATTTATAGCTAGATGCCATGCCTTTATTTTTCATTCCAAAGTCTGTAATGAAATGCTCTTCTTTGGCTAGTCATTAGTATTCAGAGCTCTATCAGACTGCAGTTCAAACTCTCTCACTTGCTTTTGTCAGAGAAGATGATGGAGCAAGGTTGCTTAGAAACACTTAGCCACACTCTCAGCGGGAATTATCAATCTGTTCTGTATGTTCACCTCCACACACAGGGGAGAAAATTGAGTTTCACTGCTGACAACATTAATTGATTGCAAGTTGTTTTAGTGGGAGGTTGATGTTGAAAGCGAGATTTCCTTTAACATTCATGCATTAAGATGCAGGGAAACTATACCATGAAATATGGACACCTTCTACTATAACTAGAATTTTCTTAAATTTGTGCTTCTAAGTTTGGTTTTGCAAATTTTTGCATTGGTTCTTAACCAGGTCAGCTAATAGGATTATTTGAAATCTTGGAACCTCCTTCTGAAGTGACCTTTTTTGCATGTGTTTTGTTTTGAGCAATAAATTTGATCACTTTCTTCATTCAACAGCATATCATATGGTAATAGAGTTCTTTCTGACCAGAAAAAAAAATCTTTAATTTATTAAATACTTAGTCCTAAAATTTTTATTTCTTTTCCTTCATCTTCTTTTTACTCAAAATACTCAAGATGCTAATGCTCTAAAATAAAGAGATTTCCTCATGGTTGTGATTTAATTAGTGAGGGACTAATGTGTAAAAAATGCACCTCTAATTTGGTTATTAACAGATTATATAAATCCACATTTTGGAGTATTGTAAATGCTGGGGAAAACCTCTAAAAATATTTTCAAATCTAGTGTAGCTCTGATCAATTGAACTAAATAAACAGGCAAAATTGTGAGGGAGGAGTTGGGATAGTGTTAGCTAGATAATTCAATTGGAATGCATGTTATTTTAGAACCTAAAGGTGATGACCTCCACAGTTCCTTTGGGAAATGGTGTTATTTGAAGCATAGTGTTTCTTTTATAATCTTTTCACTTGAAGTATCCCCAGATAGTACTCCAATTGGAACCCATGCTTTCTATTTCTTATTTGGCAAATTGGTCATTCTTGAGATTGAAAGCCTTTTCTTTTTGTATCCTATTTGCAAAATCCTTTTGGTCATAAAAAATCAGAGATGAATATAATAATAACTAGCTTTTCTAAGTTTGCAAAATGCCTTACAAATAAAATCTTATTTAATCTTCATAGCATCCCTGGGAGGTAGGTATTATTATTATATTACAGATGAGAAAATGGAGGCAGTTAGAGATTAAGGGTTACTCAAGAAAGATATTAATAATAGAAGAGAAAATGGCCTCTAGATCAGAGAAAAGAGTACAGGCATTTATTTAAAACAAAAACAAAAACAAAAACATTGTAAGACTGAGGAAAATGAATCAATACTTGATGAAGAAGAGGGCTCTTTGGATTCTTAAGAGACCATGGAACCAGATCAAGATGTTCCTGAATGATTTAATAATAGAAAAATAAAAATTTTGGAAGAATATATGACCTGCACAGCAGAAAAAATCATCAGAATTAAAACCTCGAATCTATAGTGATATGTCTTGCTTAAGAAACAAAAGGACAATCTAGAAGAAGATTAAGGGAAAAAAAAGGGAAAGTAGGTAATCCCTGTAAAACATTTTGATCTTGTCTAGAAGGTGAAGGGAGAGAGCTCTCAGATAAACACAATCGAAAAACCTAATACAAGGAATAATGTAAAAAAACCTTCCCAGAACTTTTGAACACGGGGAAAAAAAAAGTACCTATTAAAACAATCTACAGATTATCTCCAAAAAAAAGAATCCTATGCTGCAAATTCCAACACATATAGTATCTAAATTTAATAATTGTATTGATAAAAATGCATTTTGCAAGTGCCAAGGAGAAAGAAAATAAAAAAAGAAAATAAAGGAAAGGAAATTTGAACAACAGAAAATTACTCTGTACCCACAAGAAATTGCTAGAGAGAATGGAATTATATGTTTCAAAGACCAGAGTAACTCAAAATATATCCCAAAGTAAGGTATCCCATAAATCTATGCCTAATCATTAATGAAAAAAAAAAAAGGATATTCATTTTAAAAGTGGCATTCAGCACACTGCTATAAAGAGAACCAGATACTATTGACTTCCCTAATACCCCAGCCAACAGAGTTGTGCTATGCATAATACTTAGTGCTCTAACTGTGTGGGAACTTAAAAGGCACTTTAAAAAAATCTAGTTCAAAATGGTCAAGTACCCATCTCAGTCATTATTGTGAATATTGATTATAATATACCAGATTAAAAATATAGAAAATGCAGGAAATTAGGTTGATTTTTTTGTATTAATCTTATTCCATATGAGGCATCTAGGTGGTGTAAGGAATAGAGTGCTGTTAAAAAAAGATTACTTTTGGGGCAGCTAGGTGGTGAAGTGGATAGAGCACCAGCCCTGAAGTCAGGAGGACCTGCGTTCAAATCTGGTCTCAGACACGTAACAGCTGTGTGACCCTGGGCAAGTCACTTAACCCCAATTGCCTCAGCAAAAAAAAAAAAAAAGATTACTTTTTAAAAAATTATTAGCATTTTATTTTTTAATTTTATTTTTCTCAATTACAAATTACAAATAATTTTTTTAAAATAGTTTTTTGAGTCCAAACTCTTGACTTCTTTTGCTTCCCTTCCCTTTGAGAAGGCAAGTGATTTGATTGGGATTATACATGTGCAGCTAAGTGACACAATTAATAGAACACCAGACCTGAGTTCAAATCTGGTTTCAGATACCAGAGCTATGCAAACTAAGGCAAGTCACTTTATCTTTGCCTCAGTTTCCTCATATATGAAATGAGCTGGAGAATGAAATATCAAACTACTCCAGTATCTCTGACATACTCTGACAAAACCCCAAATGGGGTCATCTAGTCAGATATTATTCAACAACAACATGCATGTAAAGTGATCTAAAATAATTTCCATATTAGCAGTGTTATAGAAGAAAACCAACCCCCCAAAAAGACTCTAAGAAAAATAAATTTTAAAAAGTATGCTTCAATCTGCATTCAGATTCCATCAGTTCTTCTTCTGGACATGGATATTTGTCATCATTATGTTATTTTGAATTGTATTGCTGAGAATAGTCATTCATGATCATCATCCATATGGTACTGTTGCCGAAAACAAGGTCCTCAAAGATAATGATAAATGTTGAAGGGAATGTGGGAAAACTGGCACATGAATGCATTGTTGGTGGAATTGTGAAATAATCGAACCATTTTGGAGAGCAATTTGGAACTATGTCCAAAGGACTATAAAACTGTACATCATACCCCTTTGACCCAACAGTGCCGATTACTGGGTCTATATTCCAAGAAAATCTGAAAGGAGGGAAAAGGATCCATATGTACAAAAATGTTTATAGCAGTTCTTTTTGTGGTAGCAAAGAATTGGAAAATGAGTAGATGCCCATTAATCAGGGAATGGCTGAGCAAGTTGTGGTATATGTAGATATTGGAATGTTATTGTTCAATAAAAATGATGAATGAGGAGTAGCTAGGTAGTGCAGTGAGTGGATAGAGCACCAGCCCTGAAGTCAGGAAGACCTGAGTTCAGATGTGGCCTCAGACACTTAACACTTGCTAGATGTGTGATCTGGGCAAGTCACTTAACCCCAATTGCCTCGGGGGAAAAAAAAAGGCAAAATAAATAACTACTGTGTGCCAGGTACTGGGGAACAAAGAAAGGCAAAAAAGAAACAAATAAATAAAAGGAAAAAAAAATGATGAATGAGCTGATTTTAGAAATACCTGAGCAAAACAAGCAGAGCCATTATATACAATAACAACAAGAATGTGTGATGATGAACGATGAAAGATTTAGTTCTTTTCAGTGGTTCAGTGATCCAAAGTAATAGACTTTGGACAGAAAATGCCATCTGTATCCAGAAAAAGAACTAAGGAGATTGAATGTAAATCAATATACAAATACACATGCTATGTTCACTTTTTTCTGGGGTGTTTTTTTTTTTTTTTAAATCTATTCTGTGGTTTTTCTCTTTTGTTCTGATTTTTCTCTCCTAACATGATTTATAATTGTGTTTACCTGAGTAGAAGATTGAGTCCTGGAAATTGACCTTGTGATTATAGTAAATAATGGAAACTGAATGGGCTTGTTGTAGCATTTACATTATTCCTATAATAGGAATATCTTTTAGAATTCTGAAAGAGTTCACATCTTTAGTATTTTATAAGTCTCTAACCAAAAAGGACAAAATCTATCTCTTCTAATATGCTCATTAATAACTTGACATTCTTTTTAGGAGCTTGCCCAAAGCCACACCCTGTACTAAGCATTGGTATTTCCATTAAAGATTATTGTTTCCAGATTCATTGCTCTTTTCTTTGTACTGTTTTTGATTGATCATAGCATCAGACAGCTATGTCTGTAAGGAAGTTTAGAGGTCATCTAGTCATTTTAAACATAAGGTAACTAAAACATAGAGACATTGTCATTTTCTCAAGGTAAATAGCATTTTAGGATCAAACAAATTAGCCATGTAAAATCCCCACTGGGATAATTGAGTTCATTTTCTTGAAAGAAGCCCTTTGACTTCCAAGTGTAAATTATATCTTTATTAGGTTACCAACCTTTCTTGGACATAATTTAATTCTAATCCACTGTTTTGTTCTGAATGGATGCCCATCAGTTGGAGAATGGCTGAACAAATTATGGTATATGAATGTTATGGAATATTATTGTTTGGTGAGAAATGACCAGCAAGATAATTTCAAAGAGGCCTGGAGAGACTTTCATGGACTGATGCTGAGTGAAATGAGCAGAACCAGGAGATCATTATACACGGCAACAACAATACTATATGATGATCAATTCTGATGGACATGGCTCTCTTCAACAATGAAATGTTTCAAACCAGTTCCAATTGTTCAGTGAAAAAAGCCATATACACCCAAGGTGTATGTGGTATATAACACCAAAACATTTTCATTAAGAAAGGAAAATATAAAATTAGAAAATTATAGTTTTATTTCATTTGTTAAAATTGCTCTCTTTATTGTCTATGTCTTCCATTTCTGTACTTTTGTTCCCATAGTGGTAGGTTTCATGCTATTCTTTTAATTTCCATATATCTTTTCATTTTCCTTTGTTATTTTTGGGTTTCTTCAAAGTTAAGCAATTTCATAAATGTGGGGACTCTATACATTGATAAAGGTTAACAATCTCATAGCTAATTTGGTAAGAGATTCACCCAAGTTAGGCTGTTAGAATTCTTATACCATTGCTTGGAGATAATAGTAAGCGTTAATATGCAAATTTTAAGACTCACAAAATGCTTACAAATATCTCATTTCATCCTTAGGTGTAGTTACTATTGGGAATCTGTCTGCTTCAGTTTCCTTATTTATAAATAGGGATGATAATAGCACTTAACTACCAAGGCCATCCTTTTTAATCTTCACAATCTTGTAGTTGCTGTGTATAGTGCTCTCTTGATTCTACTCCCTTAGTATCAGGTCATATAAGTCTTTCCAGAGTCTCTAATTTGTTTTATTCATCTATCTATTCTATCAATCTTTCTATTTTTCTATCTATCTACTTACTTATTTACTTATTTTCATTCATTTTTCATTTATTTATTTGTCCATGCATTTATTTATTTATTCATTTACTTATTTATTTTCACTCATTTACTTATTCGTTCACTCATTCATTTATCTATTTATTTATTTAGCAATTTATTTGTTTTTGCTGAGGCATTTGGGGTTAAGTGACTTGCCCAGGTCACACTGCTAGGGAGTGTTAAGTATCTGAGATCAGATGGAACTAAGGTTCTCCTGACTTCAGGGATGGTGCTCTATCCACTGCACCACCTAGCTGCCCCCCAAGCCTTTAATTTTTAATAAAATTCACAAGTTTAGTTCTAAAACTAGGATCAATAGAATAAAACATGATCGGATTCTTATCTCCTATGGCATATTGCTTAATTGCTATCTAAAATGAAATGTACTGATCTATAATTCTTTTAGTAATAAATTAATGTAATGTTGGTGCTTTTCCCAAAGCAAATCTTCCCACCCCAAGCAAACTTTAGATTTTATAATTTTAACACCTTCATGGGTGTAATGTAAAGTTCTTTTTATATGTATTTTTCATGAGTTTGAACATTTTTTGCAAGTGAATATTAAAAATTAGTTTCTTTCCTTCTAGCATTCTGCATTTATATCCTTATATCATTTTTTTTTTCCTATAGAGGAAATAGATTTTACTCTTGTAAAAGTGCTTATGCACCTCAGGATGTCATTTTTTTTTTCTTTTGGAAGCTTTGCATTACATTGTCATAACTTTAGAAAAAAATTTTTTGGTTCCAATAATTTCTTTTTAATATTTTTACTTTCCCCAGGCACTTGCAAAGCAATTAATACATTTGTTTTTAAAACTTTGAGTTCCAGATTCTCTTCCCTCCTTTCCATCCCACTTCTCCATTAAAAAAGTATATGTGAGATTATACAAAAGATTTCCATATAAGTCATGTTATGAAATAAATCAATATCCCCCCAAAAAATAACCCTTAAGAAAAGCAAAGTTTAAAAAAGAGTAAATAAAAAAGTAATGAAATAAAAAAAGGAGTCAATAATTTCTTCTCTTTATATGACTTTTCTCATTGTAGGTGAGATAAATCTATTATTCTGTTTCCCCTTAATTTATTTTATACATAAAATTTTTTTTAGCTTATTGATTTAGAGTTTGTTGTAGTACATGGTATGAGATGTGCATCAAAAACTATCATACTGCTAATTAGTGTTTCCAACAGTTTTTATTCATTCATTTTACTCAATACTTTGCATTCTTGATTTTATGAAACACTCATATGTTAGATATATTTGAAACTATTTTGGAATTGCTCTAGGTGTTTTTTCTAGTACCAAGTAATTTTTATTTCACTTCTTAAAATAAAAGTTTTTATACCCATGTGTATTGTACACATATAATATCCTAAGGTAATATTATTCTAAAGAAACTTTTTTCTTCATAAATCTAGAGATAAGAAAATGAGATATTAATTTAAAAAAAAATCAAACCCTACCTGAGAGATAAGAATGGTTTATTTTCATCTTTTTTTTTTTAATTCTTTTCTAAGGAGTAGTTAGTTCATTCAGAGAAATATTCTTTAATCCTTCTCAGATTCTCTTACAAGTTAAAATAATATACTTCTCTCTGAAATGTTAAAAGTCTTGAGAACTTTTTAATCATTTGCTCATCATAATTGACTTGATGTTAAATTACAGAAATAAATTACAGACTTAAGGGTGTGTGTTTTATTTGAAATTCATTTACATGTAAATTACACATTTGTTGCCTAGACACTGTATATAGGCTATAATATTAAAATGATGATTTAGCATCAAGGGGATGGAGAAAAAACCGATGAAGCAAAATGAAAATAATAGAAGGATTGGTTGCATGAAAAAAAAGCAACATAAATGTAAAAGGGGGAATCCATTGGTGAGTTTGAAAGTACACACCACTGTCTTTATTCTTACTTTTTTGTCTCCCTTCCCCCATTTTTTTAATATATAGTTACATAGGTACTAATTATAAAACCAAAGTAGTTATAATTATCCCAGGTTTAATGAGCATCAACATGAATTAGAATGTCTTGAAAAAATCATTTAGGCATTTCAGTAGCAGAAATTGTTTTATATGTTCTCCAGTGAAGAAAAATCACATGAACAAAAATTAATATCCTTTTGACATGATGCCATTTTTAAAAGCAAAAAACATTGGATACTGGGCTTGAGATCCAGTTAGTGGACAGTAGCCAATTTTGTGTGTGTGTGTGTGTGTGTGTGTCTGTGTTTTGGGAGGGATTATATACTGGGACCTGTGAGAGATTCTAATCTATATATTTGAGATTACAGATAGGCAGACTAAGACCTAGTGAAAGGATCACCTAGGAAGAATCAAAGTTATAGCTAGGTACTTCAGTGAACAGAGTATTGGTTTTGGAGGCAGAAAGTTCAAATCTGGCCTCAGACACATACCAGCTGTTTGCTTTAGCTTCTTCATCTGTAAAATGAGCTGGAGAAGGAAATGGCAAACCATTCCAGTTTCTTTGCCAAGAAATCTCCAAAAGAGGTCACAAAAAGTTAGACATGACTGAAAAAGTGATTAAACAATTTATTTTCCCCTAGAGCAGCAGTCCTAGTTACTTCTCCATTTTCTTTCCTGTAACTTTGCACACCTCTTTTGATACATTTTGTCAGATCCATTATTGGTAGCAAATTGATAATGAGCTTCTGCAATACAAATACATTTTTATGAGGGATGTTGCTGTTCATCACCAGAAACCTGTGTCATAGGACAGTCTTTAAAAATAAATAAAGCAGGGTGGGGCAGAGCCAAGATGGAGGAGTGAAAACGTGACTCTCTGCTTCTCCTCCCATCTTCTCTCAAATCAACAATAAAATAAGCCTCTGAACTGATCTTCAAGTCAACGAATTCAGAAATACTTGAATACTGCTTGCTGATATCTCTGAAGAGCTTCACATCAGGTTTGTCTAACTCGGACAGAGGGATAAAGAGTGGTGTAGGCTGGAAGTGAGGGTGGGACTCAGCTCATTGTGGCAAAAACTCCAAACTCCAAACACCTGGAGTTTATCTGAGGAACTCGGGACACTCTGCCCGGAGGGGCAAGTGTTCTGGCAGACTTGCCTTGTTTAAGGAGTAATTCAGACTTAGTCCTAGTCCCCACTGGCACAGCACCTTAAATTAATTCGCCAAATTGCCCCAGGGCAAAGAGCTGTAGCCACGGTTGTTCCAAACCTTAAAGAGATACACATGCTGTCCAAAAAAAAAAAAAAAATGAAGACGCAAAAGAGAGCTCTCACCATAGACAGCTTTTATCGAGACAGAGAAGGGCTGACCCCAGATCCTGAGGTTCCTTTAGACAAAACTTCAGAGGATGTTATTAAGGACCATCACTGGTCCCCTTTTCAAAAGGCCTTTCTGGAAGATTGCATACAGAATCTCAAAAGAGAGCTGGAGGATAAATGGGAAAATAAACTGAAGTCAGTGCAAGAAGCCCTCCAAAAGAGATATGATAAAGACACCAATTTATTGAAAAATAAAATTAGTGAAGTGGAAAAAGAGTGCAATGAACAAATTGGCCAGTTACAAAAGGAACTTAAAAAGGTAACTGAAGAAAACAACACTTTAAAAATAAGAATTGAGCAAATGCAAGTGAATGACTCAATAAGACTTCAAGAATCAGTCAAACAAAAACAAAAAAATGAAAAATTAGAAGAAAATATGAAATATCTCCTAGGAAAAACAACTGACTTGGAAAATAGATCTAGGAGAGACAGTATAAGGATTATTGGACTTCCTGAAAGTCATGACGAAAAAAAGAATCTAAACACTATCTTCCAGGAAATCCTGAAAGAAAACTGCCCTGAGATTGTAGAATCAGAAGGCAAAATCACCATTGAAAGAATTCACCGATCACCTCCTGAAAAAGACCCTAAAATTAAAACCCCAAGGAATATCGTGGTTAAATTTCAGGACTATAGCACCAAGGAAAAGATTCTGCTAGCAGTTAGAAAGAAACAATTCAAATACCGAGGATCGATAATTAGAATCACACACAATCTGTCAGCCTCCACATTGAAGAATCGAAGGGCCTGGAACCAGATATTTCCAAAAGGCAAAGGAACTTGGATTACAGCCAAGAATAACCTATCCAGCTAGAATGAGCATTATCCTCCAGGGAAGAAGATGGTCATTCAATGATATAGGTGAATTTCACCTATTTCTAATGAAAAGACCAGATCTGAACAAAAAATTCGACATCCAAACACAGAACTCAAGAGATGCATAAAAAGGTAAAAAGGAAAGGACTCTTGAGAACTTTATTTTTTACTAGGGGGATACTTAAAGTTTGGGGGTATAATTAACTAGATATTACTTTGATAATATGAAAAAGAGAACTAGAGGGGGAAAGGTTGTCATACTGGGGAAAAGAGGGAAAAAGTGGTAAAATAAGATCTAAAAAAAAAGGAGGTAAAAACAAGGTAAAATCTCTTGAAGAGGCAAAGAAAACCTAATATAATCGAGAGAAAGAGGGGAGGGAGATGAGTATTGTGTAAATCTTACTCTCATCACGTTGGGCTCTAACAGTGTAGATCAGACACTTGATTTCACATAGAAACTTGTCTGTTGCTAGAGGGAAGTGGGAAGGAAAGGAGGAAAAGAAAGGGATAAACTAATAGAAGGGAAAATAGAAGAATCAGGGGAAAGGAGTAAAAACAGGGGTGGAGTATTGTTTGGGGGAGGGGGTCATCAAAAGCAAATTACTAAGGAGGGGGGAAGGGAGAAAGGGGAAAGGAAAGGGGAAAACATAACTTGGGTAAATAAGATGGTAGGAAATAAAGAATTAGTTATTCTAACTGTGAATGTGAATGGGATGAACTCTCCCATAAAGCAAAAGCGGATATCAGATTGGATTAAAAATCAGAATCCCACAATATGTTGTCTACAAGAAACACATCTAAAACATAGTGATACATATAGGATGAAGGTAAAAGGCTGGAGCAGAAAATATTATGCTTCAGGTGAACAAAAAAAAGCAGGGGTAGCAATCCTTATCTCAGATCAAGTAAAAGCCAAGATAGATCTAATCAAAAGAGATAAGGAAGGAAACTATATTTTATTAAAGGGTACCATAGATAATGTAGCAATATCAATACTAAATATATACGCACCAAGTGCAATAGCATCCCAATTCCTAGGGGAGAAATTAAGAGAGATGCAAGAAGAAATAGACAGCCAAACTATACTAGTGGGGGATCTCAACCTTGCTCTCTCAGAATTAGATAAATCAAACAACAAAATAAACAAGAAAGAAACTAAGGAGATAAACCAATTGTTAGAAAAGTTAGGTATGATAGATCTATGGAGAAAGTTGAATGGAGAAAATAGGGAGTTTACTTTTTTTCTCAGCAGTCCATGGAACCTATACAAAAATTGACCATGTGTTAGGGCATAAAAACCTCAAAATCAAATGCAGAAAGGCAGAAATAGTAAATGCATCTTTTTCAGATCATGATGCAATAAAAATCACATGCAATATAAGGCCAGGAGAAAATAAACCAAAAGTTAATTGGAAATTAAATAATGTAATCCTGAAGAATGAATGGGTGAAAGAGCAAATCATAGACACAATCAATAATTTCATCCAGGAGAATGACAATAAGGAGACAACATACCAAAATTTGTGGGATATGGCCAAAGCGGTTATAAGGGGCAATTTTATATCTCTAGATGCTTGCATAAAATAGAGAAAGAAAACATCAACAAATTGGGCTTATTATTTAAAAAAAAACTAGAAAAAGAACAAATTAAAAACCCTCAATTAAATATCAAATTGGAAATTCTAAAAACAAAAGGAGAAATTAATAAAATTGAAAATAAGAAAACTATTGAATTAATAAATAAAACTAAGAGTTGGTTCTATGAAAAAACCAACAAAATAGATAAGCCTTTAGTTAATTTGATAAGAAAAAGGAAAGAGGAAAATCAAATTGTTAGTCTCAAGAATGATAAGGGAGAACTTTCCTCCAATGAAGAGGAAATTAGAGCAATAATTAGGAGTTACTTTGCCCAACTTTATGCCAGTAAGTTTGATAATCTAAATGAAATGGAGGAATATCTATAAAAATATAGATTGCTCAGGTTAACAGAAGAGGATATACACTATTTAAATAGCCCCATATTAGAAAAAGAAATAGAACAAGCTATTAACCAACTCCCTAAGAAAAAATCTCCAGGGCCAGATGGATTTACATGTGAATTCTACCAAACATTCAAAGAACAATTAATTCCAATACTATACAAACTATTTGAGAAAATAGGGACAGAAGGTATATTGCCAAATTCCTTCTATGAGACAGATATGGTGCTGATAGCTAAACCAGGTAGGGTGAAAACAGAGAAAGAAAACTATAGACCAATTTCCCTAATGAATATTGATGCAAAAATTTTAAATAAGATATTAGCAATGAGATTACAGAAAGTCATCCCCAGGATAGTACACTGACCAAGTAGGATTTATACCAGGGATGCAGGGCTGGTTCAATATTAGGAAAACTATCAGCATAAATTAATTATATTAATAACCAAACTAACAAAAACCATATTATTATCTCAATAGATGCAGAAAAAGCATTGATAAAATCCAACACCCTTTCCTATTAAAAACACTAGAGAGTATAGGAATAAATGGGTTTTTCCTTAAAATGATCAGTAGCATCTATTTAAAACCATCAGCAAGCATCATATGTAATGGAGACAAACTAAAACCATTCCCAATAAGATCAGGAGTGAAACAAGGCTGCCCACTGTCACCATTACTATTTAATATTGTATTAGAAATGTTAGCTTTAGCAATAAGAGAAGAAAAAGAGATAAAAGGAATCAGAGTAGGTAATGAAGAAACCAAATTATCACTCTTTGCAGATGACATGATGGTATACTTAGAGAACCCTAGAGACTCAACTAAAAAACTACTAGAAACAGTTCACAATTTTAGCAAAGTTGCAGGATTCAAAATTAATCCACATAAATCATCAGCATTTTTATTTATTACCAACAAAGTTCAGTAGCAAGAGATATAAAAACAAATTCCATTCCAAATAAGGGATGATAGGATAAAATATTTGGCAATCTGTCTGCCAAGGAAAAGTCAGAAACTATATGAACTAAACTACAAAACACTTTCCACACAAATAAAATCAGACCTAATTAATTGGAAAAACATTAAGTGCTCATGGGTAGGCAGAGCGAACATAATAAAAATGACAATACTACCCAAACTAATCTACTTATTTAGTGCCATACCAATCAAACTCCCAAGAAATTATTTTACAGATCTAGAAAAAAATAGTAGCAAAGTTCATTTGGAAGAACAAAAGGTCAAGGATTTCAAGGGGATTAATGAAAAAAAAAAGGCAGATGAAGGTGGCCTTGCTGTACCAGATATAAAACTATATTATAAAGCAGTGGTCATCAAAACCGTTTGGTACTGGCTAAGGAATAGAGCAATTGATCAATGGCACAGGATAGGTTATCAGGACAATCTAGGCAATAACCTTAACAATTTAGTGTTTGATAAACCCAAAGACCCCAGCTTTTGGGATACGTACTCACTATTCGTCAAAAACTGCTGGGAAAATTGGAAACTAGTGTGGAAGAAATTAGGGCTTGACCCATACCTAACACCACATACCAAGATAAGATCTAAATGGGTTCATGATCTAGATATAAGAGTGATTTTGTAAACAAGTTAGAGGAACGTAATATAGTTTACCTCTCAGACCTGTGGAGATGGAATAAATTTATGTCCAAAGAAGATCTGGAACTCCTAATTGAACACCAGATGGATAATTTTGATTATATTAAGTTAAAAAGTTTCTGTACAAATAAAACTAATGCGGACAACATTAGGAGGGAAGCATCAAATTGGGAAATCATCTTTACATTTAATGGTTCTGATAAAAGCCTCATTTCTAAAATATATAGAGAATTGTCTCATATATACAAGAATTCAAGCCACTCTTCAATAGATAAGTGGTCAAGGGATATGAACAGACAATTTTCAGATGATGAAATTAAAACCATCTCTAGTCATATGAAAAGTTGCTCCAAATCACTATTGATCAGAGAAACGCAAATTAAGACAATTCTGAGGTACCACTACACACCTGTCAGATTGGCTAAAATGACAGGAAAAGATAACGATGAATGTTGGAGGGGATGTGGGAAAACTGGGACACTAATACATTGTTGATGGAACTGTGAACGGATCCAACCATTCTGGAGAGCAATTTGGAGCTACGCTCAAAAAGCTATCAAACTGTGCATACCCTTTTTACCCAGCAGTGTTTTTATTGGGCCTATATCCCAAAGAGATCTTAGAGGAGGGAAAGGGACCCACATGTGCAAGAATGTTTGTGGCAGCCCTTTTTGGAGTGGCTAGAAACTGGAAACTGAAGGGATGCCCATTAATTGGAGAGTGGCTGAACAAATTATGGTATATGAATGTTATGGAATATTATTGTTTTGTAAGAAATGACCAGCAGGACGATTTCAGAGAGGCCTGGAGGGACTTGCATGATCTAATGCTGAGTGAAACGAGCAGAACCAGGAGATCATCATACACAGCAACAACAGTATTACATGATGATCAATTCTGATGGACATGGCTCTCTGCAACAAAGAATTGTCTCAAACCAGTTCCAATTGTTCACTGAAGAAAACCATATACACCCAGAGAGAGGGATATGAAATATGGACCACAACGTAACATTTTCATGATCTCTATTGACATTTGCTTGCATTGTGTTGCCTTTCTCTGATTCTTTTTTTTTCTTGTAGATAGAATTTTTCTTGCATAACTTCTCAAGCATTTCAACATTATTAACATGTAGTGGACTTCCTGCCATCTAGGGGAGGGGAGGGGGCTGGGGGTAAAATTTGTAATGGAAAGCTTTGTAAAGATCAATGCTGGGGAACTACCCACACATATGTTATAGAAATAAAAAGCTTAAAAAAAAAAAAAAAAAGAAACGACTAGCAGGACGATTTCAGAGAGGCCTGGAGAGACTTGCATGAACTGATGCTGAGTGAAACGAGCAGAACCAGGAGATCATCATACACAGCAACAACAGTATTACATGATGATCAATTCTGATGGACATGGCTCTCTTCAACAAAGAATTGTCTCAATCCAGTTCCAATTGTTCACTGAAGAAAACCATATACACCCAGAGAGAGGGATATGAAATATGAACCACAATGTAACATTTTCATGCTTTCTATTGATGTTTGCTAGCATTGTGTTGCCTTTCTCTGGTTTTCTTTTTTTTCTTGTAGATAGGATTTTTCTTGCATAACTTGTCAATTATTTTAACATTATTAACATGTAGTGGACTTCCTGCCATCTAGGGGAGGGGAGGGGACTGGGGGTAAAATTTGTAATGGAAAGCTTTGTAAAGATCAATGCTGGGGAAGTACCCATACATATGTTATACAAATAAAAAGCTTTAAAGAAAGAAAGAAAGAAAGAAAGAAAGGGAGAAAGAAAGGAAGGGAGAAAGAAAGGAAGGGAGAAAGAAAGAAAAAAAGAAAGGAAAGGAGAAAGGAAGAAAAAAAGAAAGAAAGAAAGAAAGGAAGGGAGAAAGGAAGGGAGAAAGAAAGAAACAAACACAAATAAATAAATAAAGCAGCATTATTTAAAAAAAAATCCAGCATATACATTTAATAGTGCTTCCTACTGGTTTGATGACCAACAAAATTATTATGCTATGCAAATACAATAGTAATTCACCTTAATATAAAATTACTTTGTTTTCTGGTTTAAGAAAAAAATCTGGTCTAAGCTACCAATTGTAGCTTGTTCTTAGTGCTTTGAAAGAAAGGAACTTAATGAAAAGTTAAAAAAAAATTTCTTGCCTCCACAGCATTCTCTACTTTAATTATAGTAAAAAAAAAAACTTTCATATTTTTCAAACAATATTCTAACATATTTTTCATTGTCTGTTACACAGCAACAAACCCACTGAACAAGTTATTGCCATTAATTTTCTGTACAGATGAGATGTTTAGAAAGGTCTTGGGAATTGGTATCAGAGGACAGGAGCTCGACTTCATACCTGTCTGTGACTGAAGAAAGTCACTTAGTGATCATGGTAGTCTTGAGTTTCCCCATCTATAAAAAGGGAAAGATCATGTTTGTGTGCCAACCTCACCGGACCATTTTCAGAATTAATAAAATAATATTTATGGAATACTTAGTAGCCATTAAGTAGTATGTATGTAAGTATGTATGTGTATGTATAAATTGCTGTGATACTAACTCAAAATTCTTGAATTTTTCATTTTTCATTTTTAAAAAATGGTGTCCAAGTTTCAAGGAATAAATGACTTGAACGTTTGTTTTTATGTTTATTGCTCATAATTGGCATACCCTTGCAAAATGAATCTATCATATTGAATGTTATAACCTTTTTCTCTTTTTTTTTAAATTATTATTTTTACCACTAAAACTAATTTATTTTAATCTTAATTTATTCTTAATTAATTTACTGTATTAATATATTAAATTATTTTAGGTGTTTATAAATTAATTGTAGATATTTAAGTAGAAATATTCTAAGAGTGACTTTAGAAGATCTGGTGGGGGAAAAGTATTTTTATGATTAGCCAGTCTAAAGTAGTTACTTTTCATCCAAATTTGCCCAGAGTCTCTAGGTATTAGTCACCACAATGACTCAGCAGTGAGTGCATTAATTTTAATCTTCTTTAGAAGTTTTTGTATCATTTGAGAGTATGATGAAAAGAATGATAGACTGGTAGGTAGTTCAGGCTTTTGATTCAGGTCCTGCCTGCAGCTAATTAGCTGTATGATCTTGGACAATTCATTTATCCTCTCAAGAGCATTCCTTTTCCTCATTTGTCAAATGAGTAATATACTATGTAGACTTGTAGTTTCTGCAAGGTCCAATGCTCTATAATGCTATTTCTTTTGAACAAAGCCTTCTTCAGATTGAAAGTGATTTTACATCACTGTTAAATAACAAATGTAATGAAAGCACAAAGTCAGCAGTCTCATGTAACTCAAGGGAGAATTAGCAATGTTTCTATGTCATCCAACCTATTGGTGGGTGACAGGACATTATTGTAGAGTCAATAGATGTCTGCTATAGTTATTTGTACCCTACCTCCAGTATGTTCACATTCATCATATCAAATATTGTAGTCTGGCTCTGTAGCAATCCAATTTTAGAGTGGGTACCTCTTGGGGGGGAAACATGTACCAAGTAATATGAGGTTTTATACAACTGATGACTTTTTATAGGACACATTTAAGTCAGAATTGCATTTTGTCTTTTGTCTTAGACTGGGGAGTTTAAACACAATCGCAGTCTAGTTTATTTTTCCTTTTAATAACTTCTCTTAACAAGTATTTTTGTTTACATTAATGAATAACCTTGCACAAATGATGCATATCAGATTGATCCCAACATGAAAATGCTATATCCAGTGAAATAGTAATTTCACAAGTCAGTGTTCCAAAACCTTGAATTGTTTGTTCAGTGACACCAGGGACATTAACATCTCTAATCTAATCAATCATTGGTTTCTTCATAAGAAGTTCCAATTCCATCTGTTCATTTAGTTTTATTGTTGTTTGGTGATTTGTTTTCTCTATTTCCCAAATAGATAGTGTATTTATTTTCATTCCAAATGACTTCTTGTATTTGCTTTTTCTCATTGAATTTAAGGGTGTATTCCTTATGTGGCTGCTTTACAATACTTAATTTTTTTAATAAATTTTTTTTAAATAAAGTATGCTGTGGATGTTGGTTTCTGACCCCCCCAAGCAAAATACATTTCTAGTTCTAGACATAAATCTCTATGTGTAGATATTTATTTGAGAATCTCGAAGCTTTGAGGCTCCTTGTAAGAATTTTACAAGGTTCTAAAAGTTAAATTAAAAAAAAATAATTAACTGTGAGGTCTTTCCAATCAAGGAATATTTATTTTTTTTTATTGTTTGTACTTCTTTGAGTCTTTAGTACTTAGCACAGTATTTGACATAGAAGATGTTTAATAAATCCATGTTGATTTATATTTATATGTAGGGAACCCTTGTGACAGACTTTTTGGGTTTTGAGGTGAAGGAGTTGCTTTGAGAAAGCAGAATTTTTTTTTTTTTGAAAGCTACATTGATAACATCTGGCATTTGAGCGAAAATACTAGAAATTGGTTTGAAAATGAGAGAGGAGGTCTTTCGTCTTTCATAACTAGAAAATCAACCGATAGAATATCAGATCCCTCTGGAAGTAATCTCCCCACCATGACTGTCTCATTGTACTTTGGTCTTCTTTAATATTCTGCAGTCCAATTTTTATTAGAGATATTTTTTCATGTGCCATCTGTAGTTATCATAGCATTTTATATTTTTATCCCAAATAAAGAAAAGGTGGGTCAGCCATTTAGTAAACATTAAGCTCCTACTTTGTACCAGATAGTAAGCTAAGCTTTGGGGAAACAAAGAAGGACAAAAAAGAAAGTTCTTTCCCTCATGCAGGTCAGTAATGGTCAATAAGCAACACACAGAAAAATTGGATGTAAATCAACAGAGGGAAATCACTAGAATTGAGAGTTAGACAGTAAAGTTGAGTAGACAGAAAATTTAGAAGCTACAAAGTCCTATCTCTGAAAACATAATGTTTATATATTCTCTATGGATATGTGTATCCCCAAAGTTTGACACACAGTAGTCACTTAATAAATGGTTGTTGACTAATTGAGTGATTGGAATTAAATTATTTATTCTAGGTCACACTGATATTAAAGTCAGGTAATAAGACCAGTTCCTGTAACTCTAAATCTAATGTTATTTGCATCATATCACATTGTCCTGTGTGTTACTGATTTGTAGCATGCATGACCAATTCATCATTTCCCCAAAATATGGGATAGAGACAGTGTGGTATATAACAGAACTAACTTACTGTAGACAGGGAATTAGAAGTTACAAGTCAACAGTGATGGCTCTGTTACTGACTCCTGTGATCTTAGGAAAGTTGTTCTCTTGGCCTCAGTTAATTTACCTGTAACATGCAGAAGATAGATAAAATCATCTTCAGGTTTCTGTTCATTTTTGTGGTTCTGTTATTTGAAGTCTTGATATCTTATTCTTACTTAATCTCAATTCTTTCCCCTTACTCTTTTGAACGATGTCAGTGCCATTACATGGATAGACATAAGGATCTTGATGGACAGGAATTTAAAACTAATATTTTGAATAGTAGAAATATGAGTTGAAACAGAATTGTAAGGCTAGCATAAAAGGAAAAAAAAATCAGGCTGTCATTGAGAGATTTTTCTCTCTAGTAATGCTTGTATGACCAATTAATTTTAGTTTTAGCTGGATAGGTTTGGTTCAACATATTTGCCTAATGATATTTCCTATAGTGCTAAATGCTGGTTTGGTGATTTTTACAAGTATGGGTATGTTTGTATTTATAACTTTAATAATCTATATTTTCTATATCTGAATCATTTATATCTATATGTACTCATATGACTTTTTACCCCTACCCACATATGACAGAGGTAGACTTTTACACTCAGTAGTTAGTTATCCTTTGGAGACTACTAAATACTGATGAACCTTATTTGATTACCTAGGAAGAAGAGAAAAGCATAGGGAAAGAAAGACTATTGATTTTCTCCCTCCTTCTTTGCCCATCCTAGCAGTCATTTTCCAGTTGACAGAACTCAATTATATTATGTTGGATATAGAACTTGGTAACATGTGCCTTTTAGCAAAGTGATTGTGGTTGCTAGTATTCTGAATCCTACAGCAATTACAGCAATAAAATGATTCTGAAGACAGATGGCTGGAACATAAATTTGAAAATGTTAATGTCAAGTATATTGTACAAGGCTTTTCTCTAAAATATTGATAGCTTAGAGTCCAGATGTAACTGTTGACTTATAATGGTCTTTCCACTTCTTATTGTGTTATTGAATAAAGGCATTACTACTTTAACGATACAGAAAAGCTTTAAATTAGATTAAATTGCAAACAAGTGTATAAATCTGAAATTTAAGTCTATACTTACTCTAATTAATGAGTAGTCAAATTGCCCCACAGCAGGCTGACCTGGAGGTCTGACCTGAAAAATATGACAAAGAACTTTTATTAAAAACAAATATAGTGTCACTGTCAGGGAAGAAAAACATGGCAAGGTCTATTTTTCTTAAAAGGCAAGAAGCAATGGTATTTATGACGTGATAATTAATGAAAACTCTCATTTAGTTCCAGTAATATTGTACATTTGCTAATATATATCTTAGCATGTAGTAGAGTTCTGAAGACACTTTGATCTTTTAATACATTTTATTTATCTTAACATATTAATATTTTTTAGTATGTTCAGATGCTATATGTTTTGTTTTATATAGGCTAATGGAAAAGCAATAGCTTACCATTGCTGCCTCTCCCTTTCCAGTGTTTATAGTAGATAAGTTGCTAGATTGAAAAAAGAAAAGTTGATAGTTTCTATGACTGTGCTCAGTGAATTGGAATTAAAATGTGCTAAAAAATGCTTTTCCCTTTTAAAAAAAATTTATTGATTGATTTTGCATGTGAAATAACTAGCAACCATCCTTCTAAATGTTTGGAACTAGATCTACTAATTCACCTCTTGTTCCTTCCTGGAATGTGTTGCAGTTAATGACTATAAAGTGCATTTTAAGATTCTTTCTTCCTGTTATTTTCTCTAAACACCCAATAATGCTTCCCAATATTTAAAGAAAAATGTAGGCATCAGCTGATAACAATTATAGTTAGATTTTATCATAAAATAAAATATCCTTCTTTAGGTGGATATGTTTTAAAAATTGTAATATTGGTAAAACATCAACTTAAATATTTCTTTTTATATCATTGCCTTTTAATCCCATGTTCAATTCATTTACATGAAAATTTTATGTAAATAAACAATGGCAACAAAATTTTTTCATTAATACTCAATTGGTCATCTTTATGCATATTATCTGAGTCCATTTGAAGAGTTCTGAAGAAATACCCAGAGCCAGAGTTTAATAATTTAATAAATGGGACAGTAGGTTGTTTTCTTGTCATTTCAGCAGGAACATAAGAACCCAGCACAGTAGTAACAAATAAAGTAAACAAATTAATAGAGAAAAAAATAGATGTAACAATACTGAATTTGTAAAGTTTTTTGTTTTCTCTCTGTTCTTCCAGCTCATTAGAGAGTCATTTATATTTATTCTTAATAAAAATGAGGTTTTTATTTCTATTTTCTTTCACATTTGGTCTATACTACTGGCCTTGTTATCTTGTTATGTGTTTGATAAATTTTAGCATAGATTTTGGGCATCTATGTGACCTGGGAAAGTCACTTAATCCTGTTTGCCTTCGTTTTCTCATCTACAAAATGAACTGGAGAAGGAAGTGGCAAACCACTCCAGTATCTTTGCCAAGAAAACCCCACATGGGGTCACAAAGATTTGAACATAATTGAAAACAATTGAATAACTACAAAAACAACAAAAGCATAGACTATTAGATTTGCTAGACTACAATGCTTTAAGAGGTGAAGTGCTAAATATTTCATCTTCCATCATACAAATTTCTGTAAATAGTGAGGAAAGCAGAGATGTGACTATTTTAGTGTCTGAAATTTATTGTATTTTGCTCAGGACCTTTTAAATTCTTTTCTTTAAGACTAAAAAAATTTGAGACAAGCTAAAGAGGGTAAGAGGATTGGGATGGGATAGGAGAAAAGATTATATGAAAATATGCTTTGCTTAATTATAAGGTTAATCTGCCTATGTTATTCCAAGAGTGACCAACTTAATTCAGATAACGAGAAGTGAGAGGATCAAATTGATTATACCTGAAAATAATTTAAATAAAAAATAATTCTCTAAGGATTTTTCTATACCTATAAATCACCATGACATCACTATTGGAAATTATTGTTTTATATTTGTTTGAAATATTAAATATTATTATGACCTTATTCTTTTTAAGTTTTCAGTGAAGATTCTGATGGACATAACTCTCTTCAACAATGAAATGCTTCAAACCAGTTCCAATTGTTCAGTGAAGAAAGCCATATATACCCAGAGAGAGGGATGTGAAATGTGGACCACAACATATCATTTTCATGCTCTCTGTTGATGTTTGCTTGCATTGTATTTCCTTTATCTGATTATTCTTTCTTGTAGATACAATTTTTCCTGCACAAAAATGATGTGTGGAAATAAGCATACATATATTTGATTTCTTAAGTATTTTAACATAATTAACATGTAGTGGATATCCTGCCATCTAGGGGAGGGGTGGGGAGAAGGGGGGAAAAATTTGTAACAGAAAGCTTTGTAAGGGTTAATGTTAAAGAATTACCCATACATATGTTTTGCAAATAAAAAGTATTAATTAAAAAAAAAAGAAAAAAGAAAAGTTTTCACTGAAGGCATCTATTTGTAGTTTACAGAAAAAAGATTTCTTAAAATGGAGAGAATTTATTATGTTCTAGAACTAAAAATGAGTATATTTCAAACATTAGGCTTAAAACAATTTTAATTTTCTTATTGGTGTGTGTAAGTAGTAATTCTTGAGCATCACATGAATGTTTTGGCCATTCTCTTTCTCCTTGGTACTATCTCTGCATTTTCATCAAATAAACTTGTTTTAATTCCCTACAAGCTAGACCCAAGCTGGAATATCTCCTTTAATATATTTCTTACATATTTCAGTAATTTTCCCTGGAGGAGCAGATTTTTTAATCATATGACAACATTCAAAAACTATCAGGACATTTGAAAGATCAAATGTTTCCTTGACCTCTTTTGCAATGACTTGAATCTGTTTTTTCTATTTGTTGCAAAGTTTAGAAGTCCTCAGATTAAGAGTATACAGAAATGCTCGAATCTTGTACTTGCTTGCAAAGTGCTTTCAAGGTCATCGGCTAAAATGCCCTCTAGAAGTGCAAAGTGGGCTTATTTTGCTCGCCTGACTAGACATGCTCAATGTGACAATCTTTTAAAAATGTTTCAAAGTGGCACTGTAAAGAACAGATTAAGAAAATGGATTGTGTCAGTATGTACTCTGGTGCTGTGGGAGTGTTGGGAATGATTTTCTTATTTGGGGAAGTGACTGACTTTAAGTGTAGTGTTTGCATGGTATATTATATTGAATGGTGGCTCCAGTCAACTCTTTGGTGTGACCTCTCTGTGATCTTAAGTTTTAGCCAGTGCCATTATTGCAATTCAGTTTGATTGCCAAGGAATAAATTGGATCATCAATGAATAGTTAGTCTATTTGGTAGTTTTTAGTGACTGAAAAAAAGAGACTCCTTTTAAAGTCATTAATATGGATTAATCATCATAAGGATTTGTAATCTGATTTCTTGCTTCATGTTATGGCTCTAACCAGTTTGACTTGAAAATGGAAGAATCAGAACTCTGCTGGAGGGCAGGTTTTCAGAGATTTTTCAAGAGATTTATGTCCTTCTTTGAATGGTAGCTTTGTCTGATATTCCATTAAGTAGTATGACATCTAAAATAGATTTCAAAAGTATTCATGTGTATTAAGGGTGAAAATCAGATGAAAATCCTAAAGAGGTTTAAGGGCTTAAAGGCTTTAAAATAAATTATTTATGAAATTTTAGAAAGTTGTAGTCAACATTTCTCATAGATTTGATACTATTTGAAAGTCTTCCATAGTGAACAGAAACAAAATATTCTTTGGCAATTAAAAAACAAAGAAACCCACAAATAAACCAAATTTGATGAAATTGAGTAGGGGGTTGTTATGTTTGTGGCTGATAATGAATGTTGTTAGTTCTAATGGCTTTTTTTTGTCACAAGTTTTAAAATAATTTTTCTGTATGAACATTGTACAAACTATATGTATATATATATATATTTATGCACATGTATATGTATATATTACCTTTTGCCTATATGTCCAAATATATCAGTGGATCAGGGATCTTGCTGGAGTATTACTTTCAGAGATCATAACAGTTCATCCATGCTTGCCCATTATGGATGTTTCTTGTCAATGCAGTTTACCATATCTGAGATCTACCTAACTTGCTGGAGTCCTTCCGCAATTCTTTGTTATATGAAAAGCATGCCTCTGGCATTCATGGACTATCTGTTGGGTGTTTTTTTTTTTTTTTTAACATATTATAAACATATCATTTTGTTTATATCTTGTTTATATATTATAAAAATATGATTAAAACAAACTTTGTTTTTGTTCTATATATGCCCTTTTTGGTTTGTAGGAGTTCTTGCTATGGAAACATGGCCTTCCAATGCAAATCTCCAACAGTTAGGATCATTGAGAATAATCTGTGTACACTAAGTGATTAAGTGACTTATGCATAATTTTTTAATCTAAGGAAATGGAAAGTTTAAAATACAAATACACACACACACACTCACTCACTCACTCACACACACAATATGCCAGGTCCTATACTAAGTGATTTACAAGTTTTAACTTATTTGATCCTTACAGCAATTCTGGGAGGATGGTATTACTATTATTTCCATTTTATAGTTGAGGAAACTCAAACTAGTTGAGGAAACTAACAACTATCTGAGGCCACATTTGAACTTCAGTTTTTCTGATTCCAGTACTAGTGTTTTGTACACTGCTCTACTTAGCTGCCAGTAGCATTTTAAAGTTTACAATGGGCTTCTCTGAAAATTCTGTTATCTAGATAATACAAATATTGTCTTCCCATTTTGGAGAATATGTGACTGTAGTTAGAAAGAACTGTCATTTTAAAGATGGGAAAACTGACCCTGGGAGAACTTAAGTTACTTGATCTTGTGATAGATCATCCAGTGTGAAAAGCAGGGGCTAATTCTAGGTCCTTTAACTTGTGTCCTTTTGATGTTTCAAAATGTCTTAAGTGCTACAGATGGGATTCAGGGATTCACTGCTTTTTTCTATTGCAACAGGCTGCCTCTTAATTTACTAACTACTAGGAAATTGTATGATATTCTTTATTTCATTTGTAGTAGAAACTCAATCCAATCTGCTCTAACAATCATTTTTTTTTAAGCATTTATGTGTAGGGCACTGAGGAAATAAGGACACTCACTCTAAGAGCTTACATATAACTGGGACAATATGACACTTTATGTAGATAAATATGTGACATTTATTTGTGAAATATAAATATTTTTATATTTATATATTATTTTTGCATATGTGTATAAACAAAAAACCATTTATTAAATAAATGTGTTTGTGGAGAAAAAATATTATTATCTTTTGAGTACACATAAGGTCCCTTTTTATAAATGAAATAGATTCTGCATTTGCATAATGCATAAAAATCTCCTAGAAATTTCTTTTTACTTTAATAGAATATACAATAGCATTAATTATTTGGAAATATGCATTGAGAATGCTATCTATAATATATTTTAATCATCCATGAAAACTCAGTGCTATCTTATAAAATTGTTTCAATTTTCTAGGATCATTGATCATTTATTTTTATGCATCTAGTTGCATTATTTCTCTACCCAGAAATTTTCTGTATTTCCCTCTTGTCTCCCAACATATTTAATTTCTTTTTTTGTAGAGTTAAGAATTAAAGTTGAATAACTTAAATGACACCTTGCAGCTTTACATGAAGTCTCTTATCCAAAGTTCTTGGGCAAATTACTTTATGTATGGATAGATCTACTGATCTGAGTTGTGGGAAATTTATAAATAAATGTTTTACATTGAGTCAGGTCAAGATAAGAACATACTTCTTTAAGCCCCCATTTATTGCACAGTCAGTTTTTTTTCAAGAAGTATTCCTTTCTCCTGTTAGAACTCTTACTTGCAGAGCTTTGTGTGATACCATATTATTTGTGCTCTCATCAAATACGGTACTGTATTCGATGAGCAAAGCAGAATTGAATTTACTCAAAAGAAATATGAGATATACAAATTTAGAGATGTTAGAATTCAAAAATGTTAAAAATTGCTTCCATGTATAATTGGGGGAAAATAAAATATTAAATATTTTAAAAAGAAAAATAGACATGAGGAGAGGTAATTAAGATTAATTCAAATAAAACTCATCTTCTGAAAAAATTTAGAAAATAGAAAAAAATCACAAAAAGGATACAAAGTCTGGTATGTATGTAAATGATTAATTCTCTAGGAATTCTTAATTACAGATAACAAAAACTTGATAGAAGTTTTTCTAGATAGAAAAAGATAGAAGATAAGAAGATTAGATAGATAGAAGATAGAAAAAACAACTGGCTTTTATTTGTTTTTTATTTATGTATTTCATCAAGCACCAGAAACCTTTTGATTTTAATTGCTCCACACAGATGTTGAAAATGAAATTTTATCATTTTCCCAGTGTACCCAGTGAAGTTAAATGAGTTTCTGTGTAAGGATAAGCAGAAAGTGGAAGTGACCCTAGCAAGGAGTGTTTTGAGAATGTTATGGGAATTCAAAAGGGAGTGGAGGTTTTTGCTTATGGTATTGTCATTTAAGTTGATGTTGAAATACAAGGCCTCAGCCAATGTAAGGGATTTTGTGATAAAAGCTACTCTGGCTGGAAAGGAAGAGAAATTAAGTTTGGTAGTTTGTGGATCCTTTCAAATATATTCAACCCTTAGTTTGGATAGAGAAATATAGTATTTGATTAAATAATAATTAAAACTTTTATTTTTTGGCTTATAAATAAAATTTGAAATTAAGCAGTAACAACCTGTTAGAAAAATGAATTTTAAGTTTTAAGCCAGAGTGCAATATAATGGTCCCTTGAGTCTATATAATTCTCTCCCTTTCCTTAAAGAGTTTATGGTGAAGGGAAAATATAAATGATTTTGTTGTAAGGTACATGATATTTGACATGATTTCCAGTTCATTGAGGCAATGGAATTTAAGTAGTTTCTGAATATGGTCTTTAAGAATCACTGAGATATAAGGAAAATGTGGGAAGGACATCTTTGCCAATTAGGTAATTAGGTGTTGCAGCATACATTTGGATCTGGATATAGGTTTAGATCTGGATTCAAGAAGACCTGATTAAAAAAATCAGCTGTGTGACCCTAGGTGTTATTACTAGTAATAAACCATTTACTGGTTCCATTACTGAAGGCAATTATACTCATTAATCATTACTTTTTTTTTTTTTCTTTTTGCTGAGGCAATTGAGGTTAACTGAATTGCCTAAGGTCACACAGCTAGGGAATGTTAAGTGTCTGAGATCACATTTGAACTCAGGTCCTCCTGACTTCAGGGCTGGTGCTCTATCCACTGCGCCATCTAGCTGTCCCCAATTTAACTTTTATATGTTGTTTTGTGAAAGATTTCTAATTTGTCAAGCATAGGTCATTTTCTTCTTAAACTACATAGTGATCATTTCTTACCTTGCTGAAGTTAATTTTAAAGGGGAGATACTGTTTTGTTCTGTTTTTCGATCTTTGTAGCTCCCAATCCTAGAACAATACCTTGGTTGCTTGGTGTGTGCAAGGTAGATACTTGAGGGACTAAATTTAAAAGGGGATAATTTTTAATATAAACCAGCGATTGTGATATAGATTTATCAGAATCCTCTAGTATGACATGATTCTGACTAGATAGAAACCAACTTTGCTTTTTGGAGCCAATTAAGGTTATTTTCTTCATTGGCAAAAATTCATTGGACAGACCTATCCATTCTAGTGGCATTATTGTCAATTGAAAATGAATGAATTGCTAAAAATGAAAGTGTTTCTTGATATACCATGTCACCCATATAAAAGTTTTCATTTAGTATACTGGAATCCCCTCATACTATAAAAAGATTTTCTGGGTTTTCTTTTTTTCTTTTGAATTTTTAGAATTCAAAGAATGGAGATAAGACTATTTTCTTTCCTTCGTGCACTGCCAATTTCAATTCAATAAAATGTTATGAATGCTTATAGTGTGCCGTGTTTAGTGCTCTGTTCTCAGAACAGGAGACAGAAGAGTGCATAGCATCTACTAGCATTCTCCTCTAGGTCCTGTTCCCCTTAGCTGTGGTCCTCATTTGCCTCATTCAGCTCTCTTGGGCTAATTGTCTCCATTTTTTTCTTGCTTTTTCTTTTTCAGTTCCTCTTGTCCTTTATCTCATACCTTCTTTATATGATGAAGTAAGCACCACCTACTTACTTCAGGTGCTAAAATTATTGCATTCCTCAGTGTACTACCCCTAGCTCCTTCACCATTGATGATCATCTTCCTCATCTCCTTATTCCATTGTTGACTTCCACCTCAGACCACACAGTTTGTTGAAGGACTCAGATTACTTTCTTCACTTCTCCTCCTTCTGTTCCTTATTTCCTGTGGACTTTTCAAATCTTATCCTTAGTTGCCTTTTGTGTCTTTTCTTACTATTAAAATGTACTTTGTTCTTGGTCTTAAGAGCAAAATTCTCCTTTGGTGTACTCCCTGGCATTTGTTCTGTCTCTGCCTTCCTCCTTTTCTCTGTCTCTCTGACTCTCTCTCTGACTCTGTCTCTGTCTCTCTGATTCTGTCTTTGTCTCTCTCTTTGTCTGTTTGTCTCTCCTTCCTGTCTCCCTCCCTCCCTCTATTCCTCTTTTTTATCCCCTTTCCCCTTTTTTCCTCTTCTCTGTTTTCCTTTCCCTTTCCTATGCTAGAACAGGTAAATTCTTGTTAATTGAAAACCATGCATTCCTGTCAGAGTACTTCTTATGCTAAAGCAGGCTGGGTGCAAGGGGGGACAGGGGTCCTATTTCTTGTTGGTGATACCATCAAAAGAAGCCAGCTTTTCTCCTTTCCTCCCTTCCTCTCTTTCTGTCTTCCTTCTTCCTTCCTTCCTACCTTCTTTCCTCAAATCCATTATATTAGCTTAAATTGTTATCTCAACCTAGTGAAACCCAATGAGAATGAACTAAAAAAAAAAATCAATTCATGATATGTTAAAAACTTGATCATGAATTTGTCTCTCATTTTATTTTTATTAAAAATAGCACAGAATGTTCTTAGTTGCAGAGTTTTTGGTAACTTCCAATTCATTGTCATAGACTTTAAGAATCACAGTAGTCACAACAAAAACTAAAGAAATAGGACAATTAGAATATAAAAGCTGGAGTAATTTCGGGGACTCTACTTTCTTATTCAGGAATTATGTTTCACCCAAGTTTCTCTCTTTTGAGCTTTGAATCATTTCACTGTCCATGAAAGCCAAGAGTTTGCTGGTTTTTGGAATTTGCTTTACTACTTAGATCACTTTGATAACATTATAATAATGTTATATATCCTCTACTTTAAAAATGTTCTCTCCTTTATCTCCCCTCCTTCCTCCCCTTTAAAAACATTGTAATCATTTTGGAAATAACCCTCTCCTTTTTTTTTTTTTTTTTTTCATTAATTCCCTGAAATTCAACTCTGTTTTATAACAAAGAAAACCAGGGCAAAGCTGATATAACTTCATTTGACATATGTTCAGTCCTCATTCTCCTGTCTTTCTTCTAAGAGAGAAACATTAGACATACATGCACTTAATGGTAGCACTGCAATTCAGTAACTACAGGAAAGAGTAACTGTAATTTAGAATTATTTTTAAATCTTCAATTTTTTTCTAAGTAATTTGTTTTTTTCATGATTACTGTTCTCCCCCCCTCCCCCCAACTGTCTTCACTGACTCATTTCAAATGCCTGCTTTATATATCATCCAAAACTTTATTTGACCTCTTGGGTACTTTAAAGTAAAAGTGATTACATTTCTCTTCACCTCAACAAGTATGATAATTTAAGCCTTGAAAGTAAGTACATTTTTTGTTGTTATTTTCTTAACTATTCTAAATGAGTAATGTTAAATTATATTGCTGTTCTGGGACTCATCCTCATTGTTTACTGTGTCTTTCTTTTAGGTGAGTAACTTATTTTTATTAAACTTTGGAATCATGAGTTACAGGGGAAATTGTGGCTTTCCAAGTAGTTGAAATTCATTTAAGGAATCTAGATATGCTGAATTATTAAAAGGTAGCAATCTTGTTTTCTCAATTCATTTGGCAATATGTCCACTATTCTGAGTGGTAACTTGTGACATATGAGCTAAATTGACTTTTCACAATTTCTATGGAAACAACAAATACAGCTTTCATTTACTAAACTAAAAAGAAAATTTCATAAGCAAAAATGGGTGCATGACATAACTGAATATTTCTGACTCATTAGTGAGAATTACTCTGTTTTATGCAGTGACTATAGTTTGGTGACTTCATTAGTGGTGTAGTACTTCTAGTGAAGTAGATTGCACTCATTCATGTAGTCTCATTCTCTGTGATTCTTGTGCATGATTTAATGTAAGTGGTCCAGAGTACATTGTAGGTGTTGTTTATATTCATTTTTCATCAGCCTGATTATTTTTCTGATCCTGTATAGCACTTATTGTTCCTTTCACTAAACACCCCCATCTTCCACTGGGATTCAATTCTTAAAATGAATGATTGTTATTTTTAGGCCAGGCACCATTTTTTGCCTCTTTGTATATCCCTAGTGCTTAATACAATGCCTGAGACATAGTAGGGACTTCATTGAATTGAATTTTTGACAACGGCACAGTGGAATATGGTGGAAGAAGGAATAGATTTGAAACCCTGGTCAAGGATCAGAATGTCCATTGCTGTTAACTAGGTATATGATCTAGAGTAAGTCACTTATCTCAAGTTCTTCTGTGAAATGGGATGCACTTACACCATAACCTAGATGAGGCTGTTATGAGAAGAAAATAGGAAAGTATTTGTAAAGCACTTTGAAGAGTTTGAGATACTTTGAAGAGCTTGAGTACCAAACAGCAGCCCCAGCAGCAGCATCAGTCATAATGTAGAAAGGAGGAAGGGGGATTTATGCTACATAGGAATCATACTGAGAGAACATTTTCAAATAACTACTGATGTGCAGCAGACATAATGTTTTCAAGATGTCTTTCAACAAAGATGCAAAGCCCTCAAGCAAGAGAAGAGATTTTGCTAGCAATGATTGGGGTGCACAAAGGCAGTTTAAAATACATTCATCATCTCATTTACTTTTCCTTGCCCCTCTGACTTTAGTTTAGAAAGTAGCCTTTAAGCCAAAAAGTGTTATTTCCACTAGATGAAAGGTGAAAAAACGGGAAATGGGAAAAGTGGTCATTGTATCCTTAGTAGTTACTTTGTATCATTCTAAGGAATGATTTCCATTTCTAGCATGGTCTGTTAAAGAGAGAAGTAGTTCCTATTTTGAGAAAAGGTAGTAGAGTATTCAGAGAGAAGATTTGTCTACAAGGCAACTTAAGGATGCCGGAGATCACTTACTTCGTCTAAGGAAGCCACCTCAGTAGTGCCACCAGTGTCTTGGGAGATAGCTGTTTGGAACTCAAAAGATCTTTGGATGCACCTCCACTAACCTGCTGATACTGGATGCTTATTTCAAAACTAAATGGAATCTTACAACTTAAAATGAATATCTTTATCCTGATTTCTATCATGGAGAAGATAATAGGAGAATTCTGTCTGTAGGATAGAAGGCAAGTTGTTTTGGCTGCATAGTGATATAATTTAGAAGTTGTCTGGAATGTAAAATGTGAATTAGATGGAAGACTTTTCATATTTGTTTGGAGATTTTATGCTGGATAAAACTAGGTAGGCAATATGTTATGAGACTGAAAGCCCATTTCAGAGTCAGGAAGTTGTAGACTCAAGTCTTGCTTCTGTCATTTGCTGTTTGTGTGACCTTTGGCAAGTTACCTGATTCCTCAAGCATGTCTATGATGCTATAACAATAATACTTGGCATTTATATAATGCTTATACTCAAAGCATTTTGAGCTGAGCCGCTACTCCCTTCTTCTCCCCCCCCCCCTTGCCAACTTTGTGAGATATGTGCTGTTTATTATCCTCATTTTTCCAATGAGTAAACTGAGGGATAAAGAGGCCAGGTGATTGCCTGAGGATGCACACCATCAGTAAGTGTCTATGATAAGATTCAGGGTTTCTTTGTGACTCTAAGCCCAGGACTGTCTTCCCTGTGCCACCTAGCAGGGATTTAAGGTGCAGATCTGCCTTATTAGAAGTTTCCTAATGGAGTCATTTCTTCACCAATAAAATTATGTTTGGATCCTTCTCTCCCAAGGTTAGTCAGCCCCTTCCCGCAGAAAACTTTGGTGTGTGTAAATGAAGAACAGGATTGTGTATTTTGTTTGAGTAGGGATACCTGCATTGAGTTTGATGTGAACAAAGTAATTGACTAGAGAACTACAAGAGCAGATAATATTCAGCCTCCTTCAGAGAACTGAATCACTTATCAAAGAGCCACTTTCTCTAAGTAAATGAAATGTCTGTCATTACATTTACATTACCTTACATTACATTACATTACATACATAAGCATTCTCTGTTTGGACATTTGCTTGAATATGTGGGCATGAGTTTATGTGATGAAATACTTTCTTTCATTCTGACAAACTTTATACTTGATGCAGTTATATTCTTCATAATCCAGATCCTTGTAGTTAATTTTTTCTTTTCTGATACAATAGCGAGGTTTTATAATTGAAAGAATAGATACATGTTTAATTAACAGAGTTTCTATGATAATTTTGATGTTGGTTCTTCTGTGGTACTCTAATAAGTTCCAAAGTTATGATATCTTTCTAGTAAGAAAATTTGATATAGGTTTTTATTGAGTCTTAACCAAAATTGAAAAATTGAGCATCCCTTTTCTATGATCTACCATATTTTAGAATCTTAAAAAGATAGCCCTCCTCCTACCTCTCATTCTCATCCCAGTGAAAATATAGTATAATGGAAAAAAAGTAATGACTTCTAAGTCAGAGCCTAAGCATTGATTTCTGTCTCTGCTACATACTATCCCATTTCCTTAACTTTCTCATAAAATGAAGGATTTGGAATATGAGATCTCTTCCAACTTTACATAGGTGATCCTATAATACATTTAAATTATATTAATTTTCCCTGTGTATTTTTTCTTATAAGGATTAGACATTGGTTAATTTTCTTGGATGATTTTTGATAGGTACTTCTAATATCCACCGAAAGACTACTGGGTTATGGTTGCTTCTATTTGTAGTTGTAAGGTGGCAAATCATTTTACTTATGGCCCATTTGACAGAACATGACACTTATAAACATTATTTCTCTTTAATTGTTGGGAATAACTGTTTTTTTTGCTTTAAGCCTTTGAAATATGCATCTAGAATATGTGATGTTAGAATTGACATGAAAAAGCATCTGTTCTAATGCATTCCCAAATAAATCAATCCCTTCTGATGATCTTTCCCTTATGGAAAGTGCACACATGAAAAGTTGATTTTAGGCAAAAAATCCAAGCAACCTTTATTTTAGATTTTTTACATTCTTAGAGAATGAAAGATAGTTGTCATACTTCATTATTAGTGCAGAATACAAGTTAATAGTGCACCATGTTAAAAACCTCTTGTTTTCCATTAGGAGTCCTATTAGCTTTGAAAGCAGTAAATAATAATTGCCATGTACTGAATTTTAAGTAGCATCTGCTTGTTGTATTTTTGTGTTAAAGAGGATATACTATTCATGCTTTCCTGTGAAAACTTGATGTTCTCAGAAGTCAGTTACTTTTTGGTATTTAAACCAGTTTCTTCCTGGTTTTTATGTGTAATATTTCCTCTGTTTAATTGCTAACATTTTTTTTTTAAATATTTACATGCTGTTCCTAAGGTGCTAATTGGCAGTAAAATAGCTGATGGATGGCAAACTGTTGAAATCAACATTAACTTAGAATACATCCATGGTAAATTTTTGTATCCTGCTTTGGGATAAGTGGCATTTGTGGTTTTAGTACATCCCCATTTTAGCAGTAAAATACATAAAACGGCAGTAGGCAGTTTGTGTATTTGCCTTATCAGAGCTTCTGTGTGTCAGTCTCCAGCTTTTATTTTGGCAAAATTTTATAGAGTGCTTTTGCTGCATTAATTCTCTTAGTGGTCTTTTTGAACACAAATATTACTTTTGAGGCTTGTTCATTTGGTGCCAATATATTTTTTTAAGCATTCTTCTTAAAACTGTTTTAATGAATTGTTAATATGGGTTTGTGAAACATGTTTTGATTTTTATTTTCCAATCTTTTAAACTTTGCTATATTTTCTTTCCAATTAGATAAAATTTTCTGATTTCCAGAAAGCCATATAATTAGAAATCTTAAAAAAAAAATCAGAATCCATGACTGTCATACATTCCAAAATTTGGAGTGCTCTGTTACTGTCCCTCAATGTTAAAAGAGGCCCCCCCCCCAATTTTTAACTTGGCCCAGCACAAATTCATGCCCTCATTCC
This sequence comes from Myrmecobius fasciatus, assembly GCA_023553655.1. Lineage (NCBI taxonomy): Eukaryota > Metazoa > Chordata > Mammalia > Dasyuromorphia > Myrmecobiidae > Myrmecobius > Myrmecobius fasciatus. The sequence continues at coordinate 537,346 of JAJPUD010000445.1, forward strand.
TGGAAATTCATGTACTTATTTATTATTTATCAAGTATTTATGAATATCATGTATTTATTCATCATTGATTGACTCATTTCATAATTCTACATAGAGCAATTGTTTTGTACCTTATTTTAGTTCAAAACTCTACCACTAAGACCCCTTTTTGAAGGTGAATTCACTTTTACTACTTAGGAAAAAAATGAAATATTTGTTTCCACTCTTTCATGCAATGCAATTTCCACTTCCTTCATACATTAGAATTTGTCTTCCCTTCAATCTTGGTTCAGAGGATAAGATAGCTTTTCTCCTTGCTAATGCTAGCTTCTCAAGTACACCTTGTCTTCATATCCTCCTCACTCTTTCTTTCCTTTCCTTACTATCCCCTTCCTCTGCTCCCTCCTCCTTGCTTCCCACCCCTAGCTGCTTTTTTCTCTTTACCCCCTGACTCTAATAATGGTTGTTGGGTGGGGAAGACCATAACAACTCCATATTTTCAAATGAAATTGGAATTTATCTTATATGGGACTAAGATAGTCTATTATCAGGGTAGGGATAATAGCTTGTTCTTAGTGCCATATTTTTCTTATACATATTTATTTAAAAAATTTAAGATTCTATGTTTTCAGTAAATATGCTTTGCTCATTGATGCTAATCATACACTTTCCATGCCTTAGGAGATTACTTTAATAAGTTGCTATGGCTGGAAAAACTGGTGGAGTCTTCTAGGCTGTTGACAGTTATTTCTGTGATGTGTTAAGGTATGTTATAGAAACAGTATAATTAGTGACATACGTAAACTTGTTCATCTGTATATTTTGATACTAAAACCTAGTATGAAACAAAGCATGATACACATTTCAAGTATTTTAGACATATATTCCTCCTTAATTTTATTACAACTCCCTCTGCCAACTTTCTTTTTCCAAATTTGTTTCCATAGTTTGCAAGTACAAACCAGGAGTGTGAAATCAATGTTCTATTTCATGTTTTACATGTTTTAATTTTCATTTGAGCCTTACATTTACTCATTATATTATGTAGAGATCAGCCAAAGAAAGTATTTTCTTCATCAGTCTCCCTCCCCCCCCCCCCCCCCCCCCCCCCGCAAAAAAAAAAATAACCTTTTTTCTTGGATTACTTGACTCGTAATGTGGTTTTTGAAGCATTTGGAATAACAAACTTTAAAAATCTGTGCATTAGCTCTCTTATTTTTTCCATTCCCCTCCTCCTCCTTCTTTTTCCTCCTCCCTCTTGTGAAATACAGTCTTCTAAGAAAAAAAAATTCCTTGTATTTTTTATATACTGTCTGCAACCTGTTATTCATATTGTTTTAATTCTCTGGTAGTTTAAGTTTAATGCAGCTCTTATTTTGACACCAGAATATAGTTAGCCTCTTGTTTTTCTGCTCATGAACATTTCTTTAAAAATCAAAGGTGATGGTAGCTGTGATTTGGATTTCTGAAAACTCACATTTGATTTTAATGGCCATAGGTTGTTTAGGTATTTTTTTCCTGACAGTGAAATATTTGTGAAATCAAATAGTCACAGATGGGATTGTGGGTGAGAAGCAGCATGGATAAGATCATCAATAAGATCAGAATTCCAGTCTTCAGCACTTGCTTGCTATGTGTCCCTGTTACAACTTTCTGAAGCCTCGTCTTTATTTACAACTGTATTTACAGCTAGGTGGCACAGTGCATATCATGCTGTCATGAGTCCAAGTCAGGAAGACCTGAGTTCAAATCTAACCTCAGACATTTACTAGCTATATGACCCTGGTCAAGTCACTTAACTTGTTTGCCTCAGTTTATTCATCTATAAAATGAACTGAAGAAGAAAATGGCAAATAGTTGATCTTGCTTGAAAAGACTAATTAATAACAACAACAAAATAATATTACTTGGTCTTATCTAATTTAATCTTGTAATTGTATACATTTGAAAATGCTATATAAATAATCTTCAGACAAGGGAGGGGCATATTCCTTTTCTGCTTTGTCACATTTATATTACAGTTCTGGATAGATTGCTGGGTATTATACTTGGATGAGTTATTCAGAATATTGGTTGGACAAGGAAATTGGAAATCATTCCTTTTAAATGTTATTTGAAGGACCCAGGCTGTTTAGCTTGGAGAGGAGAAGGATCGAGATGAGGGATATTTGTGTTGTCTTCAAATATTTTATGAATAGTCATAGGGAAATGAGATTGAACTTTCTTTTAAATGTGGCCCTAACAGGACAGAATTAAGGCAAACAGGGGCAATTAAGAGGGGTGCAGATTTCAGAAATCCAATAAAAATGAGAATTTTTTAAAAATTAGGAAGGTAAAATATTGGATATTGATTTTTCCAAGCATTGGAGGTCTTGACAAGAGGATCCATGCTTTAGGTATTGATTGGATGCCATTATCTCTGAGTTCCTTTCTTGTGCTTATTGTAAGACTCAGTGATTTTACTACATTGCTCCCTCTGTTTGGGTTTACTGTAGAATTGGGAAGGGGAGAGAGAGAGAGACAGAGAGAGAGAGACAGACTTTTTATTCTAAAATAAGTGGCATACAGTGTCTCCCATGTCATACAAAAGAAAGACATATACTCAGTGTGATAGGATGATGACAATATATAATGTTGAAAAAGCTAAACTACATACTAATTATCTTCTCTACTAAGAGAAGAAATCTTTGGCCTGGAAAAGATAGAAAAAATATGTTAAATATAAAGTAGAAACTCTTAAGTCATTGTCTTGCTTCCCTCCATATGTTGAGGCTCAGATAAACTTCTCCAGAGTACTGAAACAACTGGCAAGTATAATTTGAAGTCATTACTGGTGATCTTGGAAAGATCTCAAGAACAGGAGAGGTGTTTCTGTGGGGAAAAATGCAAACATTATACCAGTATTGGGGGGGAAAGGAGACTAGACTCTTCACATTATATATATGTATATATACACACACACATATATATATAAGCCTATATATAGCCTAGGGGCACAGTAATATCCCGTTAGGTAAGGTGAAAGACTTATGTCCAGAGCATCAAACAACAACAACAATAACATGATCATGCTAAGTTTAGCTTTAGCCCAGCACAGATTCCAGCTTGAGTATGATATCTATGAGAAACTCAGCTATTCCCTGGGAGACTATAAAACTATGAAGCAATACCTGCTCTTGCTACACTTTAGGAATGTCCTCCAGACTGTACATCCAGTCCAACAGTATGTTTATGCTCCTCAGAAAATCTGGTTGAAGAAAAATACAAGAAGTGGATTTAGATGAGTAATTTGTATCATAAGCCAAATCCCATACAAATCTATATTTTCTTGGAAAAAAAAACATACTAGGCATTTCTCAGTTGATGTATTTGAAGAGTACTTTAAATCTTGCCTGCTTGCTGCTTACTATTCATTATAGATGAATAAACTGAGGCAAACATGTTAAGTGACTTGACCAGGGTCATATAGCTAGTAAATGTCTGAGGTTAGATTTGAACTCAGGTCTTCCTGACTTGGACTCATGACAGCATGATATGCACTGTGCCACCTAGCTGTAAATATAGTTGCCTGCTAGCATTCATTTGGTAATGTTAAAAGACAATTTTGATGTCAATAAACACTCCTTAAAATGCAAAAAAAAAATAAATAAAATAAGTGGCATATTTTTGTTGTAAACATAAAGTTCCTTTGAAATTTTTAGGAAGGGCTTTTATATAAACCTTTCTTCAACAATAATGAATAAGTAAAATCCTTCCTCTCCATCTCCCCCACTCCCATAATGAAAGACAGGAACATTTTGGATGCTAAGCATTTTAATGTACTCCTTTTATTTTTACATTAGTCCTAAATAGTTGAGTCAGAAATCCATTTGCTGCTTGAGTCAGGCCCCCAAGATATCTAAATATAGGATGACTATAATTTATATAAAACTTAAGCAAAGAAACTTTTGGTATATATATATATATATATATATATATGTATATATGTTTTTGAAATGTATGCTGTTTTGGTAGATTCCTCAGAGATGCTAGTTAATATTAGTAACTCAAATCAATGCTTTTAAAGTGATTTATCTACTTTTTTTTGGTAATGGGAAATTTAAGCAAAAAATGTGCACACACATATAATTGTGTGTGTGTGTGTGTGTGTGTGTGTGTGTGTGTGTGTGTGTGTGTAGCAAATTGACACAGGCTAGGTTGGGGCTTTTTGTTCCTCAGCTCTGCCCAAGTGTTACTGTTGGCAATGAAGGAGTAAGCTAAAGGTACCTGGATCCATCTGTCTGAATGAAGACCCCCTACTCCCATGTCTTGCATGTCCTAGTGTTACTGAGTGAAAGAGTTGCCCACCATCTTCTCTGTGAAACAACAACAATTAGCATTTATAAATATTTACAAATAATTCATTTCATTTCATCCTCAAAGCAACTCTGAGAGGGAGGCACATTTACTTTCCATTTTCTAGAACAAACTGAGGCAATCAGAAGTTAATTAACTTCTGTTCTGTGTTCCACAGGTAGTAAGTATTTGAGTTAGAATACAATTTATGCCTTCCTCCCTTTAGGTCTAGCACTTTGGCCATCTCAACCTTATTAACTATAGGGATCATACTGAGAACAGTGGAAATGATCACTGTCATACTTTCTAGGGCTAATTCCATGGAATTAGATGGAAAGGAAAAGTAAGCCATAAAGGCACACTAAGGTAGGGGTGTGTGTGTGAAGAAATAAAATATTCAAAATCATCTCTGTTGATTCCCATGTTCTGTATCTACCTTTTGTTGCTGAATTTCTGACAACAGGGTACCATTGAAATTTATCTTCTTTATCAGGAGGGGAATTATAATTTTTAAAAAGATATCTCTGAATTATGGTATATGAATATTATGGAGTATTATTGCTCTGTAAGAAATGACCAGCAAGATGATTTCAGAGAGGCCTGGAGAGACTTACATGAACTGATGCTGAGTGAAATGAGCAGAACCAGGAGATCATTATACACGGCAACAACAGTACTATATGATGATCAATTCTGATGGACATGGCTCTCTTCAACAATGAAATGTTTCAAAACACCTCCAGTTGTTCACTGAAGAAAGCCATGTACACCCAGAGAGAGGGATGTGAAATGTGGACCACAACATAACATTCTCATACTCCTTAATTGATGTTTGCTTACATTGTGTTTCCTTTATCTGATATATCGTTTGTGTAGATAAGATTTTTCTTGCACAACAATGATAAGTTTGGAAATATGTATACATATATTCGATTTGCCAATATTTTAACATAATTAACATGTAGTGGATATCCTGCCATCTAGGGGAGGGGTGGGGAGTCAGGGGGAAAAATTTGTAACGGAAAGCTATGTAAGGGTTATTGTTGAAGAATTACTCACATATATGTTATGCAAATAAAATAAAAAAAATAAAAAGATATCTCTGCTTAGGAGATTATATAACTTTCAGGTTGCCAATTCTTGGAAATATTTACTTGTTACTAATATGATAACAAGTTTGGAAAGGGAGGAGAAAGCACAGTTTCTGGGACATTGTACTGATTGATAGGTGGAAGACTAGAGAAATGTGGTGGTATGAACATAGAAAGGAAATAGAATTGGTCTCCCAAGCTGAATTTAATATTTAAGAAGGTGTTTTTTTCCCCCTTTTTTTGGGAGAAGCATAGAGCAAAGAAAAATATGCATGGTTCCTTTTCAGAGCTAAAAAGTAAAAGAAAATTTGTGGCAGCCCTTTTTGTAGAGGCTAGAAACTGGAAACTGAATGGATGCCCATCAACTGGAGAATGACTGAATAAATTATGGTATATGAATGTCATGGAATATCATTGTTCTGTTAGAAACGACCAGCAGGATGATTTCAGAGAGGCCTGGAGAGACTTGCATGAACTGATGCTGAGTGAAATGAGCAGAACCAGGAGATCATTATACACAGCAACAAAACTATACGATATTCAATTCTGATGGACATGACTCTCTTCAACAATGAGATGTTTCAAACCAGTTTCAATTGTTCAGTGATGAAGAAAGCCATATACACCCAAAGAGAGGGATATGAATGTGGACCACAACATATCATTTTCAAGCTTTCTATTGATGTTTGCTTGCATTATGTTTCCCTTCTCAGATTTTTTTTTTTTTCTGGTAGATCTGACTTTTTTTTGCACAGCAAGATAACTGTAAAAATATGTATACACATATTCTATTTGTCAAGTATTTTAACATAATTAACATATAGTAGAGTTCCTGCCATCTAGGGGAGGGGTGGGGGCTAGTGGGGAAAAATTTGTAACAGAAAGCTTTCCAAGGGTCAATGTTGAAAAATTACCCATACGTATGTTTTGTGAATAAAAAGCTTTAATAAAATAAGAAATATAAAAAATATAAAAAATAAAAAAAATTCTAATTACCCATTTGAAGACACAGGGAAAGAGACTAGAAAGCTTCAAAAGCTTCTAGATTAAGTAGAGACAAAGGAGACAACTTATGCTATTCAGAGAAAAAAAATAAGAAGGCTTTAGTGCTGATTAGTTCCCTTATCAACAATTATTAAGGGTTTATGTTTTTAATAGGTGACAGCCTAATGTAGCGGCAGATTGATAGCTGGCTGGGGCAGCTAAGTGGAGCATAGTGCTTTTGCATGGAGTCAGAAAAACTGTCTTGAGTTCAGATCTGGGCTTACTGACCAGCTGGGTGACCTGGGCAAATCCTTTACTGCTGTTTCCTTCAGTTTCCTCATCTGTAAAATGAACTGGAGAAGGAAATAGCAAACCACTCTACTGTCTTTGCCAAGACAATCACAATTGAATCAGACTGAAAATGACTGAAGAACAACAACAAAGCTGGCTTAGGAAGCAGGGAGACTTCAGTCCCTGTCCTTACACATATTAATTGGATGACCCTGGGCAAGTTCTAAAACTGGACTGGGGTGTGGGGAACCTCTAAGGCTGTTTCAGAAAAGGTACTAATAATGTATGTTGATGGAAGATGTTCTTTCATCTAAATAATCCCTACATTATTGAATATACAAGTCCAATCATGCTCCCTAAAAAAATCTATTCTACTTACTAATCTTCTGAATTTCTCATATTAGAAACGAACAACCTTTAAAAATTGTTTATAGCTTAGAAGAGTCTCCATGATCATCCCAGTCTAGTATCCTAGTCTAAAAACTAGTACTTCATTTCTAACATAATTTGTAAACCATCTAAAAATGAGAAGAAACACCACGATCACAGTTGGTTGCTTTGAGCAGCAGAAAGTGTTTGAATACTTGAGTCTGGTGATATGGCAGTCTCTATGTGTGCATTTTGGTTTTGTGACATTATTGGGCAATTTCTAAGAAACAATTCAATAAGGACTCTTGCTTAAATCTATGTTGATAAAGTTGATAAAGAGGTTACTCTTGTATTTTGTTGGTCATTGTGTATGGAATTTGAACATGAGAAAGAAAAAAACTTCAATTGAAAGTGACTGAAATTTTACTAAAGAATACTAGAAAATAAAAGTTAGCAGTATTTTAGGTTTCAGCATCTTCCTCCAGTGTTGTTTTGGCTGTGGGAGGAAAATGTGAAGACTTTGCTTATTGCTGCCACTAGTAGACTAGTAACCGCAAATATCATTATATAGAAATGATTGAGTTGGTGGACAGCTGGTTGTCTTTTTTGATTAAGGTCTTGCTGAACTATAATTACTCAGTGCCTGCGTTGAATAGAGTAGTTCTGGTGCAATTTGGAGGAATATGATGTAGTGGAATGAGCCCAACTTTTAAACTTGTTAACCATGTTTTTAGAAAGCTTTGTCTTTCTTTTACATGAAAAAAGAATGGGGTGATCTTTTAAACCTTAAATATTCTTTCCATCTCAAACTTGTGATGGCTATGTATTTGATGACTTTTATAATGGACACGTGTGTGTGTGTGTTTCTGTCCCTCTGTCTGTCTGCTAGAGATGCTTTAGCACTTTGAATATGTGAAGGCATCTGGGAATAAAAAGAAAGAGATATATAAAAGAGGCACCACTTTTGTTCTGCTCAATGATTTTTGTGAAGACTTAGCCAACATGTTTATCACAATAGTAGAAAGTACAAACCTGAAAGTGAATGCTTAAATTCTGAGCAGAGTATTTTTACAAAATAGTCTTGGCAACTAAAATGAATAACTTAGTGAGAGTTAATAAAGTGAATTTAAATTTTGGCCTCAGACACTAATTAGCTGTGTGACTCTGGGCAAGTCATTTAACCCTTTTTACCCCAATTTTCTCATTCCTAAAGTGAGCTAGAGAAGGAAATGCCAAGCTAATCCAGTAACTTTGCCAAGAAAATTCCAAATGGGTCAGAAAGAGTCAGACGCAAGTGAAAAACCAATCACAACAATAGTGCATGTCAAAGATGGGAGAAGGTTTGGGTAGGCAGTAATCCAATGAATGAACCTCCACTTAAGCTGAGAAAGTTAACCAGCATTTTGAGAATAATGGAGACTACAGAATTCTTTTGAAAGTAGTTAATGTTTTGCTTACAGAAAAGACAAATTAGGAGAAATACTTGTTTGAATGAACATCATGTGGAAGAAAAGTTAGAGGTTTTGGTGGAAGTCATTTATTATTTTGGGAAAGATAGTTTATGCTTTGCTTTTTAGATACAAGACTCCTAGATACATTCTTTTTATTCATCTATGATTCCAATCTAACCTTTTTTTTTTTTTTTTTTTTTTTTTAAATTCACAAAGAACTGACAGTTTGTATATATGTTCTCAGACATTTCTCTACCTGGATCATTTTGAAATTGAAACCAATAGATTTCTTGAATATTGACTATTACTTTTAGGACTAAGCAGTAGTTCAGAGTTTAGGTAGGAGTTCACTTAATTACTTACTTCATGAAGCAGATCAATATTCATTTGAATTTCTAAATTTAATCCCTGTTTGACCATCCTCTTCAAGGATTTTTGCTTTTTAGATGGTCAAAGGCAGGCTCAGTAGATATTTCTGTTAACTAATAATCTTCTTCCTTCTAGGTTTAGAGTCTGGATGTAGCCAGGCTTGACTGATCATTAATTACTCTCAATACTTTAGGAAAGGAAAGTCCTCTGATAGGCAGAAGAGAGCAGGCAATTGTAGTTTAAAGAAATTAAACAAACTCATAAAGTTTCTCTTTTAATTTTTCCCAAGAGCTTTATAGACTAGGATCATTTTAAATATTTCCTTTTTTAAGCCAGTTTGAGTGACTTGGGCAGGATTGCACATTAAGTGTCTGAGGTTGGATTTGAACTCAGGTCCTCCTGACTCCAAGACTAGTGCTTCTTCATATACATTCTGATACAGAGAAGAAATGTTTCTGTCTCAGCCATATATATAGTTACAATATCTTAAGAAATTGTGATGCTTGATCATAAATATATATGAATCCAGTTAATTTTCACTCTACTCTTTAAATTTTGAAATGTAAATAAATGTTGGAGATGAAAAAAAAGTCATAATAAATGAGTTACATGTTATGCATTTTAACTAGACTCCCTACTATTCTTTTTAAACAATAGCATCAGTATCAAAAAGTAAAGTATTACAGTTGATTCTGTTTTTAAATATAACTTCTTAAGAATTAGTGGCATTTGACAACAATATTGATATGACCTGTTGATGAGGACTCGCTGCTATCAGGTACTTTTCCCTTAATTTTTTGTGATTTTGTCTTTACCTTTCTGAAAACCTGCTTTATTTATGTTGCATACTTCTTTTGCCATTCTCCACGAGGACTTAAATGCTATATTACCATTATGGGGTTCAATAATTTCTTAATTGCTTTATGCCAAATCTTCAGTATCTCAGATATTTCTGATTGAAGATAATCTGGTAAAAAGAAGAAGATTTAGGAACAACCCTCCTCCCCCATTTTGTAATCCTAGTTTTTATGTGTTTGAAAATGGAACACCAGGTTAATAATTTCTTGCCTTTTCAGAATATTTCATTTGAATTCTGACAGTAATAACTGTGTTTTATCTAGCTGTCAGTGGTCCTTCTAGGATGGACTTAAACTGTAATGTGCTCATTCATTGTATATTGAGGAAAGAATACATTACATGTCAAAAACAATAGAGGGAAAAAAGGAAAAATGACTTAGTTAATTCCAGTAAAAATAAAAACAATACATTTATTCTCAGTAGAATATTAAAAATCCCTGATGAAATGGATATCTGTAATTGCTATGGTTTGTATGGCAGAAAAAATGTGTTCATTTATCATTTATCATTGAGTAGTCAATTATTGAGTAGTAAAATGTCAGTTTTTATGATACACAAAATGAGTGTTTTGTGCAATGTTATTATGTTAATATTCACATTTTTATTAATTACTCATTTTGTTATCACTTGAACTCTATATGTAATCCTTTTTGTATGTGCATGTCTCTCTCTGTCCTTCTGTCTGTCTGTTAGAGATACTTTAACACTTTAGATATGTGGAAGACATCTGTGAATAAAAAGAAAGAGGTCTATAAAGTGCTCTTTTGTTCTGCTCAATGATTTTTGTGAAAATGTTTATCTCAATAGTAGAAAATACAAATCTGAAAGCGAATGCTTAAATATAGAGTATTTTTACAAAATATTTTCCAGAAAACAGAGACCATACTCTCAGAATTTGTTCTCTTGCTTTGTTAATATTTTAAAGAGTTCATTATCTTATAAATGTATTAATAAATATAAATGTAAATTAATATAAACACATCAATAAATATTTATTAATATTATTTGTTGAGAGTAATAATATTTATTAGCATATATGATATATTATTATATATACATATGTATGTATACATATACATATGTATATAAAACAAATAATATTATTGTTTAACATTAATACATACAGCTTGCAGAATGATTTCAAGGTATTGACCAAGAAACCGTGAAGGCCAGCTTGCTTCAGTTACACCTGTGTGCTTGGTTTCACAGCTGTCCAATTCCAGGAGTCTGAGAAAGGTGTCTTGCCCAGCTTTATTTCTCAGACATTGGAAAAGTGAGCAAAATGCCCTTTCCCTGAGATTTGTTGAACATCAGTAAATGATGTTTCTTTGCTTCCTACCTCCATTTCAGTGAACAGAGTATATATTTCCCTTTATTCAAGGATGGGTGAAATGAATGAATGAAAAAGCATGTAAGAATTTACTATGTGCAAAGCATTATAGTGAAATAAGGTTTCTTTAAGAGATGTTTTACAGTCTTTCTGCTAAATAGTCATTGTGACTACATTATGAAAAAAAATTTTTTTTTTCATATTTAGCATTGAGGAAAGCCCTTTTCTGTTTTCTATTAGAATTTTAAACAGAAGCTTTTTGGTTGTGAAAGAGGATTCAAAAATAAGTTACTGGGCACTAAATATGCCTTGTGTAAGATGAAAAGTAATTAATGTATTATCTTTGGAATTAAATGAGGGTGGCACATTAAATTAGTGAATGGCTTATTTCTCTAGCCATCAAAATAAATAAATAAATATATAGATTTTGTGTGAGTTAGTAGTGACTCTAGTTGTAATTGTTCATCCAGTTTAACAAATATATATAATTTCTAATACAATTTTGAAAGCTGCCTTTATTAAATATAGCCCATCTGACTTTACAGAATTGTGTTCAATGTAAAAAAAAAATATTATCAGATTTATGGGTATTCATCCACTTGGCTATTTTATTAAAGAAAATCTGGGAAAACAAGACTGTCTTTTTAATGGCATAATTTCTTACCAGATGGCAAAACAACTGGAATTGCCAGCCTTGTACTGTTCTGTGTTGTTCTTAGAGTGTTCTTATTTCACTTGTGAAAATTCAGGATAGGGCTAAAGCCTTAATTTTGATATCTAGAAAACAATATTATTCCAGGGAGATATGACCTTTGCTATTTGTTAGACTTTAAAGAAAAGCTCTCTTTTCTACACTTTCTGAGATTTAGATTGTAGGTTGATTTTAAAATCAGGACCCGAGGTGGTGTGATACTGAATCTGGAATCAGGAAGCCTTACATTTCCTCGCTATGTACCTATTGGTGAATCACTGAACCTTTATCTGCCTTATTTTCCTCATTTCTAAAATATAATAATCTACCTGTTGTTACTGTGAGGATTACATAAGCTTGTCAAGAACTCTGCAAACCTTAAATTGCTGTCTAAATGCTAGTTATTGTTATTGTTGTTATTTTAAAAAAATGAGAAGCATCATTTCTCAGATCTTTTTATCATCTTTCATTAAAAGCACAGAGTTAACCCAATCCTTTATGATATGTTTGCATTGGCTTTAGTTTTTATTTGACTCTTAAAATTTTCTTCTGCTGAAGTATATACTGTTGATATCCTGTATCAAAACATGGAATAGACTTTTCGTTCTCAAAGGTTATGTGAATAGAATATAAGCTTTTTCAGGTCCTGCAGGCTAGAAAGGTACTGCATTAGGACCTTACACTTTTTTTTTGGGTGGGGGGACTTTGCACTTTTAATTTAAGTTTGAGTTTGACTTAATCATTTGAGTTTGACTTAATCATTTTCATTTTGATGGTGATTAAGAAATTATTTTGGACTCATACAAACTCGAAGAAGGCTTATTGGTTTGTGGAGTAGGTTGTGATCATATGTGTCTTAGCAGGCAGTAAATGTAGATAAAAAAAATAGTTCCTTAAATTCTTGAAATATAATTATTCTAAGAAGTAATGAGATGGTCTCTTCTTTTTTCTTCTTCCTCTCCCAACATTCTGTTGAATCCAATGAACTCCTTTTCTAACTATTGCTTTTAAGCATGTAAAATAAAATATATAGGATCATAAAAGAAAGTAAATATTGAAATTTTCTTTCCTCCAATCAAATTCAAAGACCCCTTAAAATATGTCTATGAATTCTTTGGGAGACTGAAGGTCCAGAATAAAGCACTCCTGTCCTTGAATGAATCATATAGCCTTTGCCTCCCTAGGGAATGGGCTCTTTTGAATAGTTCTTCATTACCTTATATTTAAATCTGACTCTTTGCCACTTTGACCTCTTTCTCCTAGATCTTCTGTGTGAGGCAGAATATCCAGGATTTAGATTCAAGGACAAGCAATTGCATTGTCCTTTGGAACTTTGCTTAAGGATAATAGGATTCCATAGAACTAAAAGAATTCAAAGAACTTTGAATCTAATATCCACCAAAATGAATTCCAACAAGTACTTTCAAGGAGTTTCTAAAGATCTGTGTGTCAAATAAAGATGTGTATAATTCAAGTAAATTTTAAAGGGAGCCTAGCATCACAGAGTGTTTAATGAAATATTTCAGTGAATTGTTTTCTATAATAATGACTCAGTCTGTAATATTCAACTCCTGTTGTCATGTGAGATATACTCAGTGGGATTTTCTGAGAGTGAAACATGCACAGGTTGTTGGCACTCTGACTTCTTGATGTGCCTTTAGCAATGATTTGAAAAATAATACATTTCTCTACAAATATTTTCTCCTTTTCCTTGCTTTTTTCATGATAGGATATGCTCTACAGGAGAATCATGTTGTGTGTTTTTTTTTCTGAAATGTTTGATTTTTCTCATGAAATCTGTGACTTTCTTTGAAGCAACATATTACTTTTAACGTTTATTACTTTTAAGTTGAGGTGCTAGTGCATTCTTAATTCAATTACTGTGCTATCTGAGAGAATTTAAACATCCCCTTGAAGAAAAAATTAGAAGGTATGATGAATATTAGAAGGGTTCCTGCTTAGTGTTTGACATAGAATATGTATGATCCTAGCCAAGTAATTATTCTGTATGTTGTCAGAAAATTTTTAAGATTACAAGTTTTAGAGATTGTGCAATACTGCAATGGGGTCTGGACTTTTTTTTTTTTTCTTCTGAGGATTCTTTTACGAGATAATTCCTATCTCCAGGTGCTTTCTATATCTTCAGAATTTGAGATGAGGTTTCATGGCATAAAAAACATGCTGGAAATTACAGATTTTAGATGGAGTTTTAATTTCTTGCTATTCTTGAAGCGTGGATTTAAAAAGTGCTAGTTGTTAAAAATTATTCCTTTACTGCTTTTTGTACCTATATTTAATGGGCTTTATAGGTTTAGGCTATTAATTTACTTTTATGATTTTTATTAAAAAGGAAACATAGCTGAGAGGGTAATTAACTGTACTTGATTAGGAAGACTAGGTTCAACTATTGTGTGATTGATTATGGGTGATTCAGGTAACTTTAGAAGATGATAATCTGCATTAATAGAAGTTGTTTCCTTATGGAATTTACCTAGATGGACCCTAGAGCTATGATCTTGTGACAATAATCAAATTTGATTTCCTGTGCTATAGTGAAATCTTCTGTCCTATATGCTACAAATGGGATATTATTTTCAATTTTTATTGCATAGTGAGAATTTTTCCACTTGTTTAAATTCTTTTGGACCTCAACTTCCTCATTTGTAAGACAAGTATTGGGGAAAATTACTTCTCAGTTCTTTCCAACTCTAAATTTCTAAGTTCTTCTCTGAAGGCAGCTGAGGCATCTGCTACTATTGTCATTTGATATGTGGCAACTACATTCAACCAATATATTTTTACAAGCATTGGTAATTTTTCAATAGTTTACTTGTAAATCAGTTATTTGGCTTTGGGAACTTGTGATTAATTTAGCATCAAGAAAATGTTATCTAGAATTTACTTGGTTGTATAGTGAAAAGATTCATATTGGTGCTGTGTATTTGAAATTTTAAAAAACCAAAGTGATTAGAAAGTAATGCTGTTTTGAAAGTAATATTAAGCACACCATTCAAAATAAAATAACTTGGTATTTTAGCGGTAACACAGTGCTTATAAATTATATATATATATGTATGTATATATGAATATATATGTATATATATACATACACACATATATATGTTTGTGTGTATGTATGTGTACTAGATGTAGATTGAATTTGAAGACCAAGGCTGGATAGGTAGAGCAGAAAGATCCTCTGGTTTTCAGTAGAGGTTTACAAATTGAATGGAAAAATAGGACTAGTTCCCGGGAAAGGGAAGGAAGAGGTATGAGGAAAACTTCCTTGCTTGGCAGTTAGGTTGGTATTCTATGTGACCTACTTTTCTTCCCCACCATTTGGAATTGCCAGTGGCTTGAATGTGGGATCCAGGAAAGAGCATCTCTGTACAGTTCTTATTATTCATGGGTACAAGTGTTTCTTTGTAAGATTTTGATTGCCTCTAAAGGTATCTGCAAATATGCTCAATTTTTGCCTTAAATGCCTGCATGCTGACTTAACACCAGTAAAGGAATTGTACGTTAAAAATCATAATTGTATATATTTGAATAATTTATTTAATTTTCCTGATTTCTCTATATTGGATTTTCAATTATTTAAGGAAAGAAACTCCATTTAAAACATCTGCATATTCTCCAGCAGTGTAAAATTAAGTGGTGTTTTTTTTGTTTGTTTTTTTTAAAGGTCAATGCTTAGTTTAATAGGAAAAGGAATAGTATTAAATATGTTCCAGCCTTTTGCCTTTACTCTGTATTTGTCCTTCTGTGTCAAATGTGTTTTTTTGTAAACAACATATTATAGGATTGTTTTTTAACCCACTCTGCTGTTTGTTTTCATTTTATGGGAGAGCTCATCCCATTCACATTCACAATTATGATTATCAACTCTGTATTTCCCTCCCTTATATATACTTTTTTCTCTCTTTCCACCCTGTCCTTAGTAGGATCCTTACCTTCAAAATATTTACATTGCAGTTGGGGAGATAGCATTCCTTTGTTGAACGTATCTTTGCTATTCACACAGTCCCCAGAAAAATTGGGTGGAAAAACACAACAAAAACTGATATTGTGTACCCTCTATTTAACTACATGCACTGAGCAAATAAAAAAATAATTTCTATCCCAGCTAAATGGATACTTGAATACAAGAAGTCCTTTCTCTCAGTTGACCATACTGAAGTTCCACCAAACCAAAACTTATGAAATATCTGTATAATTTATTGATCTCGCTTTTCAGTGGTAATGAAGATATAAAATTTAGGCAAAATGATCCTTGCTGTTTATATTTTAGCAGAGAAATAAGATAATATAAATACACACGAGACCTATAATATATATTAAATGAAGTAGACAAGAATGATAAATGGAATAAGAAAGAGACCATGTGAAAGAGAAGATGAAAGATCATGCCAAATTGTTGGGAATCTTGAGTACCAGGCCAAGTATGAATTGTACTTAATAGGCCAAAAACATTGCATTTCATATAATATTTTTGTAATAGAAGATTCATGAGACTAGATCCACATATAGTAAGATTTGTTTATTACTAAAAGCAAAATTGGATTGGAGAAAAGAATGTGGAGATGGAAGATTTATTAGAATTCTGTCACTGAAGTCCAGATATTTTATAAGCCTGTACTAAGATGGTGGCAGTGGAAAAAGATAGGAGAGATTGAATGTGAGAGATGTATTTGGAATCTATAAGACTTAGTAATGGATTGGTAATGAAGGATGAAGAGCTTAGAGCCACAGATAATGGTTTGTGTGGAAAGTTGGGTTAAAAGGGGAAGGGGGGATAGCTTTGAGTGAAACATAAGCCTAGTTTTACACATTTTGGGTGAGACTTTTCTGAAGTGCTTAGATGGAGATGGCCTTTAGGAAATAAGAATGGTGAATCTGGAACTAAGTAGAGATCAATAATGGATTTATAGATTTAGAAGCCATATGCACAGAGGGAATGGACAGTTAGATAGCACAATGGATAGAGTGCCATTCCTGGAGTCAGGAAGACTCATCTTTCTGAATTCAAATCTGGCTTTGGACTCCAGCTGTGTGATTCGGAACAAGTCATTTAAGCTGGTTTGCCTCAGTTTTCTCATTTTTAAAATTAGCTAGAGAAGAAAATGGCAGATCATTTCAGTATCTTTGCCAAGAAAACCCTAAATGAGATCACAACAGTGTTTTGTGATATGAATGGATATGACTGGAAATTACTGAATAACAAAAGTACAGGGGTCATATTCAATACTGTGTTATTGAGTATGGAGAGAGATCAGATGGTCAGACAAAACCTTAAGGAGTGCTCATCTTCAACAGTGGACAGAGAGAAAGAAGGACCAGTTTTGTGTGCTATCTCTAAAACTAAAGGAAGTTTGGGAATGGTCAGTAGTGTCAAATGCTTCCGCAAACCTAAAACTATTGAATGGACAAGGAAGTTATCAGATAGAGAAGTGCTTTTTGACAACTGGCCATAGTGATATCATAGTGATTTTATGATGGCTAAATTTGCAGACAACACCACAAAGTGTTATGTCCTATCAGTGGTAGTAACTTGTAGACAGAAAGATTGACCCAACAAGGGCATAGCTATATGTGGATGGCAGGATTGTTGAGTTATTCCCACCTTGGTGAATTTCTCTAGCACATTCATTAATGTGTTGTCATTGTGAATGCTATTCTTCTTTTTAATTTTAGAAAGATGTTTTTAATGCTTACTCTATGCAAGGTATATGAGATACAAAGGTAGAAAATAAAACAAGGAAGTTTTATGATACATCAACATAATGCTCAATAGAAAATGATAGGAAAAAAATTGAAGATAATGGAAAGATTCATTTCCTTAAGCATTTGTTAATAATGTATGAATAAAATTGTTAATATTAAGAATGTTGTTAATGTTACACGTATGTGGAATTGAGTTCATTTTTTTAGTATTCTAGCATTAAAAAAATTTCATCATAGAATCCTTTTGCAACTATCCTTAACACAACCTCAATTGTGTTCACTGAAAATGAATTATAAGGGCAGCTAGGTGGCGCAGTGGTTAGAGCACCAGCCCTGAAGTCAGGAGGACCTGAGTTCAAATGTGGTCTCAGACACTTAACATCCCCTAGCTGTGTGAGGCCAGGCAAGTCACTTAACCCCAATTGCCTCAGCAAAAAGCAAAAAGCAAAAAGCAAAAAAAAAAAATTACAGATATAAAAATTATATCTGTAAAGAAAAAGCTTTAATATAAAATAACAATTGTTTAAAAATGGAAAATGAATTATATCTCAGAGAGTGTGGTTGCACATACTGTGTTTTATAGATGTTTCTACATTTGCTACAACCAGTGGGACACACCCTACTAATACTTGTAGTAGTATTAGTTATATATTCATACAATGCTTTGAACATATCTGACCCTACAAGTAGAAATGCCTAACCTTTTATGCTTTGCTCAATCTATTAGATTACACTCATATTTGTGGTGGTTTTTTCCCCCCTTTTAAAGGAATTTACACTAAACTTTTTTTTTTTTAAATTCAACTTCTCATCTGCATTTCCTGAACCTTTCAAAATACTTTTGACAAGGGAGGGGGAGATATAATAGATTTTATTCAAGATAATTAGTATTATTTATTTTACAATCAGATTAAAAACATTGATAAACAGATTATAATAATAAACTGTTCTAGAATTTTTATTATTTAGTTACCTTTTGAATACATTCTGCCAGTTGATTAAAATGAGTGTAATTTAATCAGTATTGTATTGCAAGCTGAGAATAATTTAGGCTAATGTCAAGGACAAGTGCTATCTATTCTATTATTGTAGTGAGATATTGGGGATAATGAGTGGAATAGAAGCAAATCAGAAAATATTTCAAGTTTTTCATCACATTATCTGGATATTTTAAAATTATGTCCCTTTTGCATTTCAAATAAACTAGGTGTTCCACATTAACAGTTACAATTTTTCTCTCTAATTGCTAATCTGCTATTAATATCTTTTTGTGTGGTGGTTGTAATTCAACTTGTGCTTATTTATTTTTAAGTTGGATTTTCATTCAGAATTTTGAATGAATTGTAGGGGAGGATTGCATGAACTAATTGATAAAATCTATGGTTTGTGCAGCCCTTTCTATTTCCTGCAAATTTGCTTTCCTTCTAGATTAAATAACTTTTTTCATATGCTGTTTACTTATGTAATTAATAGATGAATTAATGCCTTTTGTGATCCTTTAAAGTTTTATCCTTTGGGTGTTTGAAACATTTATCTTTAGCCTTATTTTCTGTGGGTACTAGAAATTATATAATCATTTGCTTGGTAACTGTAAAGAGAACATTTCTTCCTTATTTTCCTCTTTGTTCACCTTTAACAAGGTTAAAAACAAATAGTTTTCTTAGGTATATTTCAAATAAGCCACTCATGTACTGTTTCATTTGGATGAATCAACTTTTTTTTTTTCCCTTCCCATTTGAGGCCTGATAAAAATTCTTACATTTTGTGGTGTTCAACCAGGAAGATTTTATTAGTAGCTTAAAAGAACCTTTTATGAATACCTTTTGTTTATCCCACTTAATTCTCTTGGCACTTCTCTTTTCCAAAGAGATATATCTTGAAAGAAAGAATAAAAAAAGAGGAAAAAGAAGGTTAGTGCAACTAAATTGATAAGTATCTGCAATCCTTAAAGAGAAAGACAGGCGATACATTCTTAAGTATTGCAATTATACAGTTTTCAGTTCATTTTTTTTGCTTGTTGGTTCCATTTACATATTTATATTAATTTTTTCTATTTTTACTTTTAAATAAGCGAAATCTTTCTATCAGTTTATCCCATTTTTCTCTGTGTTCTTCACATTTATTGGTATATAGTACACTAACATCACAGTATGTTCATTGCTAAAATGTGCCTAGCCCTTCTTAATTAATGCACAGCTACTTTTTAAAACAAATTTTTATTAATTTTTTTTTACCATTTTCACACTGTGTTCCTACTATCTTCCTTATAATATATTAGAAGATTTTAAAAAGTGAAATTTTAAGCAAATAAGACATATGCTGTGTATAAGTAGAATAGTCCACCTTGCCTCAAAGAGATGTACAAGGAGATTTTTCATCTTTTTGGGTCAAGATTGATTATTAAAATTTCACAGACTTGTCCCTTGATTATATTTATTATTCTTTCCATTTGCACTGTTATGTCATTTTGCATATTGCTTTCCTGGTTTATTACTTAATTTTGCTTTCATTCATATATTTCTCTATTTCTTTGCATTCTTCATATCGACATTGGTTGTGGTATTGATGATAATGCTTTCCTTTTGTGTAAAATAGAGAACAGGGTTGGGATATCATCTTCTGTTATATCATCTTCTGTTTTGTATGAATGGAATCCTAGATTTAGAACTTGGAGATACCTCAGATATCATCTAGTCCAACCTCATTTTATAGATGAACTTTGAGGGACTAAATGATGGGTTCAAAGTCACAAAAACAGAGAGAAAGGATTTGTACCTACATCTTTGAATTCAATATCATCATCTTCCCACTCTTTCTTTCTAAAAATCTTTCTAAAAATTTCAGTGTTACTGGAGTTCTACTGTTTTGCATTTTATTAATAATGATTTCTATACAATTGTGGTTAAAAAAATCATAATTCCAATGTTTTGTATATCCCACTTTCTTTTCATTCACTTTATATAAGATGGACTTCTCTGAGGATGTTGATGAAGCCATATTGTGATATGGTAGATTGCAGCCACCTGGTCTAGTTAAGGTTGAAGCTGTGAATTGGAAAGTTGGAATAGAAGGATATTAATTGTCCATGGTCTAACAATAAAAATGGTCCAGCTGACCTTTTCGATTCCTAAGAATTAGGATTCCCTCATACTTTGCAGTAGTGAATTTCAGCTTTGTAAATCAAGCAGGAACTAATACATCCATCCGCTTAAGATTCTTTCATGGTTTGGATAATTTTTTTCTCCTCAGGCAAATTCTGAGTTTGAGGTTGTGATAGGATCAAACAACTTTGGGGGAAATGTGTTACTTTACTATGTATTCACTTAGTCCAATAAAACAGTAGCTTTATTTAAATGAGTTTTTAATGAACCATGTCAGCAACTAAAGCTCATAGAATGATTAAGTATTTAGTGCTGTCTCCATGTCATTAAAGTAAGTTCAGTCATCAGAAAGCTTACAAATTGATTTCATAGTTACTTCTTTCATGTCCTAATGATAATTTGCTGCTACCTCATTAATTTGCTCTTGAATTCTGTACTGCTTCTATGAGGCTTTACACTGGTCACTTAAAAGAAAACAGCACTTGATCATCCTTCAGCTCTAATTAGTCCCCTCCTACCTCTTTTTGAATTAGGTCATTTATTTGTGGTTAGGCAATTTCAAAATTACTTTCCTTTATTTTAGGAGGTAAGCTCCAGTTTTCATCTGCATTTAGCATCGGCAGCATAATGTATATATTGTACCTACAAATGGGTGTGGGTAGTGCTACTGCCTTCTTGATAGTAGGGAAACCCTCATTATATCAGCTATGGTGTTGACAAGTGGGTCAGCTCCCTTCTGGCTAGGATCATTTGCATATTTTCATTGTGGTGTGGGGTTGACATACTCATGGCTATTAGCTGAACACAAATCTTAAAGAGGGAGTCTAATTAGTCTGAAAGCTCAGCAGGTGAAACAGCATGTGTCATCCTGAGGGATATCAGTACAAGTCTAGATTTTGAATTTAAGCCGGGCAGCATAGGTGAATGCCTTTCTTTTCAGTACCTAAGCAAAGCATAATGTCAGGTACCTGGAACTGAGAAATAATGCCTTCTTATAGGATCCTGCTAACTCTTATGGGAACACCTCGGACTTTGATCAAATACGCTGGGTTTTGCTGATTGAAATATTGGGCACTTGCCTACTTAGTGGGATTTGAGATTTTGGCAAACTCTCATACCTGTGTGCACACACATTTCTTTTGCTAGTAGTTACCATTTGAAGAAGTCTTCCACTTACAGAATTGTAGCAATTCTATGTATTGTTATTTTGGTTCTGTTTTATGCACTTTAAAATTTTTTTTAAAAAATGGTTTTAAAAAAACTTTCTCCTTTCCTTAGCCATTTTGGGGGGGGGGTGGCAAGGAAAGAAGGAAAAAACAAATGCTTGTAACAAGTGTGTGTATATGTGTGTGTGTGTGTGTGTGTGTGTGTGTGTGTGTGTGTGTGTATAGTCAAGGAAAACAAAATTCTGATTTTTTTTTTTTCATATCCTCCTGGAATGTTTCAGTTGTACTCTGCATCCTCTGTCAGGAGATAGGTAGCATTTTCATTTTCAGTCCTGTGGAAGCCTGGTTGGTATTTGTATTGCTTTGGGTCTTTCAATCAGCCAGTCAACCAATATTTAATAAGCACCTATTACATGCCAGGGTACCATACTATCCCTGAGATATCCAACTAAAGACAAAACGCATTGTTTTCCCTTTAGAAGTTCACAGTATAATGGGTGGAGACTTCAAAGGAACAAAAATATGCAAACAAGCTATATACAAGGTAAACAGAAGGAAGACACTAGAACTAGAATGGTTTCCTGTAAAAATATGAGATTTTAATAGAGATTTAAAGAGGCCAAGGAAGCCAGTAGGCAGAGATGGGGAAAGAAATATTTTATTTTATTTTACTTTTCATTCATTAATTCATTCTCCTGACATCCTCTGTTATATGCTATACCATGTTGAGATATAATCCCATAGTGAATGTTGAGACATTTCAAAATAAATCTCATTGACATAGTTTATATATCTCCATTTTCTCTTCAATAATGTTGTGAAATATTAAAGTCTTTGCTAAAATCTAGACAAACTATTCCTATCTTTTGACTCATCTACCAGTTTAGTAGCATTATAGAAAAATAGAAATAAGAATAACCTGGCTTGACCTATTGTTAAATCCCTGCTTGTTTTTGGTATACGTTGGCCTATTTTCTAGATTTCTACTAACTCTATAATGATGTGACATGATATTCTTTTTTTTCTTTTTTTTAAATTAAAAGCTTTTTATTTACAAAGTATATGAGTGATTTTTCTACATTGACCTTTGCAAAAACTTTTTTTTTTTGTTCCAAGCTTTTCCCCTCCTTCCCCCCACCCCTAGATGGCAGGTAATCTAATACATGCTAAATATGTTAAATTATATGACAAATCCAATATATGTATACATATCTATACAGTTATCTTACTGCACAAGAAATATGCGATCTAGAAAGAAGAAAAAAAACAACCTAAGAAGGAAAACAAAATGCATGGAAATATTCACAGAAAGGGTTAAAATGCTGTGTTGTGGTCCATACTCAGTTCCCTCAGGCCTCTCTCTGGATGTATATGACTATCTTCATCGCTGAACAATAGGAACTGATTTGAATCACATCATTGTAGAAGAGAACCATGTCCATTATGTTCTCCTGGTTCTGCTGATTTCACTCAGCATTACTTCGTGCAAGTCTCTCCAGGCCTCTCTGAAATTGTCCTGCTGGTCATTTCTTACAGAACAATAATATTCCATAATATTCATATACCATAATTTATTCAGCCATTCTCCAATTGATGGGCATCCTTTCAATTTCCAGTTTCTTGCCACAACAAAAAGGGCTATCACAAACATTCTTGCACATGTGGGTCCCTTTGGAAGGAAACATTTTAGATAAACTGTAGAGTTGTTGGTCTTTTTTCTTATGCAGAGTGTTCCAAAAGTATTAGTGCAGATTTCAGCTCTACTAGCTTCAACCTTTCTAAACTTCTGGGACACTCTGTATAAAATCTTCTTCTTCTTGATTCTTTTTGGACACTTTATCACTTATTACATCTTCCTTTATTTTTGAATTTTTCACTTTTATCATCTATTATAGAATGATGATATTTTACTACATTCATGTACATAACTTTATCATGCCATTTCTTGATACTAGGGCTCACTGTTTCCAACATTTGCTAGCATAAATAGAGCTGCTTTGACTATTTTCAAGCATATAATATTTTTCTAATTGTCAGTTGTTGGATTGTGAACTTTTATCAGAGTATGAACAGTATTAAAACTTTTTCCAAATAGCTTCCTAGAGCACTTGGGCTAATTCAGAGATCCAGCATTAATGAATATCCCATATACTCATTACATAGAATTAAAAAAAAAATTATCCTCAGCTAATTTTATGAGGATTAAATGATACTTCTGGATTTTTAAGATGTGTATTCCTTTGACTGTTCTGATTATTTTGTTTAGGGTACTTTTTTACTCGATTATATATTTTTCTTTTATATTCCAGTCCCATTCTTAGATCATATGTCTATTTAGGTATTTATTATACATACTTTTACCAATTTTCTCTAGAATTTGATTATTAGATCTTTTTAGGGAACAACTCTGACATTTTTTTTTTCTTAGATCACATCTTCATTTATTTTATTCTTGAAAAAAGTGCTTGATTTTCTATAAGGTTGACGTAGTCTGTTTTGAATGGAATAATATTTGCTGTGGTGGATTATGAAGTCATCTCTTTTCCATAGTTGTTTTTCTAGCTCTTGAGGGGTGTCTTGCTATAGAGACCAAGTTTACTTATTGAGTGACTATTGTCAAGTTACTTAATGTTTTGGTGATTAGGCAGCAGATCTCTAAAATCTTAGATTACTGAAGAGTTTGTAATCTTGGTAGATGAAAGTCATTTCCATGCTGGGAATTTCCTGTATGTATTAAATCAAAGATTTAGTCCTCTCTTTCCACAGTCCATTTGCAATTTATTGTAGTTTATAAAATAAGATGATTATCTAAATTTATTTTTGGCCAAATTAGTTACCAGTTTCCTTAGCAGTTGTCATTGAATAGAGTTCTTTCTTAAAATTTTTGCAATCTAATATGACAGGAAAAGATGATAAATGTTGGAGGGTATGTGGGAAAATTGGGATACTAATGAATGCATTGTTAGTGGAGTTTTGAAATGATCCAACCATTCTGAAGAACAATCTGGAATTATGCCCAAAGGGCTATAAAACTCAGCGCCATACCCTTTTTGATCCAACAGTACCATTACTGGGTTCATATCCCAAAGAAGTCATAAAGGAAGGAAAAAGGACCTACATGTGCAAAAATGTTTGTAGCAGCTCTTTTGGTGATAGCAAAGGATTGGAAAATGAGTAGATACTCATCAATTGGGTAATGACTGAACAAGTTGTGGTATATAAAGCTAATAGAATATTATTGTTCTCTTAAAAAATGATGAACAAGCTGATTTTAAAAAGGCCTGGAAAGATTTACATGAAGTGATGCTGAGTGAAACAAGCAGAACCAGGAATACATTGTACGTAATAAAAGCAAGAATGGACGATGATCAATTTTGAAAGGCTTGGTTTTTCTCAGTGGTTCAATGATCCAAAGCCATCCCAATAGACTCTGGACAAAAAATGCCATCTGCATCCAGAAGAAGAACTAAGGAGACTAAATGTAAATCGACACATGCTATATCCACTTCTTTTTTCTGTTTTTTTTTTCCTCCCTTGGTTTTTCCTTTTTGCTCTGATTTTTCTCTCCCAACATGATTCATGTGTGTTAACAATAAATAAAAACAGAAAATAAAAGAAAATTTTACAACCTTGGATTTATCCAAGATCAGACTTCTCTTTTTTACTTTTTGATAGTAATTAAGATAAAAATTTTTTTTGCCCTTGTACTGAGGTCTTTCTTATGCATTATCTTATTGTGGCTTCTATTTATTCTATATATGGATGTCTAGTTGCCTTTTTCCCATTCTTGGGCAAGTCCACTAAAGAAAATGCTGACTGTATGCTTGATGCTATAAACATTGACTTCTTATTGTCTTTTTCTCTCTCCTAGTCTCTGTCTTCTATATAAACCATATCTTTAAATTTATCGTGTGATTGGTATGACATAGTACTATTGACCTTTGAAGATTGAAATATATGGCAAGTATGGACAATTTCCTCTCAAACCTACTGTGAAGTGAATTTAATACCAACTCTTCCAGCTTGTTTCATTTTCACATTGCAGAGAAAATGAGACAATGGAGTATGATATGCTTTGATTCTAGGCAGATCATTTTAGGTTTAAAAAAAAGGAGTGGCTATCAGAAAGGATATTCAGGATCATGCCCATTTCTTAACATTTTTTCCTTATGTTTTGGATTTTCTTAATGACCAAAATTCAGAATATGAAAACAGGTTTTTATTCTAATATTTAACTATTTATTTCTTTCTTTGATTATTAGTTCAGTTTTGGTTTTTTGTTTCTAAATAGAAAGCTATACAGGACTGTTAGTTAACCTTTGTCTTCACAATCACTGAACCTGAGGAAATAGATGTAAATTAAGAGATTGTCAGGTTCATAAACTGTGAAATCGGCTGCTCAAGGAGACTATATAGTCTCTCATTTTAGTATTCTTCATGAAGAGTTACATATGACTATAGAGGCATATAACTAAGTGCACAAAGAGAAGGAAGAGTGAGGAGAGGGGGTGTGGATTTGCTATTGAATTATCTTTGGCAGCATGGGCCAGACTTTTTCTATCAGTAAAATAGGATTGCTTATTGCCATTTTTCTTTCATTCTACGTGGAAAAATTATTACATAATGTTGGTAGATATTTTGTTGGAAATTGGCTTGGCCTACCATCACTGGGTTTTTGAAAAATTCTTTGTACATGGTAAAATGCCCTCTCAAATTATTTGGCCAGGACAACTCCAGGAGTGTTTTTTTTTTTAAAACTATTTTACCACTTACTAGTAGCTCACACCTGGGTTGAATTACACATTTCATTTTCACCTGTAACTTCAGACTGGACTTTTATTGAGTAAATCAAGAAATAAGAGTGTAAAGGCTCCATTGTTGAGGTACAGGCAACCTAAAGAATTGCTAAGAAGTCCTCGATAGGGTTTTCTTTTTCTTCTGAGGCTTCATCATTATTCTTAATGGTCTCTTAGATAAGTTCAATGAAAAATGTCATAGTTACCATAAATCACTTTAAAATATACACAGACCTACCCTACCCTGCTCTGCCCTAAAAGATCTTTTACTTACTTGACAAACTAAATGAAGTGCAGGAATTAGGATACCACATTTTAAAAGATTCAAAATTGGAAACTATACCTGGAACATAGAAGTAACTATCTTATTCTCCCCTTCTCCACCACTTTTGATAGAGAGATTAGAATCATTGGAATTAAAAAAAAAATGGAAAATCTTTCTGGAAGACATCTATCTAGATCATCTCTGATTGCTCTCTTTCATTTGGTCTCCCATGCACCAATCAAATTCTACATATTCCTTTCAGAGAATATATTGATGTTGTGATTTTTTGTGGGCAAAAAAATCTGGGTGTTTGTCCTTCTCCCACAAATGAAGCATTGTCAGGTACTATTAAGTTGCAGATTCCATGTGTGATTTTGCCAAAGATGTCAAAATGCTTTTTAGACATTTATTGGTGAGAATTATTTCACTTGTTTTCTTCTAAGAGCCCTAAGTTTCATAAAGGTGAAATGATGTGTCCCACAGCTTGATAGAAAGGTAGACTTCAGAGTTCTTATGTCACTTGCAAATAATTTGACTGTCATGGCACTTGTACTGAATTCATGGGGCTTTTGAATTGCCCAATGGACAGGACTCAGCTATTGAAAGAAGAATTTGTGTGTGGGGTTCTTCATTTATTTATATGATATTACTGAGTAGTTACATAAAAATTAAAGGTAGACATGATAGTGATTTAATAAAAGATCATTGGTTTCTGAGAAAGATCTGTCCTGGTTTCAGTCTCACTATATTTTTATTCTACTGAAGAATTTTACAAAAATTATTTTCTCTGCAATTTAACAAAAAAATTGCTTCATATTTGCACCTGGCACTTAAGTTGTAGAATTATTGGTATGTTGCAGATAGCCAACTGTGATGCTGTTGCTGACATTCAAATAGCATTTGTTCATGGCACAGTCCATATTTTATAAAACTGCTTTCTAAAACAGCTAAAGATAATTACTGAAACCAATTTGTATATACAAGCCTTATATGCAAGTTCAATGGTGAACTATGTGATTCATTGAAATTCTAGATTTTTATTTTCAAACTACAGGAAGGATATGGAACCTATAGTTCATCATGTAAAATTAATTACAAAATGGATTTTATTTCCCTCAAAATAGAATGCCAAAATGTTAAAATTTGATGTGTTTTAAATGAATATGATCAGAGTAGCCTGAACTGAAAAATGTCAAGGGAGAAAGAGAGAAAAGACAAGATAAAATCAGTCAATGCAAAATGAAGAAGTTAATTCATACTATTCACTGGATAGGCAAATACTAAAGCTGTAACTTAAGTACTTTGACCACAAAATGAAAATATAGAACTCACTAGAAAAGATCCATTGGGAAAGATTGAAGGCAAAAGGAAAACAATAGTTTCTGCCTACAAGAATTCTATCAGAGGAAACATTAATACATTAATAACCAGCATTTATGTATATGTCTGACAGTCTATCTATCTATCTACAATATGGTCTAGCAATTGTGGTGAGATTACGAATGAAAAGACTCAATGTAGAAGATGTCCTTTGAGATGACCTTTAAAAAAAGTTAGGGATTTCTAATGAGACAGATGTGAAGGGAAAATACTTTCCAATTATAGATTCTAACTTATGCCCAGGAAGGAAAATAAAAGGTGAATTATCATGTATGGAGGACTTCAGGATAACTAGTTTTTTCTTAGCTGTACAAATGCTAAAGGAAATAATGTATATAATAAAATGCTTAAAGGAAGCTTGTGAAAGGTTTTAAATAATAAAAAGTGAAATTTGTATCTGATTTTAAAAGTATAGAGTTTTTACAAGAAAGTCATGGAAACTTTCTGAGCAGGGAACTATCATGCCCAGATGTTTTTTAGGAACATCTTTTTAGCATGAGTAGAAAAGAGAGTTTTTAGATGCAAGAAAACCATTTGAAGAGTTCCTGTAGTTTTCTCTGGAGAGGGAAATGAGGAGAGTCTGAACTAAGTCAGTGGCTATTTGAGTAGAGGGAAAGGCACAAATACAAAAGAAGTGATGTATATGAAACTGACAAGACTTAAGTGATGGGATGTGGTAATGATAGTAGAGAATAAGTAGCCACATATATACTCAATAATCATATTCTAAAATTTTAACACATGAGCTTTTGGGTATACATTATTGAACATAAAAATGTAATATTCAGACGTTGAAATGCATTTGAGAATCAGTTTCTTTGGTTTAGTATTCAAATGTATGTAATCAGAGTGCCGTGAAACATAAACAATTTTTGTGAAACAGACTAATCGCCCCTAATTCAGTATCTACCATGTTTTTTTTAATACTTTTATTATAATTCTTAGATTTATTTATTTATTTTAAACAGAAAATTTTCAGAGAACTATTTCTGAAAGAAATTTCATATTTCCATTGTGAGAAAAGATTCTAAAGACAGAATGTCAAAGGGTTACTGTTCTCATAGATATGCCAAAGGTCCTTTCTTCATACTTTACATTGTTCTGGTTTGAGTTAATGTGCTTTTTTTAAAAGATAGAATCTTATTTTTTTGAGTCTTAGAGTTGGTTAGGATTGTCAAGTGGCAAAATTTGCATAAAATAATGGAATCAGTATGTTTAATTCTTCCATGAGTAGGATAATAAAGATAAATACAGCTATAAATTACTAACTGGAAGTTATCAAATGCAACTTTTGTAGAGGCAGCTGATAGTACAATATAGGCTGTGCTTGGAATCAGGAAGACCTGATATCAAATCTGGCTTCAGACACTTTTCCAAAAGTCACTCAATCTCTGTATGTCTCAGTTTCCTAGACTGTAAAATGGGGATAATAATGGGATCAATAAAGGATCAAAAATAATATCTATAAAGTGTTTAGCACAGTGCTTAGCACATGATGGTAGGATATAAATCCTTATTTTTTATAGATTAGAAACTAGGGCCTAGCAAAGTTGCATGAATGGTTTTCAAATTTTGGTCCTCTGAATCTAAGTTCAGCACTTTTAAATATAATAAGAAAAATCTTGTGTATTTAAATCTTGTGTGCAGGAAAGGGCACCTGAAATTAGAATGTTGAGTTCTTTATTTGGATCTAAAAACTTCATTTTCTGTAGAACTTATGTAGGTTTTAGAATACTATGCAATAAATTTAAAATATTGTAAAAAGTGTGTTTGATTAGCTATTTAAGTCCTGAGTTTTATCTGGACTCTGTTTTAAACTAAGTGAATTCAATTCTATGATGACATCTAAATAACTCATAAACATTAGTGTTTCATAATTTGGATTTGGTCTACATCTGTTTTTTTTTTTTTTTTAAACCTGGGTCAAAGTATCAAGGAATTTAAGGAAAAAAAATTGATAATTGAAGTTGATTATTTTGCATATTTATACTTCTGTTTTCACTATTATCCCTAATAGAAATTTATAATTTTCCTTAATTATTTAAAACATTGTCTTGAGAAATTGTCAACAGTCTTCCCTAGATTGTCAAATGAATTTATGGCACAAAAGTAAAGAAAGTTAGTAATAAAGTTTAGATGACTCATTGTGTTGGAACATGAGAGGAAGCTATGAACTGATGGAGCATTATTACCCTCCTGCCTCCCAACTCCAGGATAGAATGTTGAAAGACTTGGGTTTAGTAAAATACTGTTTATTGGGAGCATGATCTTAAATGAACCCTGTCATTATTCTGAACCTGTTGTCCTATCTTTTACATACATAGTAATTTCATTTCTATTTTTCTCCCCTCCATATTTATTCTGAAGATCAAATTAGGTAACAAAAGTCTTCATAAGTAGTATTATTAAATGACAGCTAACAGCTTCTAATTCTATAGATGGATATTGAAAGCAGTATTTCTTTCTGGTTAGTATTCAATTGACCTTATTTAACTGTGGATTTTCTTGCTTTGAACAGCTGGTGGCTATATTTGATGAACAAGATCCGCACCATGGAGGTGATGGCACTAGTGCGAGTTCTACTGGCACTCAGAGTCCAGAGATTTTTGGCAGTGAGCTTACCGCCAACAATGTTTCAGCCTTTCAGCCCTACCAAGCAGCAAGTGAAATTGAGGTCACACCTTCCGTTCTTCGTGCAAGTAAGTGAAAGCTCTCGTTGCTCTGCACATTTCATCTTAATTTACAGGGAACCCAACTTTTGTTACCCTTTCATGCTACTGTGAATGGAATTCACAGTCTGTGTTTATCAGAAGCTGATTAAAGAGCAGAGCCTGAACAAATGCCTCTTGCAAGGGAGGTAAATAAGCTTATGTTTCATTTTAATAGTTTGGATAGACTTGACTTTATCCTGATAGGACTTTTAATTGCATAGCCAAATTTAAATTATGATCTTATTGCAGGCAAAATTACAAGTATGGTTATTTAGCTTAGTGCCCTATATGACATGATATAATGAAATTAACACAGAGTATGGTTAGTGGGAGGAAAAGCAAAGGAATAAGGTTAATTAGTAAGTAAATTCCCTAAACAACTTTTGTGGCATGGTTCTTTTGCTGTTTGTTCTGTCAACCTAGAGATTAACAGAAGAAAAGGAACAATTTCATTTCAAAGATAGACCTGGTCCCATCTCATCAGTTAACTGGAAGAAAAATCATCTGGGTAAAGAACTAACACTTTGAACTTGTTTAGTTTCCCCAGAATATCTAAGACAGAATATGTAAATTTTAGTTGACAGATCGTGGAATTAGGGTACAGGAAGATATGTTTTTTTTTTTAACCTCAAAATATTTGTTAGGTATATGATCATAGGCAAATCACTTAATCATCTATATGTCTTGACTTCCTTATTTATAAAAAGAAATAATGGATTTGATTGCTTCTAAGATCCCATACAACTCTAATTCTATCTAAATCTATGATTTTTTGATAGTTAATCCAATAGCACATCAAGACTTTGAAATTTATAAGTAAGCTGGTTTAAAGACAGACTGAGTTGCTATCACAGAAAGTTCCATTTTGAAACATAACTATGATAATATTATAGTTACTGAATGGGAATCACTGGATCATAAGATTTTTGAGCTGAAAGGGACTTTAGAGGCCAAGAAGTTAAGTACCTTCACTTTGAAGCCTTGTTTTATTGGTATCATTAGGTAGCTCTGGGTGAGTAGAGTTTTATTTTCTCTACTTTGTTCTCTCTAAATTAGTCTGTCCCTCCCTCTTTTGTTGATTGGGGATTATTGCACTTTAGTGACTTTACTGGTAATATTCATAGACATGCAGATACTATTATTCATTTTTATATCCCTCCAAGGTAGGAGGAAATAAGCAGAATTATGGGGGGGAAAAATGATGATGTTGGCTTCAACTGTCACCTCCTTAGAAATTTTCAGCCAAGTGTCATTTCTAGAAGAGCATAGAATTTAGGAGCCACACACTGCATGATGGGATATGTAAGTGATGCCCTGGAGGATCATGTGTGGATGCAAACCAATTAGGTTAACCACTTACTGAAATTGCTTTCTATCATCTGGACAAGAAGCAATCACAAGTGAGACAAAGGCACAAAGTGGAAAGTGAAAAGGCTTATGTAGAAACCAGACCAGAAACTGTGCTACAGGACATTCCAGTTTGATTCTTATTTGAAAGGTGTAGGCTTCAAGTTTGACCATGTACATAATTTATTAAGATATTTTACTTTATAAAATAGATGATTGGCTCTTTGATAAATTTCTTGTCTATCCAAATTTTATTAATGACAGTACCATGTGTTTGAAGTAGAAATCACTCCTTAACAATTTTTGTATGCAGTTGTTTATTAAGCTTCTGGTAGAATTTGAATTTGGTCATCTCTTTCAGGGGGAAGGAAGGGAATTGCTATAGGTTGAACAGAATTTTCTGTAGTTTTTGTTCTTTCAAGTACTCCAATTTGAATCTTTTTATAGCCCTTATCTCTCCTGCTTTTAGCACAAAAACCCCCCACTAAACTTTAATCAAACATTGCTTTTGAAATCCAGTCCATGGTTTGAGCTTCACCATCAGTTTTGCCTGCTTCCCAAGGAGATCTGAAATTTGCAACATATTGAAATGGGTTTGTGTAGCTACTTTTGAAAGATGAGAAACTGTGAATCCAACTTTCTTGTTTTGCTTTTGTAATCTATATATTTTGAAATCTTGGCAGTCAGTGAGCAAATATGTTTAATGCCCACTGTATTCAAGGTGACATTAATGATTTATGTCCTTTTAGGTTGACTACTTGTGTTCTACAAGCTCAAAAATTTAACTGTCTTACCTACTTCAAACAAATCTAGAAGGCTTCACCTGAACATTTTTTTTAAATACAGTTCCACAGATAGTAAACATCTATTATCTTTGGGGACCAAAATAAGGAAGTTCAATCTTTGTCCTTAAGGCATTTAAAATAAAGTGTGGGACATGAAACGTGGGACAAAATATAAATTTGGTGAATATATTAGAAAGCTATAAATATTGACATAATTCCATGGATGACTAGATCACTATTTAGGGAATTTGGAAGCCTTTTCCAAGAAGTCCTCATTTGAACTAGCCTTATGGGCCAGTGCTGTTGGAAGTGATCTGACCTCAGTTCTGACAAATATATTCCAATGAATGTTCAAACTTGCTTTATGTAAGTCAAAGTAAGAATAAGCTGCAGAGAAATGATGACTGGAAACATTTAGGATTATTTTAATTAGACACAATATTTGTGAACCCAGTCCTGCCACAGAGTATTTTTGGACAAATTATTTCACTTCTCAAATTCTTTGGGCCTCATTTTCCATGTGTGTAAAATGAATGAGTCACATTACATAACTGCTATAGTCCTTGTAACTTAAAATTCTGGGCCTTAATAGAGATACTGAACATAGCAAAAGCAAAAATAATTCATAATTTGGTCTCTTTTTAAAAGTTTTTAAATAATTGTAAATATCCTGGCTATTTACAAGTTATTTGACATTTAAAGGTCATAATAAAAAAAATACTTAATGTATTCTTGCTATCTGGCGCAGTGATGCTAGTCAATATAAATTATATATACTTACATACATACATATCTCAGAATAAAAATTTTAATAATGCCAGAATAGTATTCAATAGTGGATATAGAAATCTATGTGAAATGTGATTATCTTCACTCCAAATTTCTTAGTTTTAATATATCTTCTTAAAAAATTTATCCAGAATGCATTTTCTATTTGAAAAAGATCCAAGATCAGTGCCAATATTCATCCTCTTAACATTAACTGGTATTAGACATACCATTTCAAGTATTTGATTTAAATATATATTGGAAATAGAAATAAGATCCCTATTGTATTTCCTTTTAACTTGTGAAGTGGAGCGTGGCATACAAATAGTATTCTCAGTATTTCAAATAATTACCTTCTTACTGCGCAAGTTCTATTCAGCATATAAAACCCATCTAGTTTTGTTGTAGATGCAATCTGATTATTACATGTTGACAAGGTCATATATCTATTAATTGGATTGGAGATGGGATACAAAATTGCTGTAATTATTGTAATTTTCTAGCTAATTGCAGGGTTTGTGGTGAATATTTTACTTCTGTAAAATGAAAAACAGTATTCCATCTGAAGTTGTTTTGTGGAGTTTTAGACATTTTGTTTTATATCTCTGGTGCTTTTTGCCCAGGACGAGTTTCTCCATTTTTCTATGATGACTCTTGGCAATAATCAAGGTCCTTGGACAATGGTGGAAGACTTTGATGGCACTTTGACCTACCTTTTTATTTTGGCTTCCAAGTTGCCTCTATTGTTTGTTTGTAAATTACTCTGCTATTCCTTTTTCCTAAGAGTAAAAGTTCTATGGGTCCCCCCAATTAGAAAAATAATTTCTTTTCCTTTATCCTGTTCTGAAATATTTATATGTGTGGGTATGTATACATATATATGTATGTGTAAAGATAGTTTCATTTTGTATTTACTTTTATGAAGTATTAATTTAACTGAATAAGGCCATTGACCCTTTTAATAAAAGCTTTGGTTTAATTAATGAGCTATAACTTAGCATGGTTATAAGCTATGGAATACTGAAAAAAATGAAAGCTATGCTAGGTTTCCATACAGTAGTTAGATTTCGTCAGTTGGGTGAACATTTTAAAAACAGACATAAATAGCATGAGATTTTCTTTTATTGGGGGGGTGGGAGAAGGAATATGGAGGTGACTCTGCTTCCAACAAGCTATCTGCAGAAGATTGTTAAAGCAGACTGATGTTTATTCCCTGCTGAAATATAAACTGGAGGCGCAGGTGAAAATTGCCAAACCTAATGAGCAATTTGGCAGATAAGACAGGATGTCAGGCGACAGCAGTTCAGCAGCGGGTGCACTGTCTATGAACCAACTTGTTTGTTCCACAGAACTGCATTTAAATAATATAAATAAAAGCTTTTTTTTTTTTTTAAATACTGATGTACAATATCAGAAAGAAGTCTCTTTAGATTTTTAAATTCACTTAAACAGTATTGCCATTGAAGAATTTGTTTTTGCAATTCATTTTAAAATTATATTTGATATTTAGATAATGTATTTAGATAAGAGTACATTCCTTTCCAAAGGAATATCAAGCAATAAAGGAAGTATTAATATATAGCAACAAAATGAAATTGGTCCCTTGGTTTACTAGATCACAAGATTTGAAGTATAGTTAATAGTCTTTGTGGTGGTATAGTAAATTAACACAAAAAGCTTTTAAATGAGAAATAACATTTTCCTCCTCAGCATGTGAAATATTTTGCACAATTTTGGTTCTTTTTCATTTTAGACTTAATATTCTGGTTTTATTAGTTCAATATTCTGTTAAAAGTAATAATTAGGGAAAATGCCACATGCAGTTTTTATATTACATACATATGCAAATAATGTAATGTAGCATGATATGTATTTTGTAAAATGTAATCCTTAATAGCTCTCATTAAATAGCTTTTTTAAGGTTTGCAGAATCCTCTATATATGTTAGACAGGTGGTATAGTAGTAGTCAGAGAAATTTTGCATACAAATTCACCCTCATTCACTTAATAGCTGTGCTACTAGGCAAGTCAATGCACCTTCTGTTTGCCTCAGTTTCTTGATTTGAGTAATGGAGATAACCATAGCACTTACCTTCCAGAATGGTTTTTAAGGACAAAACATAATAATATTTACAAAGTGTTCTGTACAACTTAAAACACTATATAAGCAGTAGCTATTAGCTATGGTCTCATTAGATCCTCATGACAAACCACAAAAATATTATGATTACTCTTGTTTTACAGATGAAGAAACTAGGACAGAGAGGGTAAGTAACGTGCTTGCAGTCATACCTATTTGACTGATTTTCCTGATTTCTTGTCCAATGCATTTACCTTTTGTAGCACCTATCTGCCTTGCCTCCCAGGTAACAGTTCATCTGTTCATTTCTTTGTGATATGTTAAGAGATAGGAGGTAATGTATGAGTGCTAAGAATGAGCCTGCAGAATTATATCTTGGTGGTAGAGTCCATAGAGTGCTGCCTCTGGCATCAGGGGGACTTGAGTTGAAATCGGGGGTCAATCATATGTTAGCTCTGGCAAATTGTTTAACTTCTGTCTTTCTTAAATTTCTTCACCTGTGTGCTTCAATTTCCTCATTCTTAAAAGGGGGAGAATACTATTACCCTCTTCGCAGAGCTGTGAGGATCAAACGAGCTAAACATTTTGCCCACCTGAAAAGGACTTTATAATTGCTAGTAATGTTGTTGTTGATGATGATGATGATGATGATGTCTTCTGTCTTAGTTTACAAAAGTTTTGTGCTCAAGTAGAACATGAGAGGATTGGATGAGGAGGCTTCTAAAGCCTTTTCTCCATGACTTTTTTTTTTTTTTTTTGAAATCAGAGCAACTATTCTTATCAATAAGCAAATAGTGATGTGTGCCATGTACATTAATAAACTATTACAACTCCTAAGAATTAAAAACAAATTTCCTATGGTGCATAATATTTCTCATTCAATTTGTATTGATTGAAAGTAGATGCAAAAGATTTTTCTCTAATAAGATTCAGATATTTCCTTTTGTTCAGAAATAAATAAAGCATTATAGCTAGCAATATGACCCTCCCCTCACAACATCCTCCTTGTTCCCCTGCAAGACTGCTTTCTGTTCTAATGGGATATAAGCTTACTAGTGTGTGAAAGTCACTGTTGAGGATCTGAATACTTTTAAATAATTAAAAAAAATAGTAATTTTCAGTGATCATAGTACTTTATATATTCACAACATACTTTACAATCTTTGTTTCATTTCATTCTCCTAATAATTGGGAGAGGAGGTAGTATAATAATTTTCCCCATTTTACTTGTGAGTAAAGACAGAGAAGTGACTTTTTTTCCCCAAGATCATATAACTCATAAGTGCTTGAGCTGAGCCCATAACCTGGTCTTTTTTTAAGCAGATATGAAATTAAAACATTGTGCTGCAGGAATAAGGAAGCATTCTTACTTATATTAACCATAGTCTTTAAAAAAAATTAGTGAAAAGCATATGTTTATCTAGTTCTGTGATAGATTCTTACTTTTCTGAAGTCCTTCTGTGACCATCCTGTTCTCTTCATCCTTCAAATTGCTTTGACACATTTTTTATATCAGTTACTTGTCTCATGTTGGTATTGTTCTTATTTGATTGTGAGCACACATGACAAGTTCTGTTGTGAATTTGCTGGGGTCCCTCCCTAGCCCCCCAACATCCTATCTAGTCCATTGGAAGCTCTTAAGGAACGCTTGTTGATTTATCCATACATAGGGTGAGGTTTATATCAAAGTCTCTTTCTCATGTGCTTTGGATTTAGAGGTGACCTTGGGTTCTCAGAGATTAAGCCAATATAGCATGTAATCTGGCAGGTCCTACTAAATTGTGAGGGCTGCAAGACTAGAGATTTGGTTGTATATTTCTGAATCCATCTGGCCAAATTCAGAAAAGGTCATCAACAGATTGCTTGTAAGGTGCTGAATTTTTCAGTTATAGCAGCTCCTGGTGAACACCTACTAAATCATAGAGGGGTTCTGACATGCATAAGAATAGGCAATACTAATTCCAAATCAGTGCATCACAAGCTCCTAGATTTAGCCTTGGATGGGAATTTAGAGACCATCTAATCCAGTGCCTTAAATTTATAACTGAATTGGAAACTGAGGCCTGGGGAGATAAAAAGATTTTCCTAAAATCACATCTGTAGTTGAGTGGGGCTTGAACTTCAATAATTTAACTCCCAATCCATAAGTATTTTCTACTGTGCCATAGTTCTTTCTTCCCCATTCCTGATGTACGGAAATTTTGAAAGAGTCAAGATAAGAGTTAAAATAAAAATATTAATTTCTAAAAAAACAAGAGTAATTTAACATATAAGAAATCCATATAATAAAGAAAATAATCATGTGAAAATACATTTGTATTTCATTAAATGATAATTTAGTGCTTTAGTGGATGACTTTAAAGTTTTCTTTCCAGCTAAAAAACAGAATTTCTCTCTCTCTCTCTCTTTTTTAACTTTTTTTACTCTCATCTTCTATTCTTCCCGAGTGTCTAGGTGCTTTTTTCTATCAGTTAAGTATCACAGAGGTTCTTATATTGTGGATTATTTTGTCAGCATGAAAGCCTGGCTGATAAAATTCTTCCTTCTCTTTTTGCTATACTTAATCAGATCTCTTGTTTACTTCTCTAGAATGTGTTTATTTTTTTCATTTCCTTTAATGTCAGAAATGGCTTTGCACTCCTAGTGTTGTTTGCTCCTGTCTGCCTCCTGTACCCAGCTGGAGATTGGCTTCCTATCTTGGAATTATCATGTCAATTCCAAATAATGACCAAAAAAAATGATTACACAAAAGGGAGCAAGATACTAGCTTCTTGGTCAATGGGAAGCTATTTTAAAAATAACAACAATAAAAAACACAACACTCTCCAACTCTTATCGTTATGTCTTATTTCTTTTCTTTCAAATTGAAAAGTGTCCTGTCTGACCTCTGCATTTTTTAAGCAATACTCAACCACAGAATCAACATTCTTTTTTAAACTTCTATAAATATAAGAATTTTATTTGTTACAGGATAATCAATAAAGAAAACTAGCAATATTTTCTATTTTATTAAAAATATTATTTCCTTGTACTTACCAGCTTGTGTGTGTTTGTGCTATTTGGTCTTTGGATATCATAGAAAATTAAGATTCCAATTCGACCTTACAGCTCAGATTCTCCTGAAAATAGGAATTTTACTTTCTACCATCACTGCCCTATTTTTTTCTTTTTGAGAGGATAGAGTGTTGGGAAATCTTAAGTTATAGACTTGTTACACTCTTTAGAACTACCTCTTTCAATATGTTCCCAGCATGGATTCTGCCTTTCTATTTTTTGCCCCTTAAAAGCAGTCAGAGGTTCTATGCTCTCTGTTTTTCATCTACTGTATAGGTTAAGCAATCAGAATCCATGTCCTTTTAGCTCCTGCTTGCCAAGTGAAAGATAAATATAACAATCATGGGAAATTGTGGCCTGTGCAGTAAATGTGCACCCACCAAATGACTCCAAGTATGCTTTTTGTCTCAGTGTAGAAGTTGTGCCCTGCGTATAATGCATATTTTTTACTTAGAGGTGACATTTGTGGATGTTATGGATTTAGTGAGATTTGACAATATTATCTAGCTTTGTGTGAGGAAACAAAGAAAGCTTTCTATTTCTTTTTTCTTTTTAAGTAAAATGTAAAAGGTATATTAAATTTATTATGTAAATACCTGACCAACCACCTTGTCACTCAAACATCAGGGAAGGGGATTTCCGATTACCACTAGACTGCTGGATCTGCCATCACCTTTAGTAAAAATATCTATGGGTCATATGGATGACAGTTGATTGTTAATTTTTCTAAAACTAAAACCTTTTATTTTTATAGAAGCTTTGTGTTGAGAAATTGGAAAAGTTTGAAAAGGCAGAATTTATGTATCACTGGGTTACATAATACTCAGAATTTAAATCAATTTTATGTCTGTTCAGAATCGTTAATTGAAGGGTTAATATTTTACAATAGGCTGAAAAAAAATTAGCTTTCTTTTTCTTTGCAGTTAAGTGATAAGTTTACCTCTATTCTGTTGTCTAGTATGTTTTGGGATGTAGAATAGTTTTATTACTGTTTTTTAAAAAGTCCCACTA
Source organism: Myrmecobius fasciatus (assembly GCA_023553655.1). Classification (NCBI taxonomy): domain Eukaryota; kingdom Metazoa; phylum Chordata; class Mammalia; order Dasyuromorphia; family Myrmecobiidae; genus Myrmecobius; species Myrmecobius fasciatus. The sequence goes on from JAJPUD010000445.1 coordinate 577,282, forward strand.
ATTTCCTAGATTTTCATTTTCATCTATGGTATCTTTCAGATGAATCAAAAGAGGTAATGTTTGGATTACAAAATCTTGATTTGTTTGCATACTAATTCTGTTCCTTGATATCTAAACAGAGGAAAACCCTTTATTAGAAGAGATTATTTATCTCCTTAAAATTATTATTTGTTAATGATATCAAAAGTATGTCTCTTTCAGTAGAACCAAATTTTTTCAATCTTTGAAAACTTTGAAAATTCAGCCTCATTAAATAAAAAAGTTAGTTTGGTTTAATTGATGTTATGAAGTTTGATCAACATCCATTTGCCTCCATAGTTCTGTTCTCTTTGTCTGGAATCTAAGCAGATCTACTTTGGATTGATTGTTTAGAAATATGATTTTTAGACATATACTAGATATCTTTAGGCTCTCTAGCATTGTGCATAAAACACATTCCATATTTGGCAAATCATCCTTTTTATAATAACAATAAAAAAGATAAAACAACTTGGAGATAGGTATTGACCTCTCTAAATGTTTCTTTATAAAACAAGGGCATTTACTATTTTTCCCCCTGCCCCTTGTATTTCAGCACATTCCCAAAGCTATTACTTGACAATCATCTTGGAAGTGGAGAGCCATTTTGTAAAGTAGATCTGTAATAATTTGGGAGGTCCTGGCATGTGTTTGCTTTTTGTAGGAAGAAAAACAGGGCACAGAGAATTAACAGATGGTTGTTCATTGAAAATACTTTTTTTTCTTAGTTATTTTTTTTTTCTTATTTGGCTTCCAGGTTTTGTTTACTTCTTTCTTCTTAACAATATTCATATCCTCATTATTCTTATTCTCTAATTCTTTCTCTACCTTTTCCCCTTTCTTCCTCCTCCTCCTCCTCTTCTACTTTTCTCCTTCTCTCTCCCTCTCCTTCTCCAATTGTCCTTCTTTCCCTTTCCTTCTGCTCCCATCCAGATAATATGGGAATAAAGCAAAATGTTAATTTACATAAAGAAATATTCTCTCATTTTATTTTTTATGTTGAAAATACATATAGTAAGAATACTTGTTTTAGGAATCTGTGCCATGTAGGAAAATTAATTATCATGTCATTTTTATTAGTTCTCTTTTTTAATTTCTTAAATTATATGAATTTGAATCATTGTCTGGGGTATAAATTTATGTGTAATTTATTGCTTAATGGGATATAGTAAAGTCTTCCATTAGATATAGGCTTTAAAGTGGATATTACATTTTCCAAATGCATGTCATAAAACTATTTTGTTTCAACATTTTTACCATCACCACCACCACCTAGTACTACTACTACTACTACTACTACTACTACTACTACTACTACTACTAGAATGCAAACAATATTTTTCTGAGATTTGCTGAAATTTTCATAATCTCATGTTCATGGGAATACATCAGAAGGACCTCTCTATAGAGAATGCCTCTTTCACAGCAGACAAACAATAATGGACAACACATATTAGCACATGAATATTTGTTATATGCAAGCTTATCACCATAGTCATATCGATCATAGGACTATATAGATGCAAAATTTTGAATGATCTTAGAAGCCATCTAGCCTGTTTGCTTACATTCATGATCACACAATAAGTATCAGAGATGGGGTTTAAACTCTGGTCCTCTGATTCGAAAGGACCAATTTTCCAAGCTATTCTTTCCCCCAAACCTGGTCCATTGATAAGGAACCATGGTTCCCATTGAAGAAAAGAGAAGACATAATCCTTGACTTTCAATAATTTATAATTAAAGAATAAGACATAGGATATAGAAACATGCTGGCAATTGATTATCGTGTGAAAACACAATTCTCAAAAGAATTGCAGACTATTAGCCAAATGAAGGAATGTCCCAAAGTACTGCTGTGCTGCTGCTACCACCACTGCCACCATAACTCTTTAAGGTTTTCAATGTGCCTAACAGAATATTTTACTTGATTTTTCATATTGATCCTATGGAATATGTGCTATAAATATTTAAAGTCTGGTGTGTGTGTGTGTGTGTCTGTGTGTGTGTCTCAAAGAATTCATATGATTTTTATTGACAGCTAATGTTGGAGAGAATTTGAAATCAGTTCTCTTCTAGTTCCAGCAGTTTTTCCTCCTAAAGTATCTATTTCTGGTCACTTTTTATCTTCCACCATTAGAATAAAGATATTCTCCTTGAGAGTAGGAATTGCTTTGTTTTGTCAATTTGTATCACTTGTACATAACATATGCCTAGCATATCTTCTCATTCATTTTCTCATTTTCATTCTTTTTCTTAAAAAAGAGTGGAATAGTACAAAGCCTGATTTGATTTTTGGTAGCTCTTTCCTCCCTACTACTTCTACACTTCTACTCATATGTTCTTTTGTCATCTCAGACTTAACGTATAGAACATAAAATATCCTATCTTCCTGTTTCTCCTGAGGAATTTTTCATACCTGTCTGTGGTATCATTCCTCTAGTTAACTGGGTTGAAAAATCATAGTACCATATTGGATTCCCTCCTTTTTTTCTCAGTTTCCATTTCAATTAAATTAGTAAGATTTGTCTTCCTTGTTATTTTCCTGCATATATCTCCTTTCCTCCCCATTTATATTGCCGCTTTCCTAATAGAGACCTTTATTACCTCACACCTAGAATGTTGCAGTTTTCTTTTACTTAAACAGCCTTTATTTTTACTTTTTATACCCTTATCATTCTATCTGTCTAAACTATGGATTTCAACATTCATTCATTGTTAGTCATTAGGGGATCATCCTGCCCTGAATGCCTTTTCAGGAACCTTATTCACTCCCTTAATGCAGGCTAATATTTCAGCTCCTTCATAATATGGTCCCAACTTACATTTACTGCCTTAATAATCCAGTCCTGCTGGTTTCAGTGGTGTGACATAATAGAAAGTGAGTTGTGGCTTAGTAGTTCTTAATATTTAACTAAGGACAGGGCTCTTAACCTGATGCCTTAAGTTTCCTCAATGCTAATTACTTTTTTTTTTTTCCAAAAAACTTTAAGAGCTTAGGATCTGAGGTTCTAATGCTGAAGCAAATTACAAATAGTATTTGGACCTTTCTTTTAATGATATATAACATAGGAGAAAAGGTAATAATACAAACCAGAGTGTAGTAAGCATATATATTGCATTTCTATAGAACTTTTAAGGTTTAGAAAATTCTTTCCATGCTTTGTTTAATTCCTACAGGAGTGCTGCAAGATAGGGCCTATCACTGCTTCAATTTTATGAAAGAAATTGAAACCAAGAGACTTTTCAGATGTCACATGGCCAGAATGTGTCAATAGCAGAACTTGAATGTACATCTTTCTTTAGATAGCTAGCTCTTTATTATGGTAGGTTGAGTCACTAAAGAGTGATAAATCAAAAAAGGGGATAAGAAACTTTGGAAAGAAAAATCCCCCCCCCCCCCTTTTTTTTCATTTTTCTTTTTGTTGAAGTGAATAGAAAAGAATATTTCAGGCTAGGGAATGAGGAATAGTGAGATATAATAGAAATGTGCTAAAGAACTGGACAATTTGAATTCAAATTTGACTTTTAATATTGATCAGTATGACCTTTCTCAGTCAGCCTTTTTTCATTCATAAAATGGACTGGCCTCAAAATCCAACATAATCCAAAGTACATTAAGACACTGTACTAATAACTGAAGATATAATTGACAAAAAGACAGTCTATCAGAGTAGACAATGAGGTAACAAAATTGTCACTCTTTGCAGATGATAAGATGGTATACTTAGAGAATCAATTAAAAATTACTTGAAACAATTAACACTGGTAGCAAAGTGGCAATATATAAAATAAACACACATAAATCATTGGGAACAAAGATGAATAACAAAAGATAGAAAGAGAAAGTCCATTTAAGATACCTGTAAACAATATTAAACCTGGAAGTCTCTATGAAAAAGTAGAGAACATTAGGAAATGCAGAATGGATAATTCTGATTTTTATTAAATTAAAACAAAATTTTGTACAACAAAACTATTGTAGTCGAGATAAAAAGGGAAGCAGAAGACTTGGAAACAATTTTGACAGGCAATGTTTCTGATAAAAGTTTCATTTCTAAAACATATAGAGAAACAAGTCAAATTAATAAGAGTACATGTCATTCCTCTGTTGATAAATGGTCAGAGAATAAGAACACACAATTTTAAGGTATTCAAATTAAATCCATTTCCAAGTCATGTGAAAAAATATTCTAAATTACTAAATGCAAATTAAGACAACTCTGAGGTACCACTTCACACCCCTCAGATTGGTTAAGATGACAGGAAAATATAATGGTGAATGTTAAAAAACTGGAACAGTAATGCATTATTGGTAGAGTTATATAGGAATTATGCCCAAAGGACTATAAAACTCTGTATAACATTTGGTACAGTAGTGTCACTACTGGGCTTGTATTCTAAAGAAACCATCAAGGAGAGAAAAGAACCCACATATACAAAAATGTTTGTAGCAGCTTTTTGTGGCACCAAGGAATTGAAAATTGAGTGGATGCCCATCACTTGGGGAATAGCTGAATAAGTTATGGTACACGAATGTTGTAAATCTTATTGTTCTATAAGAAATAAAAAGCAAGCTGTTTTCAGAAAAGCCTGGAAAAACTTGTATGAATTGATGCTAAGTGAAATGAGGAGAAACAAGAGAACTTTGTATACAGTAATACCAAAACTATGTGATCAAGTATGATAGACTTAGCTCTTCTCAGCAATGCAGTGTTCCAAGAGAATTCTTATAGATTTGGGATGGAAAATGCTATATGTATCCAGAGAAAGAACTATGGAGACTGAATGTGACTCAAAGGATATTATTTTCACTTTTTTACTTGTTCTCATTTTTTCTTTTGTTTTAATTTTTCATTCACAAAATGACTAATATGGAAATATGTATAACCTATGTCAGATTGCTTGCTATTTTGGGGAGAGGGGATATTAAGGAGGGAAAGGGAGAAAAATTCAGAACTCAATCATGCAAAAATGAACATTGAAGACTATCTTTACATGTAATTGGAGAAAATAAAATACTAATAAGTGGATGGGGGGAGAGAGAAACAAAGACCATACCTGGCCTCAAGTAACTTTTAGTTCAAAGGGGAGACAATACGGAATGAAAAGGGTTGGGATGGAGTATGGAAGACAAAGAGAAACCATGAGTGTATCCTTTTCTGTGGACTTGAAACCAGGAGGGACAATAGATGCAAAAGGGAGTGATCTGAGAGTCCTGCTTCTGCCCTTTTATAAAGGAAGGAATAGAGAAGAATTCCACTCTCCAACCCTCCAATTAGAGAGGAGAGGAGGCCCAGGCAGGTGATTTCAATCAAGGATTGTGTTAGTAATATGGTATTGAGTTTAGTTAGGAGTGATGAACTTATCCAGGGAGAAACATCTCGTTCTCTAAAGTTGAATTCAGGGAGGACAGCAGAGCCAAAGTGAAATGTGAGCCCTTTCCAGTTCTGATTCTATACTGCAGAGAAAGGCTAAGGGAGCCAAGGGCATGTTTGTAGTATTAACAATTTTTCTGGTTTACCTAGAACATAAATTATGCAAAGATGAATGCTTAGCATATTAAAACTCTGGAAATGTTAGGTGAAATAAAATGGGGGAAGGATTTAAATTTCATGCTGCAGAATTTGAATTTATTTTGTTAGTTAATAAGTAGCCATAAAAGATTTCTGAGCTATGGAGTAACATACATCATCAGAGATGTATAATTAGCAAGAAAAATCTGACAGCTCATATAGGTTGGTATGGAGTATGGCTTAATCAGTCATTAATCTAGCAGAGAATAAGGAAGACCTAAACTATGTAGGTGGTTATGGGAATAGTTAGGAGAGATACCAAGGTGACTAGGTGAAAGAGGAGATTCTTTTCCTTAAATTGCTACCTAGCCTTAATCACTGAATGGGTGAAAGGCTCAGCTCTGTTTCGCTTTAGTTACACCTGTTCTTTTTGGAATCCTCCTTCTCTTCAGCAACATTGCATCCCTTTACCCTTATTACATTCCCTGTATGTGCTATTTTCCTTCATTCAAATTTAAGCTCCTTGAGAGTAGCAACTGCTTTGTTTTCATGTGTTTCTGTCTCCATGCTTACTTAGTCATGTTGGGATTGTGGTGAATGATTTTGGGGTAGCGCAAACATGAACATATTCATCAATGGATTTTATTATATAATATAATAAAATATTCCAAGCTCTCCTTTGCTTTAGCATTACCTTTTAGAGTTCTTATAATGATTATCTTTCACAAATATGTGTGAATTACATGTCTTGTATTACTAGCAAGGGCACAGAATGTATTTGCTAAATGACATTTTCTAGCAAAATAGCCTGTCAACTTAACAAAGACTTTCCTCTACAATTAAACTTGGTTAGCCAATTAGTGTATTTGTTCATAATTGCTTCTTGTTTATAAACATTAACCCAAATTTGGATCTTCAACCCAAAGCTATTCAGTTTTTGATTAATGAAGAATCTAATAAATCCCTGAATCATTACAAAATAAAATACTTCTTTTTTTAGCTATCAGATTTTTTTTGCTCATAAGCCATCATTAATAAGTGAAAATTGCAATTTCTGTAGTCTAGCATTTTCATACCAAAAACCTTAACATAGTTAACACTTGTATGTAGCCATCCCTGTGACGATGAGAATAAAACAAAACATCATTTATATTTTGGATATTAAGTATCAGTTGAAGGGTAGTGCAACAAATGAAATTTCCCTCTTGGAGACTTCATTGAGATCTCATTAGGACATTAGGTGACAGAGGTTATTCTCCTTGCTTGTAAATGGGAAAACCAGTGAGAGCAAGAAGAATTAACTCATGGCAATTAGCAATAATAGAGCTCCAGTTATATAATAGGTGCTGTGCTGGGGGTAGAAGCAATACAACACTAAATACAAATTTTGTTCAAATTATATCTTTAAGTGGATCTATATATTTTATATGTTTATAACATGCTTTTCCAAAATATAATTTAATTATATTTCCCCCCATATTTCTTCTTATCACCCTTTTCAGGTAATCTACTCTTACAACAAATAAAATTTCTAAATAAGAAAAAAAATCAGCAGAACTCATTAGTATATTGAAAAAGCCTTCAAAATATGTGCCATATACTATAAACTTTCCCCTTTCTTCATTACTCCTCTCAACCTCACAAAAGCATGGAATCTTTTCACACCTATTTTCTGGATCCATACTGTTTTTCTGTAATTTTGCAACATTGAATTTTGATTGTTTTGTGATGCTTCTTACTGTTTACATGTTTGTAATCATTGTGTTTATTGTTTTCTTCCCTGAATTTGCTTTTTTTCTGTTACAAGGGAGTAAACATTTATATAGCAACTACAGCATTCCAGGCATTATGCTCAACACTTTATAGTTACTATTTCATTTGATCCTTGCAACAATCCTGGTAGGGATATGCTGTTATTGTCTCTATTTTATGGTTGAGGTAACTGAGGCAAACAGAGGGTAAGTGCCTTGTCCAGTTTTACATGGCTACAAATGTCCAACACCAGATTTAAAGTTTTCCTTACTCCAAGGCCAGCATTCTGCTTCACTACTAACTACCTGGCTTCACTTTAATCTTTGCTTGCTACAGTGCTAAAAGAACGAACCAAAATTTTAGTCATTTCTTACAGTGTTTCATCACATTCATATACCATGATTTATTTAGTCATTGGTTAGCTACTTAGTTTCCAAGTATTTGCAATCACAAAAAGTTGGCTATCAATAGTTTGGTATAGATGGAAATTCTCTTCTAATTAATGTTCTCCTTGAGGTACAAGTCTGGAATCTCTGGGTATAGATATTTTAATTACTTATCAATTAATTACTAATTGCTTTCTGAAATATCTTTATTGCTTTAAAATTCCACCAACTAGTACTAGCATGCTTATCTTCCTAGAAGCCTACTGTCAATAACTATCTCCCCCCACCCCTTTTTTTAAAATCATTGCTAATTTGCTGAGTGTGAGGTGAAATCTTAGGGTTGCTTTAGTTTGAATAATATTAATGATTTGCAGCATTCTTTAATATATTGTCAATAATTTTCTCTTTTTTTGTTCTTATATGTTGATCTACATACAAATTTTAGTTTTTCATGTATCTTGGATACAAAACTCCTATCAGACAAATTTTAAAAAAAAGGGAAAAAAAAGTCCCCACTTTTGAATTTGGACTGCTTTTCTACTTTCATTAATTTTGTTTTCATGTTGCTGTAGTCAGTTATCTATTTTATATTTTGCAATTGCCTTGATCTCTTGTTTTCTAAATAATAAGTCTACTTACAAGCTGTGAAAGAAATATTTCTTTTCTAATTTAGAAAAATTATATTATCTTTAATATTAAGATCACATAATGAGCAAAACCAGGAGATCATTATACACGGCAACAACAGTACTATATGACGATCAATTCTGATGGACATGGCTCTCTTCAACAATGAAATGTTTCAAAACACCTCCAATTGTTCACTGAAGAAAGCCATATACACCCAGAGAGAGGGATGTGAAATGTGGACCACAACATAACATTCTCATACTCCTTAATTGATGTTTGCTTACATTGTGTTTCCTTTATCTGATATATTTTTTGTGTAGATAAGATTTTTCTTGCACAACAATGATAAGTTTGGAAATATGTATACATATATTCTATTTGCCAATATTTTAACATAATTAACATGTAGTGGATATCCTGCCATCTAGGGGAGGGGTGGGGAGTTGGGGGGAAAATTTGTAACACAAAGCTATGTAAGGGTTATTGTTGAAGAATTACCCACACATATGTTATGCAAATAAAATAAAAAAAATTTTTAAAAAATAAAAAAAAATTAAGATCACATATCCACTTAGAATGTATTATGCAGTTACAAAGTATAGAGTTCTTTTCTTTGTAATTTATCTTTTTTAGTTGTTGGAAAATTGTATATTTAAACTTCATTTGTCTATAATTCTCTTTTTCCCATCCTGCTCCATTGATCTACTGCTAATTTTAAACCATTACCAAAAAAAAAAAAAAGATTATTTGATTGTTGCAATATAAAATAGTTTGATCTTTGAAAGTGCTATTCTTTCTTCATTTCTCCCTCTCCATTATTTTCCTTTATATTCTGTACTTTTCTGGTTTTTTCTTATCAATTTCTATAAAGTATCTTTTCATATTTTGATAGATTTAGCATTAGAGGGGCAGCTAGGTGGCGCAGTGGTTAGAGCACCAGCCCTGAAGTCAGGAGGACCTGAGTTCAAATCTGGTCTCAGACACTTAACATTCCCTAGCTGTGTGACCCTGGGCAAGTCACTTAACCCCAATTGCCTCAGCAAAAAGCAAAAAAAAAAAAAAAAGATTTAGCATTAGAACTGTAATTAAAGATCAGTAATGTTGTCATTTTTATTATGTTGGTGTGATCTTGCCATGGGCTATGAATAGTTTTATTCTTGCAGTTCTTGCAGTTTTATAAGTTGTTATTTTTTAAGGGGTAATTTGTTTTGTGTAGTAGAAGTGTTTATTTTTTGAAGTTTTATTTTGTAGCCTCTGATTTTGCTGAAGTTATTAATTGTGACAAATTGATTCTTGGTGATACTTTAGAATTTTCTATTAAACCATCATACCATTTGCCAACAATAATTTTATATCTTTTCCTATCTTTGTTATGATGACCATTTCTAGAACTATATCAAATAATTGATTAAATAATGGAAGGGACAGTGGGTATCTTTGTTTTATTTTTATAATTATTTTTTGAGGAAAAAGCTTTTAGTATGCCTTCATTGTATTTGATTCTTTAGGTGGTTTTTTTTTTTTTTTTTTTTTAAGATCAGCTATGTTAAAAAGAGGCTACTCTTTGTGGTGTATTTTTTTTTTTTTAATTTGTACTTTGTGAAAGGCTTTTTCTGCATCTGTTGATAGAACATACTTTTAAATGGTTTTGCTTTTAGTTTGAATTTTTTTTGATTTGTTTTTTAATGTTGAACCATTCTTGCATTTCTGATTATGATAAATTATTTCTTGCATGAATTGCTGTCAGGTTTTTTTTTTGGGGGGAGAGGCTTTTATTAAATTTTTGAGTCAATGTTCATTATTGATATTGGTCTATATTTCTTTTGTACTTTGTTCCTCACTGGTATTAGGAATAACTGTCTCAGAAAATGAGTTTAATTGAATGTTTTCTTAAGTTTTGAGAATAATTTACATATTATTGGTACTAATAGCTCTTTAAAAGTTTCACAGAATTCATCTGTAAATCTTTCAGGAATAGAAATAATTTTCTTCGGTAATTCTTTTATAGTGAGTTCTAATTCTTTTTCTGAGAATAGATTACTCAGGGTTTTGTTAGAGGTGTTACTGTAGCTCCAAGACTCTCTTAATTCGTTTTGAGAGCCAGTCACTTTTATGTTGTTGAATATTTAACAAAGGAGACTTTCTCCCTAATACAGCAAGAATATCCAACAATGATACAAAGGCATTCTGGATGCAGTCCCCCATCACCAACTCACATGGTCTCAGATCTTCACTTAATCTAAGAAATCTCTACCCTCTAACTTTTTATGCTTTAGATACTGACTTTTGAGGTTCCTTAAAGCTATAAATCTTTGATCCTATGATACTATGTTACAGCTTTATTAAGAATCATAATTATGCCATGTAAATATATTTTGGTAAAAAATTCTTTCAATCTTTGAATCTTCTAATTTTTTTATTTGGAAGAAACCTTAGAGATTATATATTCCATCTTTTTTTCTGATATTAGTATTACTTTTCATAACATTTCCAACATATGGCCACTCACCATAAACAATTCTAGAGAGAGATTAGGCTTGCACATGATGGCTGCCCCTTCTCCCCTCCTTTTTTAAAAGATCAGTTTGTTGAGGCTTCTTTCATTGAGCAAAAACATTATTCCTCAAATTTAGCATAGAGTCATGGATTTAAGGCTGAAAGAGACCTTAGATGTTATTTTGTATTATCCTATCATTTTATATTTGTGGTAACTGAATTCTGATGTTACTTGTCCTAGCTCATAAAGAAAGTAAATGATGGAACTAGGATTGGATCCCAGCTTTTCTCTCTCATGATTCAATGCTGGTTTTTTTGTTTTTGTTTTTTGTTTTTTGTTTTTGTTTTTGTTTTTGTTTTTGTTTTTTTGGTACTGTCCTAATGAATCTAGTTCTATTCTCAAAAAGCACACAGAAAAAAGTTTTTCTTTTTCCTTATGTTCATAAAGATATTGTTAGGAACTATCAAATTCATCATTGAAACATGTGTGCATCTCCCTTTAATAGAATGATTGTTCTTTGAAAACAAAGACTTTGGTTTTTTATTTGCATCTAACTTAGTGCTTAGCATCATGCTTTGGTTATAGTAAGTAATAAATAAATTCACTCATTCATTTAACCATTCACTTACTCATTTCTAGATCTCTTGGTCTATTAGATTTTTATATTGGTTTATAGAGGATGACAGTATTTTTTCATGTATATATATTTATGTATTTTTGTGTTTTGTTTTTCTTTTGACTGTCAGATTTGTTTACTTTAATATGGAGCTGTTAGGTGTTGCTTTTTTTAAACCCCTCAAGTTTTAATTTAATTACTTTTGTCAAATATTTTTTATTATATGAATATATTATATCTTTTTATGATGGAGGTGATTCTTTAAAAACATGCTGTTTTGTGATTTTTTTTAGTTACAGTAACAGATTTTTCTTTTGCTTCTACTCTCTAGTATGTGCCCTTTATTATTTCTTTGCATCTCTTTGAATCATTTTTTATATATTTAAACATCAAGAGAATCAATTAACTTGTTTTGTACCTACTTATATTTAGATAAATTGAAATATATGTCTCAACCTCTCATGTTCTCTTAAATATCCATCAGCATTATTTGTCTGTTCTTTTTTCATCTACTTCAGTTCTTCTGGTTTCATTTTTCCTTTTGATTAGCATTATTTCACCAAAGTCTTTCCATATTTATTTATGTTTTTCATAAATTTGTATTAATTGCATTATAGAATTCCATTCATTCATTACAATAATGTGCCACAATTTATTTAACCATACTCTTATTATTAAACATTTATGTTGCTTCCATTTTTTCTTATAACAAACAATGCTGCTATAAAATTCAATAAAGAGATAATTCTTTTGTTTTGTTTTTGATTGCATTACCAGGATTGTAATTCAACCATTTCATTCAACAATAGAATTACTGAGGCAAAGAGTGTGATTATAGTTATAATTTCTATTGCATACTAACAGATTGCATTCCAAATATATTCCTTTTCTCCTGTTATTTTTAAAACTAATTTACCTTATAGTATCATTGATGTAGAAATTACTTTGTAAATTGATTGTGTGTGTGTGTGTGTGTGTGTGTGTGTGTGTGTGTGTGTGTGTTTGACTGTTAGCTTTCAGTTATGTTGTAGAACTTTTAGGGGTTTTTTTGCCCCTCAAGTTTGAATCTGATTCTTTTTCTTTATTTAATATTTTTACTTTGCAGATGATTCTTGGAGAGTTCTATCCTTTAAGAACGTGCTGTGATCCCATTGTAATTTTTAGTTACAACAATATATCTTTTATTTTATTTTATTTTTTATTTTTTTGCTTTTTGCTGAGGCAATTGAGGTTAAGTGACTTGCCCAGGGTCACACAGCTAGGGAATGTTAAGTGTCTGAGACCAGATTTGAACTCAGGTCTTCCTGACTTCAGGGCTGGTGCTCTATCCACTGCACCACCTAGCTGCCCCAACAATATATCTTTTAAAAATTTTTTCTGCTCTCCAATATTAGCTCATTATTGCTTCATTGCATCTATTTATCTGTCTATCTTTCAGAAGATAGTGATTGCTCCATGCAATCTTGATAGCAATAACAGTATTATGATTGTAGATGATTTATTTTCTTTCTGAACAATGCTAGAAATTTTTATAATTAGTGATAATTGTGATTTCCCTTTGAAAGTTAAATCTCATGAAACTAAACATGGTTCAAAATCTAACTAGATTCACTAATCATGACATTAAATTTCATGTTTTGTACAAAGTTTTCTAAAATTAAACCTCTCCTAAGTTAAATTTTTTTAGATTAGTTTTTTTTTTTTAGATTTAGTTTTTAGATTTGTTTGTGATAAGAAAAAATGGAAGCAACAAATGTTTAATAATAAGAGTATGGTTAAATGAATTGTGGCTGTGCAAGAATGTTTGTGGCAGCCCTTTTTGTAGTGGCTAGAAACTGGAAACTGAATGGATGCCCATCAGTTGGAGAGTGGCTGAATATGTTATGGAATATTATTGCTGTGTAAGAAACGACCAGCAAGATGATTTCAGAGAGGCCTGGAAAGACTTATATGAACTGATGCTGAGTGAAACGAGCAGAACCAGGAGATCATTATACACAGCAACAACAATATTACATGATGATCAATTCTGATGGACATGGCTCTCTGCAACAGAGAATTGTCTCAAACCAGTTCCAATTGTTCACTGAAGAAAACCATATACACCCAGAATGAGGGATATGAAATATGGACCACAACATAACATTTTCATGCTCTCTATTTAGGTTTGCTTGCATTGGGTTGCCTTTCTCTGATTTTCTTTCTTTTTTTTTTTCTTGTAGATAGGATTTTTCTTGCACAACTTGTCAAGTATTTCAACATTATTAACATGTAATAGACTTCCTGCCATCTAGGGGAGGGGAGGGGACTGGGGGTAAAAGTTGTAATGGAAAGCTTTGTAAAGATCAATGCTGAGGAACTACCCATACATATGTTATACAAATAAAAAGCTTTAATAAAAAAATTAAAAATAAGTAAATAAATAAATAAATTGTGGCACATTATTGTAATGGAATTCTATAATGCAATTAATACAAATTTATGAAAAACATAAGTACAATTTTTTTACTTTAGCCATGGTATCTAAATTTTGAATTAAAAAGTTTTCTATACAAATATAAAAAATTTATATTATATTTGGTTATATTTAATATATATAGTACCAGTTTAACTTAAATTACCAGGCTATTGTAAGGATTTAATAAAAGGTGTGAGCATATTGAAAAACTTTAAGATAATCTACAAATGCATACTACTGTTTTTGCTACCAGCATTAACAACAATACCATTATCCATTGCTATCAACAATATAATAGCAATACAGACAACAACAGGTGGTCATTTTCAGCTTATTCTTGGAAGTACAATGCTTATTTTCACATATCCAATGCCATTGTTTTCTTCTTTTGTTTAATTTCCAGGGCTTAGCAATGTCCCTGGCACATAGTAAGCTCTTAAGCTCTTGTTTACCAACTATAATTCGATAATCAAAAGTTATCTTGGAGATAACTTTTAAAAAGTAACCTGGAGAATGACCTATTCTAAGCCTGAATTCCCTCTCCAACATACCCACTGAGTTGCTGTCCATTCTTTTCTTGAAAATCTCTAGTAATGAGGAAACCCATACAACGGTGGCTATCCTGCTTTGAATTATTTCTATTTATTAGCCAGTTTTTTTTTTTTTTCATTATGTCTTCATGCTACTTGTCAGTAAATGAGAAACTGGTGAAGTGTCAAAGGAAGACTCGGTAGAGTGGGCAGAGGGATCCTGTAAGACCTGAGATCTTATTTGACAGTCAACAGAAGGTTATGATAGGTAGCTGCAGTTTGGCTCCAGAGAGCCTCAATTTTGTTGTTTTCTGAGATTCTAAGCTGTCTTACTCTTTTTCCAATGTATGCAAATAAAGATATATGGAAGAAAATAGTCTATCTCAGATCTTAGATTGTTTATTATCTTCAAAATTAGTACTCTACAAAAACATGTTGATGCCAAAAGTTAAGAAATTTTAAAAACTTTTTTCCTTGCTATTTTCATTCATTTGACAAATGTTAAGTAATAAGAAATTTTATATAGAGGAAAAAGAATTATATATCATACCATGAATGTCTTTTAGGCATATGTTAGATTTTTTTAAAGGTATAAAATTTCACATAGTTATAGCATTGCCCTATAAATCTGTTTTCCTTTATAAATTTCCTTTTCTGTCTCTCATTTTAAAAATATTTCATTTATGGTCTTTTCTTTTTCTTTAAAAACAAAGTTTGGAGTCATCAATATCCTCCTTTCCTTCAGTTGTAGTCAAACAAAATAAATCAATGCATTGACTTTCTGAAATTATGTATCTGATTTCTGCTCATCTAGTTTTATTTCATCAAATTCTAATGTTTTAATATATAAACATTATTTCCTATATCTCGCTTATTTTTATATCTCTATTTTGATGGACTCCTACTTAGGGTGCCAGAATTCTAAAAGATTTTATTTGCTTTGATTTTATGTATATCAGTAGAACTATTGGTATGATTATTTCAAAATAAGGATTTTTATCTGTCTCCTCCCTCATTGTCTCTGTCTTCTTTATGTTTGGCTTTCCCTTTGTCTCTTGATTCCTTTCTTTTTGACTATCTATCTCTGTACCTTTGTATCTCTGTGTGCTAATTGTGTCTTTATTTCTCTTTCATTTTTTTCTAACTAGTTTAGATCATTGAAGTTCATGGCAGAATATGAAGTTAATTTGCCCTATTGGTGAAGATGTTGTAATTATATATATGCCCAGTAAAACTCTGGACTTTTATTTCATTGTTTGCTAGTTCAGGATAAAATACAAATTTTTGCAAAAAAGATGTATGAAACATTGTACTTGGTCAGTGTTATCAAAGGATTTTATTTGTGGTGTTGTTGGGAACAAATATCCAAGATTCTAACATAAAACCAAAGAAAACAAACATAAATATCTTATGTATACCTAGAATACCAGAGGAAAAAGTTGAGACTAGATTCTTTAAGTGGTAATTAGCAAATATCATTTCTGAGCAATTGAGACAAAATCTAAACTAATTTCTTCCAAAAGATAAGCCAGCTCTAGTGCAGCATGCTATGCTGTAAACAAATATATGTATGTAACACCTCCACTTCTTACCTTATGAACACTTTTATTATAGACTGTTAGATATGTAAACAAATTTCATCACTTGTTAAATTAAGATGATTGTCCTAAATTTGCCTCTTAGTTAATATGAACATGTTCCTTTATTTATGACAAATGATATTCACTCTCAATTCTCTTTATTTTTTTGATCATTATTGTCATTGTTAAGTAATATTGTTGGTGCTGTAGGATGTTTTCTTAGAAGCTTATGTTAAAAGAAGTGTATTACAATCCAAATTGGCCCTCAGGTGATAAGTGGTAAGACACTATAAAAGTGAAGGAGAAAGCATATTTAAATGAATCTCCAATTAATTTCTAAAAATATCATACTAGCATATGTGGCAATACTCTTGGGGAGTCCGTTTTCTTTTCATGGCTAATTACAACCCTACTCTTCTCTATAGTCATTCATGGCTGCCTCTTCTAACTTTTGTAAGAAAGCACATATGTTGAACATATGAAAATGTGTGCAAATGCAAGTAAGATACCTAATTAGCTCCATTTTAGAAGTACAATTAATATATAGAGTCATGAGGATGTAAGTTCAATTTCAGGTAATGTACTCTGTGAGGAAAGTGGTAATATCTTTTTGCTTTGTATGAAAGTTGAATGAATGGAAATATATTTGAAAACTAAACATTTCCTTTGGTGTAAGATTTTCAAATTCATATAATTTTCATTTTCTTCATTTTTCTAACTCCATAGAGATGGGTAGTAGGAGGAGAACATGGGTTGTGTGGATGGATTGTCTGGTGGGTAGGTAGGGAGAAGTGGAGGGAGATTTCCTTCATACCATTTCAGTGACATAATGATAAAATAGCTCACATCTGTCTAGTGCTTTTAAGTTTCCAAAGCTTTTTACATGTTATCTTATCAGATTTTCACAACAACCTTGTAAGGTAGAAATTCATGCTATTTTCATCTCTGTTTCATAGATATTTTGAATTGAGTCAGAGAAGATATGTGATGTGTACATGGTTGCATAGCTATGGTTTTAAGGAAAGGGTTGGTAGCCAGGTCTTCATGATTCCAACGTAATTTGCTGTCTACCTCTCTTTCTAAAATGTTCATCTTTCATGTGCCTTTATTCCAAGTCAGTGTTATTACCATAGAAATAAGAGCAAATACCATCGGCATTCCAAAAGTAGTAGTTATTTTAAATAGCATAATAGCTATTTCTTACTATATTTCCTTTATTCCTTCCTAAAGGCTAACTGTCATTACTTAACTGCTGGGGAAAAAGAACAAAACTAAAAAGCAGTGCTTGTGGAAAATTAACACCTCCACTTTCTACCTTATGACCTCCCTTATTATAGACTGTTAGAGATGCAAACAAATGTTATTGAGCATCTCATCTTTTCTGTTCATTTTATAAATAAAGTAACTGGGCTTCTGATTAAAAAATGATAGTTTAATCTAAGGTTGTCTTAGAAGAGTTGTGTAATGACATTATGAGTCTAGGAAGGCTTTTTATTTTTTGTTTGAGTTAAAGTGTGTGTGTGTGTGTGTGTGTGTGTGTGTGTATGCATGTATGTGTATTTACTACCTACAGATAGAGGTAGTGATCAGGTCAGGTAGTTCTCATAATTCTTCCTTGTTGCTGGTTAAGAATTTTATTTTTTAAAAATCCAAAGAAGCATATTCTTGAAGTTTTTTTTTTTTTTCAAACAAGGAATGGTATTGATTTCATTAGCTTCTCTGCTTATTCCAAAGTAGAGCAGTATAAATTTCATTATTATCCCTGTTCATACCTCATTTGCACTAATAAAAATGACATCTTACTTTGGACCATTTTCATTAAAATGACTCTATATTGGGTTGCTGACAATTTGCCAATTAAAATGCATTTTTTTAAGCCCACTGAAAATACTGCGACACTTGTTTTTGTTTTTGTTCTTCTGCTTTGGCTATGCTTGTTACCTAGGAAACAGCAATTGGGTTGAATTTTATTTGCTTGGTTGTCAGGTTGTCAGAGTTATGGATAAAGTTCTTAACTGTCAGATTGTGCAAGTATTTCTTAAAGTTGGGGAATATTTCAGCAATATTTCTCCTTTTCATTCTCCAGTAAATATATTTTGTGATTTCATAGTTAACCTGTTTGAATGGATTAAAGATTTAGCACAAGCCTGATATCAAGAAGATCTGAATTCAAGTCTCACTTCAGGCACAAATTCATTGTTTAAAGGGAAGTTACTGAATTTTCATATGTGGAAGTCCTACTGTCAAAGAAACAGTACATCCAGACTCAACTTAATGCTTTCCTAGTCTTTCTAATGCCCACAAATTGGAGAAATATTATATGACTAAATAGGTAGCTAAATGGTATAGTAGATGGAGTGCTGGGGCTTAAGTCAGGAAGATTCATCTTTCTGAGTTTTGTGTCTGGCCTCAGATATTTAGTAACTATGTGACCTTTTAGACCATCCTTTGAATCTGGGGCTACTACTGACTATAATCACTGGTTCCCTAATCAGAGATACCAGGAGTTTATATGGAGCACTAAGTGGTACAGTGGAGAGGGTACTGAGCCCAGAGTTAAGAAGACTCATCTTGAGTTCGAATCTGATCTCAGAACCTTAATAGTTGTGTGACCCCAGACAGATCACTTAACTGTATTTGTCTCAGTTCCTCATTTATAAAATGAGCTGGAGAATTAAACTGATTAAATTAAATCAATATTTTTGCCAAGAAAAAACTGTGCAGGGTCATGAAGAATCAAACATGACTGAAATTATTCCACCACAACAAATAGAAATTGATATATCATGCCAAGTATAAAAACAAAGAGAATACCTGTAATGAGGATAACATTTTTTTTCCTTTGAAAAATTAATGGGTATCCATTGACATTCCCACAGTGTCTCTCTACCAAACAAGGGTGAAAGCAAATATCTTTAAAAAAATGTTTGTGATCTCTTTGGAGGAGATTTTAGATGTCATTTAGGAGAAAGCTTCTTAAACTGTGAGTTTTAAATGTGGGGTATGTTAAAAAAAAAAAAAACAACAACAGTAAAAGGTATTAAATATTCCACCATGATTTAATTCTTTTTGTAAAAACAAACACGTCCATCTCATTAGTATGCAAATTACTTTCTTTTATAATAAATAAATTTTATATACATATATATATATATATTATATGCACAGGCACAAGCAAAAGAATTGTTTTGAAATACATTTCTTTATGATTTATTATCAGTAAATGTTTGTCTGATCCAAGACAAACCCTCCCTATTTTTCCTCCATCCCTTCAATGCCAATTGAGGTTGAGTAACTTGCCCAGAGTCAAACTAGTAAGTGTTAAATGTCTGAGGCTACATTTGAATTTAGGTCTTCCTGAATCCAGGGATGGTCCTCCACCACTGTGCTGCCTACCTGACCCTAATTCTTTTCATTTTCCAGAGGAAGAAACTGGAAGCTAGAAAAGCACAATGATTTGTCCAGTTATATAGGCAGTGAATGACAGAGCTATTCTCATTTCAAATTTTGATTATTTTTATTTAGTGGCCTAATATGATTATTTTATTAAATAAATGAATAATTAGCATCATAACTGATCTGCTCATATTTGACATCTCAAAATTTCAAAAAGTAGATCTAGAAAAGTTTATAAAGTTTTATGCTGCTTTAAGATGGGAATAAATGAATCTTATTTTATTTGATCTCTTATCTAACTGCATATATCATCTTAAAAGAAATAATACACTTTAAAAAATGCATTTTATTGGATTCCGTGTAACTGGTCTGCAATCCAACTCAAATTATAAGTAATTTATATTCCATTCCCACACCAGAGTCAAGATAAGTGAAATTTTAATAAAACTAGTAATTTAAAGCATATTTGAGATGAATCCTAGTAGGCATACAATAAAAAAAAAAGTTTAGAAACCCAAAATGTCCCAATTGTTTTTGCTTTAAAAAGCCATTTATCTGAATTATAGATTTAGTTGCACTTTAATTTTGCTTTTGGAAACATGACCACAAAACCCATCATTTATTTCAAAATCTTGCTTCCATAAACTTGTCTCTCACCAAATATCTTCTTCATTACTATTACATATACTCTACAATTTTTTTCTTACCATGTTTGTATGCCAGATGTATCAAACACAGCTTCTGCCCACACTGTATCCTAAAACACTCCCAAGTGCTGCCCAAACCAGATTAAAAGGGAAATGGGAAATTTTTAATCAAATAAATAAAAATGCAATACATCATAAATAATATAAATATGTGGTTTTTTAAGTTAACATGTGACTATCAGGGATTCTTATATGGTTTGGTTGCTCTGTTTCTGTTTGAGTTTGTCACTGCAGTACATGTTCTAAAAGAACCTAATTTGTTAACATGAAACATTGAAAACATGGAAATGCTATTTCATATTTAAAAAAAAAAGAAATAATTTGGAGAATTACAATTAAATGGATTAGTGGAAAGAAATAATGAAATCCAATGATGATGAAATAATTTTGCTGTGTCAAAAAGTTAAGGAAAACATTGTTACAACCTTGATGTTTTATAATTTGGGAATAAAATATAAGGTATATATATATAAACATATATAAATAACATATATATATAAACATTATTCAGTGGCAGTTATATATATATATATATATATATAACTGCCACTGAATAATGTTTATGAATAGACAACATATACAAAGTAGTTTGCTATAGAATTCAACTGCAAAAGAGAGAAATAAAGAAATTGTGGCTAATATGATATCTTATATCCTCCTCTTTTCTCCACTCTTAAAACTGAACAAACTGTGAGGCTTAGTAGAAGCATCATGTTTGTTTTGAAAAATAAAATAAAATAATAGTATCCTAGTGTTTAAAGGACAATTTATAAACAGCGTCACCCAAAAAAGATATGAGGGATTTATTTAGCAAATAAAGAGGAAATGGACTTTGTCTTGATATCAACAAAGGGAATGAAGAAAAGAATATTAGTACCTATAAGCTACGGAAAGTACTATAGTTGTTGATGATTAAGCAGATAAAGTAATAATTATAAAAATTAAATATATGCAAATTAGAGGGTCTGGGTAATGTGCTTCTTAGCTTCTTGGGGGAATTAGCTAATGAGCTCACTGAACTGGCACTTAGTTTCAAAAAGGGATAGAGTACCCATTAAATACCAGAGCTGTAGAGAAAGAAAATGGTTATGAAGTGCTACATTGGCACTATTCCAGAAATAGAATTTCGATCCCTAATACACTTTTAAAGACAAATATTAAAGGCGATTTAATAAGCATCCATGATAGTCTACATGTGATCAATAAGCAATGCACATGCAAGAAAAATAAATCATAATATTGAGATTACAATTGATTGGTTTAAACATTTATTATAGGACTTTGGAGCCAAAAGGATAAAGTATATAGTATATGACAGATTTGATGCTGGAAGCTACAAAAATGATGTGCAGAAGTAAAATTGACTTGATAAAATTACTATTGAACAACAGACTAAAAGACAATAAAGCAAAGTTTTTGTTACTAATTTAAAAGTGGTTGTGACCCTGCACTGGGTATTTTGTATTTAGTCAAACCCAGTGGGAATAATAATAACTCACATTCTCTAGATTTGCATTGTACAACGCTAGGTACTATACCCATTCATCACTAGAAAGGAAATAGTCCTAAAAGTAAGAGGATGTCAATGGGGCCACCCTGATTTTTGTTAAAATCAAAGAATTGAGGAAGCAGAACAAATTTGGACATGAATTCATGAATCCTTGAGTTGAAATTAAATTTCAAGTCCTTACCAGTTGTGTGGTACTTAGAAAGTCACTTGACCTTTAGCTTTATCAATTTGCTCATCTGTAAAATTGGGAACTTTAATAACACGTATCTCCCTAAGTTGTGGTAAAGATAAAATGAAAGATGACAATGTTTGTTTTAAAGCATGAAGTGCTATAAAAATGATAGTTATTTATTATTAGTTATTCCTCCTCTTCTTCCTCTTTTTGCTTTCCTGTTTTTGCTTTGTCAGTTGTATCAATGAATAAGCTTAGCAAAACTTCTTTGGGAATTTATAAACTGCCATTTAAGTATTCTTCATTTTGGTGGAAAAATTTAAACCAATGAAGACATGAAATATGTAGAAAACATGTCTTCTCTCTAGACTATATTGTGGGATAGACAGGCAGTTGAGTGCATCTTGCTTGAATATCTGTGTTAAATATTCAATGTAAATAGATAGTAAGTAGAATCCCACATTTTTAAAAAAGGAAAGTGGGTGACTATATTAAGGAAATTCAAAAGTTTTTAAGAAACCCATCATATTCATTAACACAGGTAATTAAAAAAAGATAATTCTTCTTCTATTAAGTCATGAAATACTGTATTCTTGGAATCATTGAAGTTGAGAATCATGTGAGAGGCAATGGAGAGGAGGATTGTAGGGCTAATTGTATATTTCATGTAACACATAAGAGAGGAAGAGAGAGAGAAAAAAAGTAAAATAATGTCATAAACAAAAGAGTAAAAATAAAATGGTCATACAGTGAAAGTGACAAGCAATAGATAACTTGCTTACTCTATAAATGCTCTTGAAATATCAAGGAAATGTGAGGAAGGCCCCTTATATGCTTGGTTAAATGCCTGTAGTGAACTTATGATGGATTTGGGCTTTATTTGAATGCCTGGAGACAACATAAAATAGGAGAACAAAAGCGCAAATTTTAGAAATTAAATGAACTTATAGGCACCCAATATAAACTTGTATAGAAAAGGCAACAGACTTCTAGCAGCCAAGTGGCTCTCACTGTATTTAGTATCTATTCTAGAATTAAAACCACATCTTTGAACTTAGAGGAAATCACCAGTTACCATCACCTGTCCCATAGAATAGGAACCAATATGACTTTCTTTCCTTAGGATTCACTGTCTTGTTTATAAAAACAACAAATAAACAAATAAAACAATTATCAGTTTCAGAGATAATGGGAGACTAACTTGTTCAGGTGCTCATTATTTTAATATTAAATAAAAAATAAAAATTAAAGAGTATGAAAAATTCTAGTTACACTCAAGTTTTTTGGGGGAACAGATTGGGTCTATTTAACAGCCAAAATGTGCATATCTGTTATTTAATTTTTTTTCTAATTCATGCTACAACTTATTTAACAGGCATCTTACCTGCAGAGGCAAATCAATATTTACAGTACGTTAGTGACACAGAGAATTTGAAGTCTTGTGATTAGGGTTTATTGCTGTTTTATCTACTCTTCAAAGTAAGCACAGACATCAAACACCTTCAGCTGTCATCCTGGATTCAGTGACATTGCTCTGCTCCCATGTGTGCTTCTTCCAGAGGTTTAATTATTGAACATTCTTTTCTTTGTATTTTGTTTTAATATTTCAAGGGACATACTTTGGAAATCTATATATTAAATAAACCAAAGGATTATGTTAGGAATATTCAATTAGTGCATATTTTTAAATCTATTTCTTTTGCCAAAATTAGAGAGAAAGCATGTGCTTGTCTAATGCTCAGATTGCTTTAAACTAAAAGTCATTTTTAATTATTATAGAGGACATGAGACTATTGTCATAAATAGTTTTCATTTGGACTTCTCTGGCAACATTGGGTTGGTAAATTATACATAGGTGAGAGGGCCACATCAACCTTTTTCCCAGTACAGAAATGGCTTCATTTGTGCAACCTTTTGTTTGAGTGGACAAGTAATCTTCACAATGTGTCTGACATAGTTGTGCCTCATGATTCATTTTGTTGATAAGGTCAAGAAATTAATAGTAATCCTTAGCTGGGATAGACTTCCAGCCTGTGCTGAAAGATATAATGCTCTCCTTGGTTATTGGTGCCCATTAGATAGGTGTGGCAAGTTTTGATCACATTGGAGTGCTCTCAAGTTTTAATGCTTTCAGTTTTGAGACTTTGCAGTTGTATTATAGTGTAAGACTGGTTCTGGACTCAGTCAGACAGAATCTGGGTTCAAATACTGCCTTTGATTCTTATTTTGTGATCAAGTCAATTCACAAATTTACAGAATTTGCTGTTTTTTTTTTTAAATTCAATTCATTTAACATTTAATTAATTGATGGATATTTTTTGAAAGCTTACTATGTGCCAGATACTATACTAAGTGCTGGGGATATAAATAATATCTGTGGATTCAAAATTAAACATGAGAAATAGTTACCTATTCTCTAAATTCGAGCCCCTGCATAAAAAAGGCTTTGCTTTACTTAATTGCTTTACCCAGAAGCCTTCCAATCACAAGGGAGAGACTACTAAGGAAATTTAGTGGTTATGGACATTCAATGGTTATAGAAATCCATATACAAAGTGAGTCCCCAGTATAAAATATCAGCCAAGTGGTTGCCTATA
The DNA here is from genome assembly GCA_023553655.1 of Myrmecobius fasciatus. Lineage (NCBI taxonomy): Eukaryota > Metazoa > Chordata > Mammalia > Dasyuromorphia > Myrmecobiidae > Myrmecobius > Myrmecobius fasciatus. The sequence continues at coordinate 601,647 of JAJPUD010000445.1, forward strand.
TTTGAATCAAAACTATGAGGGAGAACACCAAACTCTTCATTGATCAGCCTGTTTCACTTTTGAATAATGTTAATTGTTAAGAAATTTTTATTGACATCAAGCTTAAATTTGTTTTCTTAAAACTTCCATTTGTTACCTCAATTCTACCTTCTTGGCTTTCTCCTTATGTACATTCTTCGTCCCTCTTTTTGGCCTATTCTAAGCATAATCCTCCATATTCTTTTCTATTTATTACACTAGATTGTATATAATGGATTCACAATGCACATTTGTTTTTATTAAACTGACCAGAATTTGGAATCATTTCCATCTTTGTGGCTGTACTACAATTGTTTCCTTTTTCAGGATTATTATTATTTTTTTAATACTTATAACCATCATTTAATAGATTATTGATGAGTGCCTAGGAATTTTAGAGTTAATAAGGAGCCTGATTTAGTCTTTTTCTATGAAGGCATCCTTTGTAGGCTTAATTGTTTTGGACATTATAGTTACGTTTAGTTTGTGTAGGTACTGGTGTTAGATATTCAGTAATTCTGAATTTGGTATGCTACCCTTTTGCTAGGCACCTTTTTCAATTGAAGCAGAATAATTGTTTTCTAAGCTGCACTGCTTATTCTGCACCCACTTGTGGGCAAGCAAATCCAAGAGAATCATGCTTGCTGTTTGAGTTTTTTTCCTGGGGCTGAAATCCTATATTAATATGGTCACTTTATTATGCTCTCTGGCTACTGCTGCTGTGGGCACAGCTGTGTCCTTTGTTATTCATATCTCCAGGGGTCTGACCAAGCTTCTGTTTGTTAAAGCTTACTGTTTCTAGGATATGAGGTGCTTTATTCCTCTGTTCCTTAGCTGCACAGTAGAGTTCTCAAAAACCCTTTAATATGGAAACAAAGATACAATAACATGTCACTATTGTGGCTGCTTACAGATGTACTTATGCATTTTCATTTATGAGTTTCGGTTAGAACAACTTATATTATCAGAGAGGAATTAATTCATCTTTTATGACATTTCATTTTTACTTAGGATTCATAGTATTCAATTCCTTCCTTGAAATATTTAGCGTGATAGAATCTTGTTCAATTCTGCTATCCTATGATTCTTAAAGCATAATTAATACAATTATCCCATTTAAACAAACAAGGAAAAAACAACCCAGGATAATAATTTACATTTGCAGAACTCATTTCCTTTGAAGAGCCCCAAGTGAGCTGAGTTTAGTGATATGTGAAGGCTGTTTATTAAGCTTTCCCCTAAGCTTTTAGTAAAGAAAAGGGAAAAAAAAAATGTCCATTAGGCATGCCAAAATGAATCTTGTATTTTCTCTAAAGCTAATGCAATGAATTGGGTATATCTATATTATATCTTAATATTCTTTATGTGCATATTCTTTATAAATGTAATTGAGGGTTTTTGCAGGTTGATGTATTTGTTGGGTTTTTTTTTTTTTTCTGTTTTTTTCTTTTTTTTCTTTGCTTTTCTTATTCTTATCTCTTTGGGTTTGGTCCTTGCCTGAGCTTTTACGATGACAGAATCTATTGATGGGAGATAATCCAGATTTGGCCATAGTTACAAGGACAAATTCAAGTAGTAGGAACCCTTTATTTGCACACCTTCCTGATGCTATGAACACTTAATGTTGTAATACGATGGCTGTTGCACATATTCATACATATGTTGACATAAAGCACAGTTTAAATTTCTTTTTAAAGGTACTGCCTCTGTATATATCACATATGTATGAGTTATTGGCTCTGTCAACTCATGCTTTGAACTTTTCTTCTAGAAACTTGTTTTGGTGATTATGGTATTTTAACTCCTAGAGACTTCTCAAATATAAACATGTAATCATTAATTCTTCCCTTATTTGACATTACTAAAAATGAGCTCTCCCATCAGTTTTCAAGTATGAGTATTATAGTTACTTTATAATCGAACTAGTTAATTTCCCAGAATTTCATCACTAATTTGGAAGCAGAAAAATGAATTTTGAGTGGAAATGGGCACACCAACCTTCTGCATAGTTGTGAGTCTAAATTGATTGAGGATCCATTTACACTGATGAAATTGTAGACATTTCATAGAAGTTGTTTTAGAAAAGTTATTTGAATGTAACCAGAAACATTGGGTTTTACTAAATTTAATGAACATGAAAGAGCAGGTGAAGGAAAAAATAAGGAAAGGCTCCTTAGTATCACAACTCTTCACTAAAGCATTTTAATACTTTAATTTTTATTCATGTATACTTTAAAATAAACTGTACTTTGGTGTTAGTTTTAAAGGAAAATGTACATTTCTATACTTTCAGATATGCCTCTTCATGTACGACGAAGCAGTGACCCTGCATTAATTGGCCTTGCCACCTCTGTCAGTGATAATAATTTTTCTTCTGAAGAGCCATCACGGAAAAACCCCACACGCTGGTCCACAACAGCTGGTTTCCTCAAGCAAAACACTTCTGGGAGCCCTAATACTCGTGATAGGAAGGTAAATGCCATATCTTTTTTTGTGTTAATCAAGCTTTTCTCTTGGATACTCTTATTTGATCTGTGACTTTAACCTTTGGATAAGTTCTATTCTTTATTTTCTCCAAAGTCTTTCCTGTAAGCAAATAAAAATTAAAAAAAAATTTTAAAAAGCCCTATTTCATATTATTTTTTTAAAAAAAGATTACTTGCAAGTTGAGGCAGTTATTCTAATTTGCATAATTCTTATATTTTTTTATTGTTATGTCAGTTCAATTCAGTTGGAATTGGAAATTAGGCATGGAAATTAGGACTTCTAGAGACACAGAGTTAAGTGAAGACAAAATTTCTACTCTCATGAAGCTTATGTCAAGTAAAGATCTATATCTTGGGAATGATAATGTAGTATTGATACATTGGAGAGGTGGGAGGTCAGCCGCCTGTGAAATCTACAGAGGAAAAAAATACTACTAATGGGAAGGATCTGGGGTGTCTTCACAGATAATGTGACATTTGAGTTGAGGTTTAAATGAATTCACTAGGCAAAGATGTTTTGGGAATTACAAAGAACAGTATGAACAAAGATAAAGAAGAGAAAGTATCTGGACAGAGTTGTTTAATATGTCTGTAGTGAACAGCATAGAATTATACAAAAGGAAAATGATACTAGATTGTGGAGGGCTTTAAATGTGAAGAAAAGGAGCTTGAATATAACCTGATATGTAAACTTTGTGTCTCTTTATAAGAAGGATAGTTTATGAACACTTTTTTTTTTGCTTCTTTTCAAGATATTCCTGGAATTGTTTAGTTCTCTCATAGTTTACCCACAAGTTATTTAATTGTATTTTATTGTAATCAGAGCATGTAAGTTCAATTCCTAGTTTTATCAACTGTTTCCTTCTGCAACATGTTCCTTGTAACTTGTAATTTTGTTATCAATAAAATGTGGTTAATGCACATTTTGTATTATATATCTCAGAGTTGTGAGGCACAATAATGTATATGTATTGCCATCTATGTTAATGCCCACTTTTACTAGTTTTATATTAATTGATTCATTTAAGTCATGTGCCATATGGACCATAAGGGGAGACACTTACTAGCTATGAGACCATGTGAGATTCTTTGCTTCAGTTTTCCCATCTGTAAAATGGAGAAGATAATAGCATCTGTCTTCCAGGGTTTTTGTGAGGATGAAGTGAGATAATTGCAAACTGCTTAGCACAGTCCTTGGCACCTAATAAGCCCTATATAGATCTTATATAATACATGGAGACATGATCTTTGTTTAATCACCATGTTATATATATGTATATATACACATATAAACATACTAAGAGATAGTTTAATATTAGATTAAATTGGTTTAATATTAGATTAATTAGAAATCAATATTTCTTATTTGCCACTTATTTTCGTAATTTTTAAATAGTTTTAATTATTTAATTAATTATTAAAAATAATAACTATTTTTTAAAATAATAGCTTTTCATTTTCAAAATACATGCAAAAATAATTTCAACATTTACCCTTGCAAAACTCTGTGTTCCAAATTTTTCTCCCTTCCTTCCCCACCCATTCCCTCTCCCCTAGTCAGCAAATAATCCAAAGTAGGTTAAACATGTGCAGTTCTTCTAAACATATTTCCACATTAATCATGCTGCACAAGAAAAGTCATATCAAAAAGGAAAAAAAAAACATGAGAAAGAGAAAAAAAAAAGCAAGCAAACAACAATAAAAAAAGGTGAAAATATTATGTTGTGATCTACATTCAATCTTTGTAGTCCTCTTTCTGGATTCAGATGGCTTTCTCCATCACAAATCTATTGGAACTGGCCTGAATCACCTCAATGTTAAAAAGAACCGGGTCACTTAGTTTGTATACAACATCTGAATCTTTTAAGGCAAAGGTTACTTGTTTTCTTATTCAAGTGTACAGCACTTGAATATTTCAATGAAAAGGGATGAGTCCTAGAAAACTACTATGAGGAATTTGGAAGACTAAAATAGATTATTTTTTTTCTGGAAAAGACTCACAAGTAGAAAACTATTATGGTCTGCTAAATAGAACAGTCTAGTAGGTTTTAAGAAGGCATAAGTTCAAGTACTGCCCCCTCATACTTATAATTGACTCTATACAAATCACAGCCTTTTGGAGATTTATGTAGCAATTAATGTCACAGATGGAGTTACACAGGGATGAAATCACAGATCCTGGTCATGTGAATGAATAAATAAAGAATTTTTTAAGTTCTTACATGTGAAAAGTACTTATTGACATATATGGCTAGGGAAAGCCTCATTTGAAAAATTTCAGTAGATAGTAAAATTGTCCTTTTTGGAATCATTTTAATTTAGAAATGTACTCTGCAAACATTGAAAATAAGCTCTGGTCCTTCAGTATACTTTAAATTTTATAAGAATTTTATTGAACAGGCTCACACAGTGGAAAAATACAACACACACACACTTCTACTTTCCTCCCGCCTCCCAATTCAAGCTTTTAAAAAAGTTGTTTTTATTTTTTATTTTTTCTTTAGTTGTTTCAAAAAGTTATTTCAATGCATGAAAATATTTTAAAGGATGATCAATCAAGTGTTTTCAAGACTAACTTTTAGCTAATTGACAATTTATTATTAGTGTTTTGTTTTATAATTAATCAAGAAAGTACAAAAAGATCCAAGCATTTAAAGCTAGAAGAAATCTTATAGGTAATCCATCCTGTTTCATTGATGGCTGAGAGAGCTGAATGGAATGATTTATCCCAGTTATATAACTGTGAAGTAACAGACAGGGATTTAAAACCAAGTCACATGAGTCTCTAAATCAAGGATTCTTTCCTCTACACCAGTGGTATTAAACTCTAATAGAAACATGCTGTGTATGGACTTAGAAAACTATAAATTAACATTATCTATACTATGCTATATTTTTATATATTTTGTTAAACATTTCACAATTATTTTTTAATCCAAGCATTTGACACCTTAGATTTATAAAATACTACCCTTCAAACATTTTGAATTTGAATCAACAACTTTTTGATTAAGAGCCAAGAAATGGAAACTGTCATATCATTGATATTTTACTTTATGTGACCATTTAAAAAGAAACTTAAAAAAAAAACAAACTTATTGTTGTTTTTTCCCTAATACATTTCCCTAATACATTTTCCCCTAATACATTCCCTAATTTATTTTTATTTTTTTAATTTTATTTTTTTTTTTTTTTGTGGAAAGGCTTAGTTCTGTCATAGTTTCTGTATATGTATATATAAACACCTAGATACAAATCTCCTTAAACACTATGTACAAGAAGTCTTTTTTTTAGTTTTTTATTTTTTATTCTTTTCACTTATTAATTTATCAAGCATGCCAGACTAATATACCCTACCATTTGAATTTGGTTATAAATTTTTAAAAAATATAACTTTAAATGATCACTTTTGCTATTGCTTCATATTTAGTTATATTCTTCCTCCCTGTTCAGTATTCATATACTATCATATACTATCTTTTCAGGGAATCACATTTGCTGATAAGGCACAATGTATTAAACTTATTTATTCTCACAGAAGATATAACATGTTATTTCCCCTTAGAGCCTCATTTTTTGGGGGGGAATAATAATATATAATACATATATGTATAATAAATTACTCTAAAGGTCTTATATCCATGTTATTTTCTTTTCTATCACAGTAGGTTGAGTGATATTGCATAATTTATGAACTTACATTATTTACAAGTTGAAGGAGGAATCTTAGAATAATTACTGGACTTGGTTTAAATTCTGATTTTCATTACACTATATTGACCTGCATTCATTATTACCTCTTGCAAGGCCCTATTTTTATTCCTTAAACAAGTTTTTGACTGTACTAGTGCCTGGTGGAGGTGCAGTGTTCAATAAGAAAATATTTGTTCTCAAAAAGTTATAACATTTTTAAAGGTGGTAATTATATATGATGAATACATGAGAAAAATACCAACATTACACTAAGTGAAATCAAAAGATCAATGAAGGTTTCATGGAGGGGAGATTGACACTTAAGATGGGTATCATAATAGGAGGAAGAATTTCTGGAGGTACAGGTGGGCATGCATTTCATTTCATACAGAGATGAACAACTACCAGAAATATGTGTCTCTGTTTGGGGGGGGAATCAAGACAGTGAATTGTCCGGGATATCTGGGGATAGGCTGACTATATAAGGCTGAGTGTTGTTATTCAGGTTAGTTATGCTGGAAAGATAATTAGGAGCCATACTCTTAGCCTACATATCTCTATATATCTATATATAAAGTTCTTAGTACATTCCAGGGACTCTACTAGGCACTAGCAATATAAGTATAACATCTCTGCTTGAAAGAACTTACATTTTAAATGGAGAGAAATTAGGTACATTTATAAGTAAATTTAGACAAAGTAGTACAATATCAGGTAGTCTGGGAGTGAAGACACTAGCACTTGGTGGTGGTGATAGAATCAGGAAAGATTTCATGCTGAAGACAGTGCTTGAATTAAGTCTTCATAGAACTTAGGATTCTTCAAACTACAAGTAAGGAGGGAGTGCTTTTCAGATATGCTGGATGATCATTGCATGATATAGATATAAGACAAAGAGTGGCCAGTGTGAGGAGCAGATAGAAAGCCAGAGGGTGGGAGCGAGAAGTATTTGACTGGATATTGGCTGGCAGGCTAGATGCTAAAGGAAGCCACTGGATTTTCATGAGTCCCACAATTACACAATAAGACTGGACTATGGAGAATTCTGAGGCAAGGAGGCCAGTTAGAAGGCTTTTGAAATAAAGTAACTGAAAGATCATGAAGGCTTCATCTGAGAAAACAATTTTGTGACTAGAAGGCAGCAGTTGGATAGGAAATGGATAATGTGAAAATAGAAATGGTAAGATTTGGCAAATCAAAGGATAAATCAGATGTGTGAATGAGGAGTTTGGGATAATGCCAAAATTACAAATCTAGAAGGTTAGTATTGTTTTTGACAGAAAGAGACAAAGTTTAGAGGAGAGAGGGATTTATGGTAAAAATATAAAATTCTATTTTAGAAATGTTTAAGATATCCCTAGGTCCTTGAAGTTTATATGTTCAATAGGCAATTGGTGATATGGGGCTGAAGCTCAAGGGAGAGACTGTAGATGGATATATAGCTCTATGAGACACAGAGATGATGCTATTAATGACAAAAATATGGAACAAGAAGAGAACTTAGAACAGCTGAAAATCTGTTCATGAAAAGCATTTTCTTTTAATCAAAAAAGAAAGTTACATATTTTCAAGAAACTTTGTTATCTAGTATAAACTTTTTTCTTGAATATATTGCAATATATTAGAATTCTTTAATTCATTTATATGTATATGTATATAAATACACATACATATCATAAACATGTATATGTTTATGTATATAAAATTTCAAACTCAATAAAAATGATTTCTTCTTGCTCCAGTGTAAGCAGCTCCTCATTAAATGTGATGCTTCAAACAAAGTAAAAACCTCCTTGGTTTTGGTCATTGTACCATCAATCAATGCTAACTTGGTAGGCCATAATGATATGAATATGTCAAGCCATATCTTTCCATTTACTGTTTATTGGAAAAAGTGAAATTTTTGCTACTCTGTTTCATAATGCTAATGATGCCTCAGAGCTACTCTTTCCTATTTAAAATAGACTAGCAGAGTGTACATATTTTTTTAATATGGTGATAAGAGAAAGTTTTTATTTTCCCCTGACAACCTAATAGTCTCTATTCCTTCGCTTCAGTTTGAGCATATATTTATCTTCTAGTTAAAAGACTTACTCTTGTTAAAGGTTTTCCATGTAGTCAAAATTTCGTCTAGAGGAAAAAAAATTTTTTTAATCAATCTGAATATTTTTTGATCATCTTTACTACTTCTTGGGTCAACCTTATTATGTCAAGTCACTGTAAATGAAAAGAGGCAGTTTGGTAGATGGGAGTCTTTAAGCCATTCTTTTTTAAAAAAGGAAGACTCAAAAGAGTAATCAAATGCAGTCTACTGTGGAGTTCCAAGGTGAAAACCTTTGCTTATGTCATTTGCTGTTGTATGTATTAGAGAACATATGCTGGTCAGGCACAGATTCCTTTCAATTGAATGATAATTATTACTTTTATTAGAGTATATATTTTAAGGTACAATTGTACAGAATTTGTACTGAAAAAATTTATCTTACCAATGACATTTTGACTAGCTGCCAAGAGGAGCTCAAATGTGGTTAGGGAAAGTGTCTGGAGGAAAAAAAAAATTACTTTGGATTCCTTTCATTCATTTTTTTTTAGAGAGACCTTGGAATGTTTCTTACCCCCTGGGTTTATTATTTCTGTTTTCCTTTGTTTCTTGGCATGTTTAGTGTCTTACCAGTACCCTTGATAGATGCAGGCACTTGGCAGAGAGATTCTCCTAATTAAGTCTTTGTCACTTCCTTTTCCATTCCATTAGAGAGTCTGTTGCCTTATTTTTCCCTAATTAGCAATTTTTTGGGGTATAATAAAAAAAATGGGAAAAAATTGACTCACACCTGCATAGTTTTAAATTTTTCTTCCCTCCTCTCCCAGGTCATATGTAAAGCATTTGAAATAGTATAGTCTTGAATGGTGGTACTTTAGAAATAGTTTCAATAATGATCCCCTTTTGCGAGCATTGTACTATGCATTATGGGTAATCCAGAAGAAACATGTCTGATTTTTATCTTCTTGGGATTTATAGGCTAGATGATATTTCATAAATTAAATTTACTTCCAGAAATAGAATGGAGGTTGCTTTTGGGATAACTTTCCTGTTTTTCCTAAGAAAAATTTGTGCTGTATTGGCAAAATATGCTCTTAAGAAATGACAATGATTTCAAATTTACTTGCATTTTTGACAGCTATGATTGATCTTATATCTAAAGCCAAAACCAGGGGCTAGGCAACATAGCTGCCATTGGCATTGAGGGCTTGAATACTCCAACAGCCCAACAGTGGGGAGCTTTTTAATAACTGATTTTATACATGCACATATTTTAGTGCAAAAAAATTCTACAATTCATATTTGATATTTATTTTGTGATAATCAGCTTGTCTTGTTAGAGTGAAGGCTTAAACCCTTCAGTGAACATTTATCACATAATTGGAGATAAATTTCAATGCTTTTTTCTACAGGTCTACTTATATTCCCCTCTGGTTTCTTTTAATTCAAATTTGGTAGAGGTTTTATTTCATTTAAAAATGTTTTTCCCTCTTTAATTTTTGCCTACTTACAAAAACATATGAATTCTATATGGCCATTTAAATATTACCATGAATGTATTTTTTGTTTTGAGAACTTTGTGACACGTTTTTCAGATGATGATGGCTGGGGGTAGTGCAAACTACAGTCAGTAACCTTGAGGGTCATGATAGAAGCTGTGATTAAATAGATATGAAGAAATGAGTTCCTTAGCAGCATTTGTTTATACTTTTCTCTCCCTTGTCAAGAAATGTTTGGAGCATATAATCATAATAACAATTAAATTAATTCATGTTTATGTAGTGCCATACATTTTTTGTTGTACTATGCTCAAAATAATAATATGTGTGGAAGTATAAATATTTCTATTTTATACATGAAGAAATAAAGCTTAAGGCCAGTTTAGTAGAAGCTGGGTTTCCTATCCAGACTTAGTCTCTTACCTTATTCTGACTTTGTAATAATTATTGGTGCCCCAAATTAAATACATTCAACTTTCCAAGGTTTTTTAGGTAAGAAGTGGTTGTTGTGCTGTATCTTATTATTCCTTCTCATTGCATTTTTCTTTAATCTTCTCTTCTACTTTTTATCTTTTGCTCTCTTCTTTTTGCTTTTTCTCATGATGTATATGATGATCATGTAAAGTATTAATAAGTTCAAATTTTTCATTTTACTATTAACTTACAAATAATATACCATTATTTGGCTGCCAAAAAGGAAATGCACTTATTTGTGAGGCTAGCATAGCTGCCAGTTATAGTGATTATTGGAACCATAGAAAGAAAATCTAAAACACCTCCTAATGAATGACATGTCATTGGAAGACACCTTTTGCTAGGTTTAATTTTGTGAGGTGATAGAGAAATGGATTTGTAGTTTAGCCTGCAGTGTTAGAATTTCATATTATAGATGTCCAGAAGATAAATTTTACCCTTCTGCTTTTATATGATGATATTTTAATTCACTTAAGAACATTAAGGGAAGTTTTAGCATTTTTCTATTAGATTTATTCTAATAGATATTTCTATTACTTGGGTGGCAGTATGTTTATTGTAAAGAGTGAAATGGTTTGGTACTCAGAAAGATCTGGATTCATTTCCATCTCTGATACATCAGTGGTATGTCCCTGGTTAAGTCACTTAACTTCTCAGTACCCCAGGCAACTATCAGGAATGTAATTTGTAGAATAAGTGCCAATTTGAATTGGTAGATGGGTTTCTCCATTGGGAGTATGAACATCAACAAAATCAAAGATCAGATCTAAAAACAGCATAAACAAAATATTCCATCTCTTTTCTTCTACCTGAAGTTTGTTGCTTTTTTTCTCCCCTCTTCTCTCCCCCCACAACAATGTCCAGGATTTCATTTGCTTTCATGTTTTCAAATACCAAATTCTATGATCTTCTCAGGTATTTTTCATTGGACCTGTTGTAAAGCTCATTTTTTATATTCTTAATGCTACAATCCTCTTTATGGTTTTGTCCTCCTATTAAAGATATATAGATTTCATGTATTATCATGTAATTTAATTCATTTATCATTTGTACATTTGGAGCAATGCAGAAAAAAATAGGGTATCCACAGATATATTCTCCTGCTTTTTGGGTGTGTTGACATGATTGATAAGAGGAATTGATTGAATCATTATGTATACAAAACACTTTATAAATTATAACACACCATATCAGTTATCATTTACAATAAGAATAGAAACTTGATCAGCGATTTAGTGAATATAGGATAGGGAATTATCTGTAATGAAATGAATTCAGTTTAGCAGCTTGAGGTCTGAAATGGTTGCTTTACTTCTGCAAGATCCCATGGCTAATACGTATCAGCAGTGGAAACTAGATTCCTAGGTTTGTAGTTTCAGAGCCAGTTCTTTGTCTATTGTTCCATGTTGCTTAATATCAGCTATAATAATATTATATTATTTACATGGAATAGTAGACCAGAGAGAGCAAATATTACAAGTGTTAGACATTTTGTTTTTTAAATATGCATCATTATTGGTAAATTAGTACTACCTATCATGTTCCTTTTTTCAACATTTCCTTTATTTGCTCATTTCAGTCTCAGTCTTAATGGCAATTGCTTGATTGAGAATCTGGAAGCTACATTTGTTACTTGAGTGCTTAAGGATGTTACAGAACTGGAATAAACCATGTTCCGACCTAGAAACTGCTTTATAGCAGATGAGAGAGGAACATGCCTTTATTCTCTTATTAATGGCAAAAGCACTAGCAGGATAGGGAATAGAGTACGTTGGTGGTGCTTTTAGGGGGAGGGTGTTGTGAAGCATATAGCACACTTCACTCATATACTTAGAGGATTCTATAATAAAGAGGCCTATGTCATAGAATCGTATTCTTGGATTCTACTTGCCTTGTTGTGTGTTATGTCCTTTAATAGAAGTTGTTTGCTTCAGTTTTTCCTGTTGTAAGAGACAGTGCCTGCTGTCCTCAGATTTTTGTGTAGTCTTTTTGGGTTTTCAAGTATAATATATTGTGACTCAACTGTCTTTTTTCCCCCTCTGTTCATTAATTTTAAACTTACTTTCTTTATTATATTGCCTTTTAGAAACTTAGTTGTGTTTTTTTTTTTTTTTTTTTTGCAATAATTTCTATCATGCAAAAAACAAGGACTATAGTCTTCTTGGTAGAATATAGTCCAGTTTGGGTAATATTACTTTATAATATTACTTATTAATTAAACTATTACACTGACATTAATGTAGTTTAGTTTTGGTTTTGAAATGAATTATGTAAATGCTTCTTTCACTATTACTTTAAAAAATTTTGTGGTACAGACTACTGATTAAATGATATCATGCTTTTCCCTTATTAATAAAATTTAAGAAATGTCTAATGGTTTCTTTATTAAATTTCCTGAACACATTTCTCTCATTATAACTGAATTCCTCATTATTAATTGCTGGTTCCAATTATCATCATGGTAAAACTAACTTTTGGTGAAAGAGTTCTGTTCATGTCTCCATTCACTGAGATTTCTTCTTGATCTTTTACTAGGGTTTGCTCAAGCAAATTCCTTAGCCATATTTTCAAAAATTATTTTGAATTGCAGTCTCACAAGGCTCAGAATGAATAAAAATAATGATTCTGCCCAAAGAATATACTTCTAGATTTGGTAAATATGAGGTAATATTTTGGGTAAAGAGATGGGGTTTTGAAAGGGATAGGCTTACTGCTCTTAGAATGATGTGGTGCCATTTTCTAATTTAATCATTTATTATTCTATCATTTTATAATTGATGGGCCTTTAATCCAATTCCTTTATGTGTGTGAAGGTAGATTAGTGTAGTCGTGGGGAAAAAAACTGGACTGGAAACCAAGCATCTGTTCCTGGCTCAGTCACTCGGATAAAGGGATTTAGACTATGTTATCTCCAAGATCTCTTCTAGCTCTAATATGCTGTACTACTAAGGCAAATCTAAATTTTGAAGAGGCAGTGAATAATTGTTTTCTAAAGATGAACATGTCTATCTACCCAAAATTAAACTTGCAAACATATAACTGAGGAAGTGTACTCTAATTTAAGGGGAAGATTTTAATGAAGTTTAATTACTAACAATAGTTTTCAGGTCCTATACTGAGCCAGTAAGAAGTACCACAAAAACATCACACTTAGAACTGCTGGACCATTACTTCCATTTGAAATTACAAGAAAGATAACAGAATTATTTAAAATACTTGTAGCTAGATTGGCTTCTGTTTGAAGTTAAATAGAATTAATATTTATTGTCTTGACAAATCTGAGGGGAGAAATCTTTAGAATGGGAAAATTAAAAGATGAATAGAATAAGAATAGGAAAGGGTGGTATTATAGGGAGTTGTCATTAGGAATAGATAAATTTGTGAGTTTGTTTTCTTCCTTTGCATTGCTAGAAATATTTTGACCCAACCTTTACATTATGAAGTATATCTCTGAATCTGTAGGAGACAACCTCTAGAAATATAGTTAAGAAATAAAACAATAACAAAATTTGGCAGCATGTATTTGTTATGTGATTAAAACAGAATATGAGAATTTTTTAATGAGTTGCCTAACTTCACAACCAGAAAGAGAAAACAGTTTTCAAAGTGTTATTTTCTGTGCCTCAGGTCAGGTTCGAGGCATTAGCTTGTTATTCAAGTTTTGGCCCTCTTCTATGTAAGTTGAGGGGAAATCACTGTGCCCTTGAAAAATTAATTTAGTGTTACAAATTTGCAGATGTCTTACTCTCTTTGAACTGATGGCAAATAGGGACACAAAGAGAGGCTTGTTCCTTTTGTTTGGTACTTCCATGCCATCACCATAAGTTTTTCTCTCAACCAGCAAACCTAGGTCCTGGCTTATTCCCTTTAAGTTTTAATGTACCTTGACTTTGTCATTCTTTCTACATTACTCAAATCTTTCATAGGGAGAAAATCCCAGCCTTTGTGCCTCCTCACCTTTTAATAATCTCTGTGTGAGAAGGATTTACTATGAAGTACTATAAGGGAACTTTGTGGAAGGTTGAAAAGATAGTAATTTTATAGTTTACTAAAAGTTGACAATTGAATTCTAGCCCTTTGCTAGCTGTAGTGCTTTCATTTTCTCTTCTTAGCTCCCTTCTGACTAAAATTTATCTCAATTTTAGTTCCATATATGTGGAACTAGTTGGTTATGGATTTCATAAAGTCAATAAACAATATAATAAAATCAGTAAATTCCTAATATTTGACTACACTGTGCAAATCGGAAAGAGAAAGACACAGTCCATCAAGGAGCTTCTAATGGGGAAGATAATATACAAAAGGAAGCTAAAAAGAGAACAGGTCTTTTGAGGTTACCTAACTTGTGGAGAATGGTTTTCCTAAAGTCAAAACCAAGTCAAAATCTTATTGTAAATAGAGTATCTAGAAAATTCTGAGGCTGGCTTTTGGGAGAATTTTTTTGCCCTTCTCTCCAGTCCTGCAGTTATGAGATATAGGCAAGTGAGGGGTGTTCAGTACCATAGCTTAAACATTCTCCATGATAATGATTTCTATTTAAGGGGAAGTATTATTCAGAACTCATGATAAAACATGATGCCCATTTCATGATAGACGTGTGAAGGATTTATAATTCAGGAAGAAGTTCATCTTCCCTTTCCTTCTTTTTCCAGTTCCACTCACCACCCTCTCACCCCCCAGGTCCAATGTGGAAATTTTTTTTGGTTAACTAATCATATTTTGTGTTTTGCAGTGTGTGTGTGTGTGTGTGTGTGTGTGTGTGTTTTGTGATTATTGTTGTTTTCAACTGGGACAGGATGAAAAAGTGAATTTTGGATGATTAAAACAGTTGTTTTAAAAATGTTATCAGACTGTGCATACCCTTTGACCCAGCAGTGTTTCTACTGAGTGTGTATACCAAACAGATCTTAAAGGAAGGAAAGGGCCCCACATGTATAAAAATTGTTTGTGGCAATCCTTTTTGTAGTGGCTAGAAACTGGAAATTGAAAGGATGCCCATCAATTAGAGAATGGCTGAATAAATTATGGTATGTGAATGTTATGGAATATTATTGTTCTGTAAAAAAACGACCAGAAGGATGATTTCAGAGAGGCCTGGAGAGACTTATATGAACTCATACTAAGTGAAATGAGCAGAACCATGTTGTACATGGCAACAGCAAGATTATTCGATGATCAATTCTGGTGGATGTGACTCTTCTCAATAATGAGATGATTCAGGGCAATTCCAATGATCTTGTGATGAAAGCTATCTATATCCAGAGAGAGGACTGTGGGAACTGAGTGTTGATCACAACATAGCATTTTCACTTCTTTAGTTGTTGTTTACTTGAATTTTATTTTCTCTCTCATTTTTTTTTTCTTTTCCTTTTTGATCTGATTCTTCTTATGTGGCAAGATAATTGCATAAATACACACGCCTATATTGGATTTTTACCATGTTTGACATATATTGGATTACTTGCCATCTAGGAGAGGGAATGAGGAAAGGGGGGATTGGAACACAAATCTTTGCAAAGGTCAATGATGAAAAATTGTACTTGCATATGTTTTGAAAATAAAAAGTTTCAATTAAAAAAAAGAAAAAAAAGAAAAGTTCCAATCTTAGTAGTTGTGTGGTCCTGAGAGTTCATGAAGTTTCTGAAGAGTGGATATATTTTTATGAATCTGTGGTGGGATAGGGAAAGACTTTGTTTTGACCTGTGGAGGTTGAAGGTTTGATGATCTGTATGAATATTAAAATTTTTGAGGAAGGTTGATACACTGGATGTATCGGAAAGGATGTCTGAGTTCAGAGCTCAAGTCAATGAGGAAGTTGAGAGAGTGGTCTGGAGGAAGGCAGATGTCAGTAATAATAAGAGGAAAGGGTTACAAATGATTTTTATGAAATGTTATTGAAGAATAAAGCAGGGATGGTCTGAAAAACAGAATAGAGGGTATGCTCTTCTTCACTTTTAGGGGAGAAGCTGACTCTTAAATTGGGGAATGGGGGAAAGAAATGAAGAGATTTGCAAGAGGCAGTATCAATCATCAGATCAGATTTCAATTAACATGAAATTGGAGAATAGAGCAAAAATTTCAAAAATCAAGCTAAAATACATTTTGAAATAGTTAAGCAAGATTAGAGAAGAATACTGATGAGATTGAAGGTGTCGAAACTTTTAAGATGATAAGAATGAATGATTAGGATTAGGGAATTAATATGATGGGAGGTAGAGTAGCATTTTGTCAATATTTGATGGGGATTGGAGGAGGCAGCATATTGCTTAATTGCTTCCTAATAATGAAGGGACTAAAATCAAATAAGTTTAGAAGTATAATATTGGAATCAAATGAGCAATCATTAAGTATTTTTAAAAAATTGCTATGTGCTAGGCATTCTGCTAAATACTGGGTATACTTAAAAAGTAATAAAGATGAGATCTGTTGAAGTAATGGGATTGAATCATGAAACAAAGACTCTAGAGAAGACTCTGCTGCTAATTAATTGACCAGATTATTCTGGTAAATTTTCTGGATTTGCTTAATTTCTCTGGAAATCAGTTTCTTTATTTGAAAAATGAGAGTTGGACCAGATATTCACTAAAATCTATATTTTTCCAACTATACATTTCTGTACTGTGAAATATTATGGTAATGAGTCTGGAGCTTTTTAGAGCCTTGGACTCTTCCTGGTCTATTGACTGCTGACATTTCTAGTCTTTTTTTTTTTTTTTTTTTGGTAGATGGAGTGTCAGTGAAATTGTAGGAGATTTTAGGGGGAAAAAATTGGAGTAGGGGGAGATATCTTAGAATCAATGGAGTTAGATTATTTAAATTCACTTAGACTTCTGGATCTTTTTATTTTGGCTGGCTAGAACCATACCAGGGAGGCAGGACTTAATAGCCTAATATGTAGATAGGTCTTTTTAAGCCCTCTGCCTTGGGTCCAGAGCCACATTTCTAGGCACAATCCAATCATAGACTATGCCAACCAATAGATTATACCTACTTGTGAAATAACAGCAAGATTCTACTGATTCTACTATTGTGACACACTAAGGAGAGATTTTCATTTTGTGAAGCAAAGCAAAAGGAAATTCAATCTAAAATTCATTATAATTGTCCCCATGTACCTGTGTGTGTATAAGAATGTTTCAAATTGAATGCTTATTTCTGGCAGGATCAGTACTCCTGAGTCTTTCACTAATCTAAAAGTAATTACAAGATCTGCAAGTCACTGAGCATGTATGATAAAGGAGGTATATGGGGGGGGGGGAACAAAAAACAAGTCTTAGTTTAAAACTCATAGCAAAAGTGACTTTTCAAAAGTATGTGAAAACAGTTTGAACTTTATAATATAGTGACAAGCCTTAAACCTTAGAAAATATTTTCATGCCTGCAATTATTGATGTAAAGAGAATTTGCCTGGATAAAGTTTTCTTCATTTCTCTTGATTATAACTTTTAATTTAAAAGTTTTAAGCTCTCTTTGCAAACAAATTTTATTATGCTTAAAGAAAATCAGGTGAAACATTAGAATGAAGCACTGATGATGGAAATTGTTAGTATTTTTTCTGAATCTCAAATTTTTTATTAAGATGATCAGTATTTGTGGCATTAGTTGCTGTTCTACAGAATCTTATTTCCTTGGTATATTGACTGCCTCTCCTCAGTAAGAATCATTGTTTTGAGCACCAGTCCTGAAGTCAGGAGGACCTGACCTCAGACCTTAACATTTCCTCGCTGTGTGGGACCTTGGGCAAGTCACTTAACCCAATTGCCTCAGCAATTATTTTCCCTGAATTGGATGAATCGTTGAATTTTTTCCTTATATTCAAGGAAAGATACACACACACACACACACACACACACACACACACACACACACAGATAGACCCATGTGTATATATATATATATACACATATATATATATATGTATATGTATGCATGTGTTTATTTGGTTTTTTGTTATTTCAATCTTGACCAACTCTTTTTAACCTCACTTGGGGTTTCCTTGGCGAAGTTACTGAACTGGTTTGCCATTTCCTTCTCCAGCTCATTTTACAGATGAAGAATTGAGGCAAATGAGGTTAAGTGACTTGTTCAGTGTCACACAACTAGTGAGGCCAGATTTGAACTCAGACAGACGAGTCTTCCTGACTCCAGGTTTGGCACACTATTCACTATGTCATCTAGCCACTCGAGTCAAATCTCTGAAAAGAAGTGAGGGGAGGTGCCTTTCTTATATCATTTCTTTGTGATTAAGTCACAAAATTTTAATTTTAATTGTTTTAAGGAATCATTTTTAAGTAAGCATTTCATAGGTGCTATTAAAAAAGTTTTTCCTTCTTTTCTTTCTTTAGTAAATACATTAGCATAATTCTTTTTGGAAAAGAATTCTATAAGAAATTACATGGGATTACATGGAAGAATTTTTTTGGAAACCAAAGTATTTCAGAAAATTTGGGATTTCTTTTTTCTCATGAATATATTTAGACTTTTTAGAGTGTTGTTCTTCATCTATTAATATCTATGGATATGACCAGATTAACTCATTCAGGACTTCATTAATGGTTGCATTTCATTATTTTGGCCTTATAATGACGATGTATTAAATTATGTAAAATTAAATTGTTGAATTTTGGTGACTTTGTATGCATAAAGTGATTGAAATGAAAGATATCTATGCCTTTTAGCTATTTCCTCTCTCTCTCTCTTTTTTTTTTTCCTGAATTGAAAGTTACTAGTTTCATTCATTGAACTTCAGGGGTGGTCATTTTCAGAAGGCTCTAATCAAAATAAGTAATGTCTGTGTCCATTATGATATCTACGTTTTATAGTAGTAAATGAATGAAAATGTTCTGTCAGTTTTAGTCTCTGTAGTCATTTAATCAGTAAGTATCTGTTAAGAATCTACAGTGTGCTGTCAGATTGGCTAAAATGACAGGAAAAGTTAATGATGAATGTTGGAGGGGTTGTGGGAGGGCTGGGACACTGATGCATTGTTGGTGGAGCTGTGAACGGATACAGCCATTCTGGAGAACAATTTGGAGCTATGCTCAAAAAGTTATCAAACTGTGCATACCCTTTGACCCAGCAGCATTTCTATTGGGCTTATATCCCAAAGAAATCATAAAGAAAGGAAAGGGCCCCACATGTGCAAGAATGTTTGTGGCAGCCCTTTTTGTAGTGGCTA